>OX424450.1:7500-365000 GCA_949152495.1 Lasius fuliginosus | reverse complement strand
TATGCTAGTTACCATGCCCAAGTCAACAAACTGAAACAATAGATTGAACGATAGCAATAAATATTCATATATTATATGTATTATACATATTTTGCCTACAAGTGTCAATTTTTAATTTATAAAAGCATCATTACATACACGCTGGGAAATAAGCACCAAAAGATTTCAAAACAATACATATCAAAAAAAATTGTTTCGTTTCGTATAATACATTAAAAAAAAAAAAAAAATTCACTGATACAGAAATACTGAATTATTTTCAGATTTATGGTCTCTAATTGGAAACAATTCAAGTCGAAGAGAGTCTGAAAAAGCCTGCCGTCATTTTTTCTCTCTTCATCCTCGTGGTAATACGACGCTATTTCATTCACGTGTGCGTTCGTTTGATTCAGCATCCGCGTACCGAATGCTCGAACATGATTTAACAGCACCGATCTACCGAAACAGGTCTCTCTCATAACGAAGCTTATAGTAGCGCGACTTTTTCTCTCTTTTTTTTTTTTTTCTCGCCATCGATCGTCGGTGTCTGGTCGCGTGGGTATAACTCTACGCCTAGGCGCACCTTTATCGCGACCGGAAGTCGGGACAGCCTGAGTACCTGAGTAGAGCTGCCGTTCCGTGCCGTGCCGTGCCTGGTCTCGCAACCGAGACGTGGGTACGCATTTTCGTCGAGAATATCGGCGAGAATCGGTGAACCAAAGTATGTAGGCGATCCCCCCCCTTCTTCACGTATACGTAGGTCGACGTAGTAGGTTGGCCGATGTTGCAGGATGTTTGCGAACATCCCGCCAAAGATTTAACGACCGCGCGTCGGGATTTTCAGTCGAATTTTAATCCAGATTATCCAGATTATTAAGGAAATAATGCGTGAAAAATATTTTAAGAGAGAGAGAGAGAGAGAAGGATGAGGATTTCATTCAAGAACGAGCCAGGTGTACTCTACCTATCTTTTTATCGCTTTAAAATAATAACACTAAGTTAGCGGTTCCATCGTGACATCTTCTCGACAAATTATTTTCAATTAAATACTTTGTTGATTGCGTCAATTAATGTTACAATTGAAAAAAAAAAAAACGCATTTCCTGGGGATTTTTTTTATTCTCAATGTTAATTGACGCTGAAAATTGCTTCCTGGATTTTCCGTCAAACATCGTTAGACGTGCGGATCGTCAATTTATTATGTATATCTCTCGGGACACGTTGTATAACGGTGTTATATAGACGAAAAAACCCTGAGCACGTTGCTCTCCGACACACCTGCGGCTGCGGGAGCGCAAAGTGGGCGACAAACGCGGATAAACGCGGTTGCGTTCAGGATTTACAAGCGCGACCAGCAGCTAAAAGAGATCCGTAGCTTTCGCAAATCTCTCTCTCTCTCTCTCTCTCTCTCTCTCTCTCTCTCTCTCTCTCTCTCTCTCTCTCTCTGTCGGGAATACGTTAAATTGAATCACGCGAGATTAATTAATGCCCGTAAATGTCTATTGAATCACGCAAAGTACTTCAATGTTTGTCCCGCATCCAAACTGTATTAATTATGTACATATGTATTTAAGGGAAAAAATGTGGAAAAGAGAAACCTACTTTGCGAACGACTTGGACAAGGCGCAAAGGAAATCATAGCTCATTTTTTAACAAATATTTCATTTCGAAAGCTTTTCTCTTAATTGTGGTAAAAAAAAGATGTTGAAAATTAAGTAAATATTTTAATAATTTCACACAAGTTTTTGATAATGAAAAGGAGAGAGAAGAGCAAAGCAAAGTAAAAGGAGATTTTTATAACTTGTATATTATTAAGAGAACAAAAAAATACATAAATATATTTGTAAAACAATATATTTTTGACTATAATTTTTCGAAATTTTTGGAATACTTGATTTTTTTCGAGTCACTGTATATTAAATGCGAAAGAAAAGCTGTTGTTGAAAACTTTGAAATATACATCTATGTCTTAAATTACCCTTCGAAAGCCGTATATGTATATAAAAAGTCAAGTTTTGCGTTTCTTAATTTTGCCTACTTGTTAAGATTAATAAATAGATAGTCCAAAATGATTTTTTTTTTATCGCGCAACACATATCACCTCGGAACATGCACATCTTTTCACTTTCGTGTAAATTGTACTCGAGTGTAATATAATTACCGGAAAAAAAAAAAAAAAAAAAAAAAAAAAAAAAAATGTACGGGCGCACGAGAAATATTGTGCGTGTTGGAGTTAATCAGCTCAGACGCGAAAAAAAGGATACGGTCGTCCGTTCAACCCGTGCCGTGCATGTTCCACGAGATATACTCTCTTCTGGCCGTACTTTTATGGCGTATCCCCGTCGTCAAATTCTCGACAACACTCGGCCGCGACCGAAAGGAATTACCATATAGGTGCACGTGTGCAGGCGGGCAAACGAACCTTGTTCGTCCTCCGTCTCGACCTTCTCCGCCCTTCCAGCCTATCGTGCTCCGCGCGCTTTTCTTCAATCCTCTCTTGCCCGGGTCCTGTTCTCTCTCTCTCTCTCTCTCTCTCTCTCTCTCTCTCTCTCTCTCTCTCTCTCTCTCTCTCTCTCTCTCTCTCTCTCTCTCTCTCTCTCACTCACTCACTCACTCACTCACTCACTCTCTCTCTCTTAACCGCTCGAGGTTTTAAGATAAAGTCTGTCGGGAGGACTGTCGAAGAACTGACCGCTAATTTCGTACCGTCTGTCTTCTCGTTTTTCGTTTCTCTCAGATGTATAACATTACGCGACGTATTTTTTACGACTGTCGTTTCTTTCGTTCCTGTTACTAGGAATTTCGGAAGTTTCGAGGTCGAACTAAAGTTTCATAGATGAATATAATTTTCATCGTGAGATCGATTCAAGCGAATTTTTAATTTTTTGTCAAAAATTACAATTGGTATTGAAGAAAGAAAGAAATAATTTTCATGTCCGAATCGACGGGCGATTTTAGCTACGGTTTTAGCTACAGATACTCCTCGCGACTGTGGCGCATTAGACGCCTATCATATCTTTTCTCCGAAAAAAAAAAAAGAGGATTATCCCGCAAAAGGGGGGCTTAACAGCTTCACAACTTAAAAATCTGGTCATTGTTGCGCGCGGACATAACTCGGCCCTCGTCTCCTGAAATTACGGAAGCCATTACGGGTGTTATCGGCGCGCGCTTTACCTTTTACGACAAACATTTCAATAGAAGGAGGCGAGAGCGACAGATAGGTATTTCGTTGTCTCTCTCTCTCTCTCTCTCTCTCTCTCTCTTTCTCGCTCGAATTCGAACGGGCCTGGATACGACGCGTGGGCCCGGACATGCACCGTCCACTTTAGATTTATCTCGTTCTAAGTGTTCGAGAAACGACACGAGAGAGGATCTCTCTCGCGCGCTGCGCCACGTGGGCGAAGAAGAAGAGCCCTGCGGGGTCGGCGGATGGCGACGACGAAGATCAAACGGAAAAGCGTGCACATGCCTTATCTCTCTCCCCCGCTCGTCTTCCGATGCTAAACTATCTAACTGTTCGTGCGGACACCCACTCGTTCTCTCTGCAGTTTCTCCGATAAGTTTTTTCGCCGTACCATTACCGTATGCTTATTGATACGTTCATTGCGTTTGGCATATACGCTCGGGAATAGCTTTTACAATTTTGCATCTGGCTGCAGAGAGTCGATTAATTTTGAAATCCCTAGAATCTTCTGTCCAAGGATTTATCATGAAAAAATATATATAATGCGCGAGAAATATATTAATTTTTCTATACACTATTAATAATATAAAACACGTATCGATTAATTTAATAATGTTGTTTGCCATTTTGCAACGCTAGTCTGATATCAGAGTTAAGCTTTTATAAATTAGTTTGCTATATTATCACAAGAGTAACGTGCGAGTTACACAAGTTAATGTAAAACATACTATCTCCCACATTAAAATAAAATCTTGAAGTATGTAAGACGTAAATTTGTAAAATTGTACATTTTTCTATCATTCTAGACCATCACCAGATCCAATATATATATACGGCTGCGGTGAAAAAGTTAATTAAAGTCAATTGAATAAATAATTTTCTAACAGGTTTTTTTTTTTTTTTTGCAAAGAAGCCAAGATGTAGCGGAATAGAAAACAATTCCCACAAAAAATTGAAATGTCGCAGAGAGAGAGAGAGGGGGGGGGGGGGAGAGAGAGAGATATCATTTGAGAAGCCTAGAACAGCCTAGAAATTACCCAGAGCAAAGAAAGAAGAGAGGAATTCCTAGAAAGAAGTATGGCGAGCCTCGACCTTGGCACAAAAGAGTGCGCACGCTATTCCGAAGGTCGATCCTTTCTCGGCGAAATAGGAATCCACCGAGATGCAACTGCATCGCCTAGCCGAAGGGACACTCGGATCCTTCTGCGAAAAGGACTGCACATTAGATTACATAAGTTGCATCTCTGTGTGTGTCGTGTTACGTCACCGTAAAAGATCCACGTGGCGATACGAAGATCATTATCTGTGACATGCGCGTATTCAAATATGACGGAATTATTTATTTCACAAGTACGAGATTTACGTGCAGCTTTCGCAATTCTTGACTGTAGCAGGTGTACAACATTGCAACTTTTGCAGTTTGATTATATTATAACTTGGCTATATACATATACATATAATACTATATAACGCTAAGATTCTCTGAAGACACAAACATTTCATTCCTTTCACGTAAAATTTATATTAGAATTATTTTCACATACACATACATGTGTGTGTAACATTTTCATATCTCACAGTTTGACTATATAACATTATATTTCTTTGTCATCTGTCTATTATATAATCTAGTAGGATATATGTATAATAGAGAATATATTGACAGCGTGACCCCTTTTTTCAAACTGTCCCGCATATCGGAATATCATGTGAAATATTTAACCATATAACTGTTACATGTAGCTGTAGCTTGACTATAGGACGACAATTCCTTTTCTTCTCTTTCTATACGGATATCGTTATCTAATTCATGTGGGTTTATACATTGTCGTAAATAATGATGCGCAAAGCACACGGTCTTCCATGTCTCTCGCACGCGGCGGTGCTTCTGCAAATCGGAATTATTTTCGCGGGTGCAATATTTACGCGCGGCTTTCGCGGTTCGACTATAGCGTATGTATATATGGCGTGGCCATATTTCTCGCGTGTGTGCGCGAGAAGATGTAGACGGAAGACGAGAGGGAGGTGGAATCGTTCTTGGCATACTAGATAGCAGACGCGGCGCGGCGTGTCTCGCCGAGAGAGCGAGCGAGCGAGCGCGCGCGCGCGCGCGAGACGGGAACCGGAAGTCTATTTTCGTGGGCCGCACCAATTTAGAAGGCTTTATAGTTCGTGTGCGACGAGAGTTAGCGGCTCTAACCGTGCGCGTCGTCGGCGCTTTTGGACGCCTAATCGAGATTCGCGCCGCGTCCTTCTCGTCTTCCGCGAGACAAGCCAAACAAATTGTAAATTTTGCCGAATCTCGAAAACTCGAGTCGCGATCGGCAATCGACGAGAGAGATGCGTCTATCGTAATTTTTAAAAGAGTTTTCTAGACAAAAGGAAAAATAGGATACGTGAAAAATGAGAAGAGTATGCAGGGTGTCTACTCAAATCTTGTAAAAAGATTTCCTGAGAATTCCCTGATCTTCCAGATATTTTTGTCTAAAATAAGAAAATTTGTAGATGCAGCTTTTTAAAATCAGTTTCTTTATTATATGCGCTTTCTACAATATTTTCTATTCATACGATTACAAAGAAAGTTACCAAGAATGCAGTTTTTCTAGCATTTAATATTGATGTATTAATCGTAAAATTAATTTGGACAATAACAAAGTGCAATATATCACTATAATATCTAAACGCTGAAGATATATGCAAAAATATAAAATAAAAATATAAAACAAAAAATAATTTACTACAAACATCTTAAGGAGTACTAATTTATTAAAATATTATTAAATTGAACAATTTTCTATGAAACTTACATAAGACCTTGATACTAAAAAGAGATCGTCAATAAAATTATCAAAGACACAATTTTTGAAAAAATCCCTCTCAGTCTCAATAAAATTCCATGGAAATTCGCGGATTTTTCCAGGGAGTAGACACCCTGGTACAATAAAAAAATTAGGAAATACAAAATTGTATTAAAAAAGAAGAAGACTGAAGTTATAAAGTTTTATAAATCATAAGTATAAAGTTGAATTATAAACCAACTGGAATAGGTCCATCATATGAGGTGTTTTGGATACACTTTTCAAATTGTAGGAATATCAACGATATATGTATATTTTTTCGAAATAATGTTTTCATTGTAAATAACACAGAATATGATTAATATAATTGACGGAAATAATATTACATATTTATTTCATTATTAATTTCGTCGCAAGTTTTCCGCGACGAACTCTCCCGGAGTAAAACGGATGGATTCGAAGCTAGACAAGATTATGCCACGCTCTCTCGGAGTTAAACGCTCTCGCTCGCGTGCTATTTAACGTTCTACGGACATAAGTGTGTCTTCCACGTGTGCCGGAGCTGTTTACCGCTGCAATATTTTTTATCGTCGTTGTAGAATTAATCGCAAGCTCGGGTAAAACGATCCCGCCGACATTGGAAACCTCATATCCGCCCGGCCACTTCCCTCTTCCTCCCCGTTCTCGCTTCCGTTCTACTCTAGCAACTCTTTCCTCTAGTTCCACGTCTTTCTTTCCTTCCTAGCGACGCCCGAATATGACAATTTTTATGTTGACAAAACACTATTTGTAGAATCAATATTTTGCGTATGTGATTCATGATATTAATCAGATGTTTCAAAAATCGCAAAAAATTACATATGTATTATTTTAGAAATACATGAGTTTTATATGCGTATTATTTTCTATGTGTGATAAAAGCTATAAAAATCTATTTTTACATGCTTACTTATTTTTTCTCTTCTCGTTATAAAAAATCTGTTATAAAGTATTTGAAACATTTGTGATCCATTTCGTGAATATGAAATTTTCAATCCTTAATTACACAAAAACAATTGATAGTTTAAAATATTTGTTTTAAACTGACAAAAAAAATTGCCATTAAAAAGTAACGTAGAACAAAAATAAAATATATTTCTTATAATATAATTTGGCAAAATGAAGTGTGTAAAGTACATATATACGCACATATATATCAATAGTTTGCTTCTTAGAAACAATAATCGAAAATTCTTTCACGCGAGGCAAAAAAAAAAAACTTGGACACGAAACATGACGTATAGAGAAGGACGGATGGAAGCGATATTTAGAACGCGGGATAGATAAGGAGAAAGAGAGGCGACGCATTTAGAGGAGAGAAAGAAAGACGTCACATATATAGACTGCGGATGTGTGTGTAGTACGATAGCGCACAAACGCATTCACACGACGACCACATCCCGTCTTTCGGTCTTTCGGTCTTCCGGCCCTGTCAGTAGCTTTCGTGGAAACGCTTCTGGCTTCCTTCCGGCCGTTTATCACTCGCTAGACGGACGGGCGACCGAACCCCTCTCGATGTTCCGAATGCGGACACGGAACGTTCGTCCTTTCACAAGGATACCGGCTCGGTTCCTCGGTGGTGGTAAACGGAGAGAGCGCGGTTGTACAAAATGCTAAGAATAAGCGGCACACAGTATCCTTTGCTATGTGCCGACCGGCCGTTTTTAAGCTCTGGGATGGTCTTTCGCGGTTAACTCGACACATCCGGTTCTCCCCGATCGATGGTGTCGAAATTACGAGATACACGAGAAAATATTTAAGATGAAGAGAGATCTCGTCTTTATCTTTTATACATGTGTGATAATAAAGAGCTATAAAAATTTACTTCTCCATGCTTACTTTTTTTCCTCTTCTTGTAATAAAAAGTCTTTTATAAAGTTTTTGAAACTTTTGTGATCCATTTCGTGAATATAACTATATACTTTTATAAAAATAAACCTCAGTTTTTTTACAATTAAAAAGCCGACTTTGCAAATAATAACCGAAGTATATGACTCTTTTCTTTTTGTCTATTTTCTTCATTAAAATTTATTTCTCAAGAGTCCTTTATTTTCAATCCTTAATTAGACAAAAACTATATTTTTGTTTAAAAAATTTATTTTAAATTGAAAAAAAAACTGCCATTGAAAAGTAATGCAGAACGAAAATGGAACATGTAATATTAAATATATAAAATATTAAAAAAAAGAAAAAGTTAAGTCACATCATTCCTCTTTATACTGGTCTTCGTTTGTCAATCATTATTACGTCTTCATAAATATGAATGTATCATTTGTTTTATTTAACTAACTTGTATATATTGGAAGCATTCTAAATTCGTTACTTTTGTCCATTGAGGAATAATAATATATATAAAGAGGAATATAAATTTACTTCTTTACATCTAATAATCAAAAGGAGATGCAATGATCTTCGCATAGAATCGCGTGCTATATTTTCTACTCTTGGACGATTCGCGACGTAGAGAACAAGTAAAGTCAGGAAGGATAATTTTTGCGCGTAGGAGCCCCCCCCCCCCCTCTCGCTCTCTCTCTCTCTCTTTCATACTTGAGAGAATAACAACCGCGTGCATTGCGGACAATTGCGAAACGTCGCGGTCTGAATATCTCTGAATAGAGAGATATCCTCTCGGCTTGAAATTCCTATCTGCCGCGAATTCGCCACGGCGCGTATGCGCGCCAAGAAGAAGGAAGAGGAAGCAAGAAGGGAGGAGGAGGGGAGGGGGAGGGGGGAGGGAAGCGGAGAGAAAGGAAGAATGGTTACCAGCGCCTTTCCGGCGGAAGAGGACTTGTGTGCACCGAAGCGTGTTCTAGTTCCTGTCGCTCACCCACGAGCTGGATATAATTCCACAAATAAAAAAAAAAAAAAAAAAAAAAAAAAATAAAATAAAAAAAAATAAAAATCATTCTAATCTCGGGATATATATTCCTCGACACTTTTGATTACTCGTTCACAAATATCGCGATGCAGGATACGCTCGACAATAGTCGCGTATTTTTCAGGACCGTCAAGATACAAAAGTATTCGAGGTATCCGAAAGGTGGAAAATTGAGACAAAAAGGAAGAGGTTTCTCGACAAATTAAATAAAATCGTGCGTTTATCGGGGTTTTATCTAAGCACACGTAAATTATAAATTCTATCTGTCTCCCTCTCTACGAGACAGCGTTATGAAACATCGTATTAGAGATTGAGAATCGGACGAACGTGCGCGCGCTCGACACGACGTACGATGATCGTATTTCTCGCGCCACGATAGCGTGTTGTTGAACTTGCTACGATAAAGGGCCTCCGTCTCATTCTCACTCTCTATCTCTCTCTTCCTTTCTCTCCTTTTTCCACCTCGCTCCGATCGCTCGCTCTTGCTCGGGTTTCCTACTTTCGCTTTATGGGGATGACATTGACAAACGACAAGACCGCGTTTTTAACACCATCATTACATTCAGCTCCGAGTTCGATCTATTTTTATTTCAAGATTTTGTGAGACGATGAGTATTAGGTATCGTGTGTGTGATTAATATCTTAAGATTTCATAATTTTAACAATTTCCAATTATAAAATGTGTGTATATACATATATACATATATATATAATTTATACAAAAAGCGGATGTTTAATAAAAATTACATTAAGACCTGTAGAGAAATCTATTTATTAGCAGCTCTATTAAAGTACTTTGGGATCTCAAAAAATTAATCGCGTAAGATTATCTACCACAATCTCATTTTGATAGAGTTCTAAGATTTACCTTATATCGAAATTTATAATAAACGAAAATGTTCCACGTGTGTTCCACGTAAACGACCGATAAAATGCGCCTATTTCGTTAGCACTCTATTGCGCCAGCAGACGCGGCAGTTCGCTGTTGTCGTTTAACAGCTCTGATAAAGAGGAAGCAGAAGAAAATGGACAAGTTGCGCGATACACACGGTCGGAGCGAGGACCGCGAAGAAGAAGAAGAAGAAGAAGCGACGATGCTTTACTCAGCGGAGGTTATTTCCGCCAGAAGCATCCAATCGTGAAAAGCGCCGAGATCTATTCTCCGAGCGAGCAGCGAGAAATAGAAAGAGAGGAGAGGGAAGGAAGAGAGAGAAAGAGAGAAAGAGAGAGAGAAAGAGAGAAAGAGAGAGAGAAAGAGAGAGAGAGAGAGAGAGAGAAAGAGCATCAAAAGTGCGGCGCTATCGCGATTCCACGTTCTCGGGTCATCGGGCCGAGCAGAACCCGATTCACAGAATGAACGGAACGATCGATCGATCGATCGATCGGTCGGCGGAAAGAGAGGAAAATGTGAAGGATAACAGAAGGAGGGGAGAAAAAAAAGGAAACGGCAAGAAAACGGCAGGACGAAAGAATCCGCCGGATTTCCGCTCGGCGTTAGAGCCGCCTATCGAGAATCGCCGCGTTGCGCAACGCTTATACCCGACGTCTATGTATGTATGTATGTATGTATGTATGTCTCTACAATGTATGTTGTGTGCAGAGTGCGCGCATATATGCGCACCCGATAACGCACGATACAAGTCGCGAGAGGGAAAGCGAATAAATTAATAGATACACGCGCGGGCTCTCCAGGGACTCTTTCCTCCTCGCGACACATAAGCGACGTCGAAATAAATTTCAGAGAGAAGAGCAATATGTAAGACGTTATGTAACGACACGATCGATAGTCGTTAGACAGTAATCGCGACGCTATTAATATCTTAGTGAATTTATTAAAGGCATTTACGAGAAACTCTCGCGCACAATTTCCATCTCGCGATTTAAATATATAATATACATTTTGTACAACTTGAAAAAAAAAGGAAGAAAGGAGCATCGACAACGCGAAGAAATTGGCGAAAATTCACAGACGACGCGACGACGAAGCATCGTCCGGAGCGCGAAATTTGCTCGCTCCAGAGAGCACGAGATCTCCGTGCAAGAGTCTCTCGCAATCGCCTCTCGTCGAACAATGTAAGCGCGAGCTGAAAATCCGCTCGACGCTTGCAAGCTCACGTGTCGTATCGACCTCACGTTCTTCCGCCTCGCTGCTATTAAGCCGCTTCCTTTCGCGGCGCGAACGATATCGACGCGTTCCTCATCGCCGACGACGACGACGACGACGACGCACATCCGGTCGCCTCCGATCGCCTTCGACAAAGCGAAAGAGAGAGAGAGAGAGAGAGAGAGAGAGAGAGAGATTCAGGCGCAAACTGACCTGCGTTAACTCGAGTTTCGTGAGACTCGATATACGTCCGGGATAATCATCAGGTCAATCGTCGAGGACGCGCTTCTCTGCAAGAACGTGCCACGTTCGGGCGGAAATAACTTTCACGGTATATTTCGAGTTTTTCCTCGGCCGTTTCTCGTTTTGTTTGCGAAACGTTTTTTTTTTCTCTCTCTCTTCCACGTTTCTCCGCCAAAGAGTTCTCTTACAAATGAACACGTGCGATTTCGGAGTATTGTAATCCGAATTCTGGAAACCACGGCCGAGATTCTGTCTCTCGAGTTTCTCTTGAGAAAAGTTCTTGAAAAAGATTTAAACTCTTATTCTAAGAGTTATAAGCTTCGCTTGAAAGCCTCGCCTATATCCCATTCTAAAGAATGAAACTGGAGGAGGTAAGAAATACCTAAACTTCTTCTAGTATTCTCTCATTATCCACAGCAGTGTAGCTATTATACCAAAATTGCAATACGTTTCCTCGAAAATCTTGATGGCATCCTCGGTAGAAAGCAAAGAATCTTCTTTCGACTCGCGTTTAAAGATAAATTGAAATAAACAAGCTTCCATAAAATTGTCCGATTCACATCGTTATTAAAAAAAAAAAAAAAAAAAAAAATAATTAAAAAATTCATCCATAAAAATCTCGTCGCGCCTGTCGATTTTTTTCTCGCGGAAAAACGCTCATTCGGAATTCGCGCGTCATTCCATTGAGAACGCGTTGCGCAAAAAAAAAATCGTAAACTCATCGTGAATTGATTCCTGAAGCGAGAGCGAGAGGAGGCGTATCGTCGTCGTCGGCCAGAAAATGTTGAGAAATCTCGTTAAGAGCCTGGGCGAGAGTTTCGAACCTCTGAGAGGAGTCTCTCTCGAGATGTCCCGCGGAGAATATCGCGTGGGTTACGTGGATACGTGGTCGGAGCCGCTTTCTATACTCGCAAGGGCTCGGAATGTTCGTCTCCCTTCGCGATTTCACGCGCGATCGAAAACTCCTACGAATCACAGAACTACGTACAACATCGCGCGCCCGCGCCGGTTGCGATTTTTCAACGAGAGGCGAGATATTTTCCAACAACCAAGAGATTGGCGACGCACGCCCCCACATACGTGTATAATAAATATAATGTTATGCAAACGTTTGAAAAATGTCATAAGAGTTTGTAATATATATATATAACAAAAAGGAGAGAGAAGAGAGCTTGCACGCAAGCGAGTAAAGAGAGATTTGTACAGCTTCTCGTCATCGAGAGAGAGAGAGAGAGAGAGAGAGAGAGAGAGAGAGAGAGAGAGAGAGAGAGAGAGAGAGAAATAACGTACACATGTTTTTAAAATAATACATTTTTTCCTAAATAAAAGAAGCGAATGGCGGAATGTTGAGAAGGCATCTCTACGGCAAAAGGGAAGGTTAAGAAAGTTAACAGTCGCGCGCGGAACGAGCCGGTCAGGCGCGTTAAATCATTGATCGCGGGGCTGCGTGGGTGCGTCGTGCGCGACGTTGGTGGGAGAATACATTTCGGATTTTTGTCCGTCGGGAATTTGCGTGCCGCTAATGGCATCGCCCAACGCCTACGAGATTCGAGGCTAGGCAACCTGCAACGTTTCTCGCGCGCGCGCTACCGCGTAAGGCGAGGCCGGAGAGCAGCCCCGGCTGCTCCTACCCACCCGGTTTCCTCCTACGGGAAAGAACGGGACAGGGAGAGAGGAAAGAGAGAAAATCGGAAAGAGAGGGACGAATTCTCTCACTCTCTCTCTCTGCTCGGCTGGATCTCGCTGGGAGCGAGAGAGAGAGAGAGAGAGAGAGAGAGAGAGAGAGAGAGAGAGAGAGAGAGAGAGAGAGAGAGAGAGAGAGAGAGAGAGAGAGAGAGAGAGAGAGAGAGAGAGAGAGAGAGAGAGAGCGAGAATGCCGGCCGGTCCGGAGCGAGTTTTACGCGTCCGCCCGCTCGATCGACGCGATCGATCGGCTAACTGAATCGCCGTATTTCCGCCGAACGAGTTCACCTACGCGTACGCCGATAGTTCTCTCCGCTCCGATCCTCGAGACTGGTCCGATTCCTCTGCACTGGCCGCCGCGCAGGTCTCGCATGCGTTTTCGTCTTCGTTTCTTTATCCCTCTGTCTCTTACTCTTTCTTCCGCTCATTCTCATTCATCGGTTCTGGGCGCACGGATTTAATTTTCGCCGCGGGCCTTCGACGTAAATTTCATTAATCTCTCCGACCACCGCGATTGTACGTACATCCGAGACACGATTATTTTGTATACAAGGTTTTGCATCTAAAAGTATTTCATTCTCTTAAATAAATCTCTGTAGGATAATTTCCTCTCATTGGGGAATGTTGCGGTTCCAAATACTAGGTCGCTAATAATAAAAAAACATATCACAAAAGTCAAAGTGTATGTTTATCGATTCACGCGTGCGACGTGTGGAGATTACTCGGCGATATTCATATTCTAATGATGCGAACGAACGATGCGAAAAGGTGCACGTTGCAAGATTCGCGAGTTTAGAGTTGGAGAGATATATAGAGAAAAAGAAGGATGAATAAAAGAGTCAACTCACGTCTTTGCTCGGGACGCAGAGTGGCGTTCCTTCCTTGACGATTCCAGCCTCGACCATCACGCCGATCACGATCGGATCCCTCGAGTTGAATACGTACTGAAATACAAATTATATCGGATCTCCGTTAAAAAGTTGGCGACTTCAGACACTGCCGACGACGACGACGACGACGACGACGACGACGACGACGACGACGACGACGACGACGACGACGACGACGACGACGACGACGATTCACGCCGGCGTAAAAATTTCGCCAAACACAAACGCATACGTACTTGCGGCAGGATCTTCAACTTGCACGGGAACACGGCGATGTGCTTGTTCTCGTCCCGCTTACGTTGCTTCAGTTCCTCCCTGTAGTTGGTGAATTTGTCAAACAGGTGATAAATGATATCCGCCTGGAAGATTTTCACGCCCTGCGAGTCTGCCAGTTCCTGCGCGTCCTTTTCGATTTTCACGTCGAATGCGAGAATCGTGGCGTATCTGCGCAACGAATTAAAAGGGCGATTCTTAATTAAAAGGCAACTTGCAAATCTGGCCAGCTGACCGGAAAACTCGAAAACTTTCTCTCAAAAATTCGGAAATAGAATTCGGAGAAGCGTAGAATTTTCTCTCTCTTTCGCGTTAGAAAATTATTAAAGGAAAACTTTCGAGTTATTATTTCGGTTCTCAATTTTATAATAAAAGTATCGAAAAAAAAAAAAATTACTTATTTTAACAAAATCTAAGTGCCACTCACTGGCTATCGTGTTCCAGCATGATGGAAGCTTTCATGACATCTTTCTTGACGACCGGCCCGATGCGAATTCCAGAGTACTATAAACAAAGAGATGAAAATATTCATTAGCGAATTAGAGAGACCAAGTTGAGTGCAATAAGATGAAACAGCGTCGCGCAAGCGAGCGCGATTTGTCATTACGCAAGTCGCTCCGATTTCGCTCGACAAGCGTGCAACGGCTGTCATCTTGGCAACATTATTACCATAGTTTCTTGCGTTACGTTATTTCGCACATTGTTACGTAACGGAAGGGGGAAGAGGAAGGCGGCGGGGAGGAGGAAAGAGGCCGAGTAACGATTGCTGTAACAATCTAAACCGGCCGCGGAGCCCGCGCTCGACTCCATTTCGCGCACACTTGCGCGTGTCATCTCTTTATCTCCGAACCAGTTCTCTTCTACAGAGACAATGTAACTCTTCATCCACGCGCGATCACGTGATCGCTCGCCCAGGAAGGATCCTGCGATCCATTCGCTCGGAAGTGGAATAACCGTTCCGACCGAGAGATAAACTCGCGGCGGAGCGGACGGGTTTTTGCGGTAGAATCGCTCTATGCTGGTTGTCCCGGGACCGGAATCATCGCCACCGAGAAACCACCATGGAGAGAGATCCATCCCGCGGGTCTTGGCAAAAATAACCAGTGACGCATGCGGCGTCGCCCGGATTCGGATCGTACGGGATGCAGCGAGACGGGACGACACGCGAGAAGATGCGCGACGCCAACACACACGTTGAAATAAACGCGCGACGCGATGCAGTTCGCAAACAAGCCGTTTCGCGGCTTTACCGAGAAAAGATCGCGAAACGGTCGGAGAAGCGCCTCGATAGAGTCGAAATTAAAGCCGACCGTCGTAGAACGAGCGCGTCTCGACGTCTTTTCACAAGATATACAGGGTGTCCTAAAACTACCGTACTTCCTTTTAATGGCAGATTCCTGAGGTTATTTGGAGACGATTTTTCCTCAACGAAAATGTCGACGGGAGGTCATCATTTTTTGCAAGCTCCCAATTTTTGCCATCATATATCTTTGTAACTAAGCTTTAGATTAAAATTCTATTAAATATAACTCGACCTGAAATTAACTCAAGAATGTAGTTTTCTTAATATTTTAATTCCATAAAGCTTAGTTTACAAAAAGCCTTTCATTTTCAATCACTTATAAAATCGAAAATTATTGGTGCCTCGACATTTTCGTCGAGGAAAAATCGTCTCCAAATAACCTCAGGAATATCCCATTAAAAGGAAGTACGGTAGTTTTAGGACACCCTGTATACAAAGAATCTGTCTCTGAAAAGATTTTTTTCGATACATCGTTTCATGCATCTAAACTCCTCAACTTGTATAAATCAACAAGTTTATTAATAATTATGTATTTCGGTATTTACTATACATATATATGTATACAAATTTAACTCTGATTTATTCCTAACAAGTATATACATAGATGAGTTCGAAATATATTTATCGCAATTAATAAAAATTAATAAAATGTAGCGAAAATAAACATTTTGAGTTCCTTCCTTGCGTATAAAATTATACATTTCAATCGCAAATTGAATAATCCAGAGTTAACTTTAACGATTCTGCGAATAATAATATCGACACATATACGTATTATGATATAATTTCAGCAACAAACAATTTCTCACGCAATTCGATAGAGAGTATCTTAATAAAATTATGCCATATTTTTACGTTGGAAATGAACATAGTCATAAATAAACACCTTCAATATATCTCGCTGAATAGATGTAAGAAAATTAATTAAGAGTACATGTATGTGAGTATATTTCCGATAACTGCCAGATTATATACTGCAAATATTACACTCAGCCTCATCATTCGCCATAAGACGCGAATTTCCTGTGATCTTCCTTATAATTAAACTCGTGCGTCTGTTTTCCGGTTGCGAAACAGATATTTATATCAGCTGCTGATATGGTCAATGTCTATAAAATGATACTCGATATACGGGATTAATTGCCGCGTTAAGAACTGCGATCAAGTTTAAATACACTATAAGTATAATATATATATATATATATATATATAACTACCAGTCTCTCTCTCTCTCTCTCTCTCTCTCTCTCTCTCTCTCGCTCTCTCGCTCTATCGTTCATTACTCTCCGGTACGTAAACAAGATCATTATATATAAGCTTTCCTTTTGAGCACTAAAATACTCTATAAAACATTCTATACTAAGATTAAGTATTAATAGCCATGATATTTAACAATCTCAAAATGTATTGAAACTTATCTTAACTTATAAATTATCATTCTGAAGAATGTTGGAGATTATTCATTTTTTTCTTCTATAAATAATAATTCTTCTAATTTCTTTTTCTTTCGTGATAATAAACTTCCGTAAAAGTTTACGCGTCCTTAATAATATTTTAAAATTTATAAAGAAGTTTATATAATGATCCCGCGTTTCAAATACACGTTCGTTTTTCTCGCTTCCTCTCGCGAACTGCATCCTCTACGATTGTAAAGATAATTATTCTCGCAGGTATATAGATCGTGCAAATGGTGTAATTTCTATTTACGGGCCAATTCTCGAGCCGGTATAACCAAGTGATTGATAGGCAGACGATCGAGAAAAAAGGCAAGTACGGATAAGGAACAAACGGATGGATGAATGAGTAGAAGATGATACATTTCCGAGAAGCTTCCGAGACTACCGAGAAAATTATGTCGATTGAGAATAAAAATTATGCATACTATAGAATTCTTATATTAGCATGTTTCAATATTAAAATTGTTTTATGCAACAAAGTACAATATATTTGCAATAATTGTGCATATTAATTAAATATTTATGACATGTATTTTTATATAAAACTAGAACAAAATGTATTCTCCGATGAAGAAATACAACATGTATCAATAAAGATGCTGCATCTAAAATATTTAAAACAAAAATTTAATGCAAAAAAACTTGGCACTGCCGTAAGAATAACATTGTGACTAATAATGAAAAATTATTATTAACATCTCCATTGTGCATTAAAAAATTGAAATACAAATTAAAATACGTGACAATTATTCCATAACAGCGCTAAGTTTTTTGTGCATTAAATTATTTTATTTTTAATTACTTTAGGTGCGTCATCTTTATTGATACACATTATGCTTTGAAAAATTTTTTATCAGCGAAGAATATATTTTCTGAGTTCTGCCATCAACTGTCAGTGCTATTTTATGAAAAAATTGAAAATTGTAAAAATATATCCGCCTTTCTGATCCAGGAGACCAGAAGCTCTCATTCCGGACCAAAATAGTAATAATGACATTTCTTAAATAGAAATTTTTCCATTGGGATTGCTTTGCACCGTAATATTTTTCTTCGTAGAGCACGCATAAAGCAAAAATAAAGACACTTTTGTTACGTAAAATAGACAAGCTATCTACTAAGAACCTGATCGGTTCAGCCATTATTGAGATCCGATAATCTAAAGTGCTCTCACACACACAACTCGACGTATAGATACACGATCCGCCTTGCTGTTGCTGCGCGAGACACAACTGTGTCTCTTGATAAGTGTGTTTTAGAACTTCCGGTGCGCGTCGCATTCCGATCCTGACACCAGATATATATGTATATATATAAATATATATATATATATATACACACACATATATATATCGTCAATTTGCGTCGGTTCTATTTATTACACATCGCGGGGATGTAGTTTCGTGAAATGTCAAAGCAAAAGACAAAGCGCACACAAATTTGTATATACTGTTTGTATATATTATACAATACCATATTTGAACATTTTTAGATAGTAATAATCGATGAAAATAATATATACATTTATTTAATTACTGTATCTTCGTCAAGTTGTTCTTTCTTTCTAATAATGCTGATGATAATTTAGATTTTTCTCTTATCAAATTATATGTGCTTTTTTATTTTGACTTAATTTGCTCGAAGCTGCGAACGAAAATCAAACTCAATAAATGAGTAGGGAATTCTTTTTTGGAAACAATAGTTGTTTATCAGCACGAGAGAACTTGTCGACGTTCTTCTTCTCCGTACGCTATCAAAATTCGTAGCAAGTCGCAAATTGACGATACTTGGCTTTGGAAGAACGGATGCTCTCAAAGAGGGGGGGGGGGGGGAAGGGAAGAAAGGGGAAGAGGGCAAAAGGCGAGAGAGGTGCCGTGGTGGAAAAAAAAATTGAGCGCTGGAGAAAGAAGGAGAGACCCGCAAACGAAAGAGAGAGAGAGAGAGAGAGAGAAGAAGAGGGACCTAATACGACGAGAAAAAAGGCGGACATGGCAGATGTTGCCGGCGAAAGAAACGCCGCTGGTACAAGCGGGAGGAAGTTGGGAGGAAGAGTAAGACGGGGAGGTGGAAGCGGGGCGAGAGGGGAGACCCGGCGCGGGGTACAGAGGGGAGAGAGGGACGAAGGTGGGCTTCGGGAGAGAACGGGGGGCGAGGGGGGGGGGTGCGCTTCCGGCATTTAAAACCAGCCGTCAGTGCACGGATCCTCTTTAGCCTCTCGTCGTAACTGCGGCACGCTGCGCCGAAGAAGGAAACGCTAATTTATTAAACTCGCCTCCCATTCTGCTCCTCCTGCATATCCTGCCCGTGCGCGCGCGCGCGTACGATCAGCGTCGGCACCGAAGGACAAGCGTGTTTTGCGCCTCTCGCAAATTCGGTGACGCGCCTTTTTTTTTTTTTTTTTTTTTTTTTTTTTGCACGAAAACTGCGGCGGTGACGTTTTACCACCGGCGAGAGATGCATCTCGTAACCAAGAGCGATTTCGATGAGCTTTGCGGAAAGTAAACTACGACCCCAGACAACTATAATTTTTGAACGATTTTAAACGATTAAAAAGAACGAGCTTCGGGAATGGTTGACAGAAAAAGAAAAAGAAGGAAAATGACAACTTTTTCTCGATAAAAAAAAAAATGTACTGCAGAAAACTCGTCCCTTTCCGTAGATCGAAGAGGCTGAGATTAAAACAACGGTCCGGGTTGTCTCGGGGCAGCTCGTATATATAATCTTGGGTCATAAAGTTTGATGAAGTTAATCGAGATTCGCGTTTAACGCGTTAATGCGCGGCTTTCCTCGATCGCTGGATCGGTGAAAAACGCACGCGGCGGAGAGCGTGTGCGCGTTCGCGCATCCGCTCTCATGTCCCCGGCCGCACATATGCAGGCCGCGCTCATATTGCCGCGGTTAGAAACAATGCGAGGAAACGAGCCATCTTTTCCTGCTGCTGCATCGCACCGGCGCGGAAGAGGAGCGAGCGAGCGCCGCGCGTTTCCGCCCGCCAGATCCGTGACGCGAACGGTCGACGACGCAGGCAGGCAGGCAGGCAGACAGGTAGGTAGATAAGTAGGTAGGTAGATAGGTAGGTAGATAGGTAGGTAGGTAGGTAGGTAGGTAGGTAGGTAGGTAGGTAGGTAGATAGGTAGGTAGATAGATGAAGGTATCCGGGACCCGCGCGTTTCTGTACCAGATGCTGCGAAATTTCGGATGCAGAATAGCATCGGAGAGGAATGGCCCATGCAAAAGTCCCCGCGGTGACGAGCCGTAAAAGTTGAGAATTTTTCTATTGTATATAAGAATTCCCTGTAGGAAGAATTCTAACGCGTTTGCGTTTGAAACTCGAGTCTAAATTCCATGAAAGTGTAAGGTTTCGTTTAAGCGAACAATGTGACATTGTCATTGTTCGTTGTTTGCGAAATCCTTCTCGTTAATGCTCGGACATTTCGAAGAAAAATGAAGGAAGGACAGGGAAGAAAAAATACCTTTAAAAGTTGCCAAAAGTATTTTGCAGTCGAGCTGTCGAGATCTCCGCTGAGATCTCAGACATCGCGTAATATAAACCGATGACGGCGAAAGATGAACGGAGATTCGCCCGAACGGATGATAATTTGTAAAAGGAACGAACGGAAGAAGAATGTATCCGTCGCCGAGGCCTGTGAGCGGAAGTGCTTAATTACCGGATTGTGTAATTTGTTAGACGCGAACGATAGGCGCGATTATGAAAATGCATTAGTCTCTCTCTCTCTCTCTCTCTCTCTCTCTCTCTCTCTCTCTCTCTCTCTCTCGCTCTCTCGCTCGCTCTCTCGCTCGCTCTCTCTCTCTCTCTCTCTCTCTCTCTCTCTCTCTCTCTCGTTTCGAGGGAACCCATTTCTTAACTGGCATAACCGGTGTATAAAGAGACTGCTGCTGCTGTGGAGCGTTCGGAAACAATGCGAGGAAACGAACCATCTTTTCCTGTTGTGCTCGCATCGAAACGGAGCCGAGAAAGGCGTCCGCTCCGTCCGCTCGTGACGGCGCGCTGCTCTTCTCTCTCCGACTCAGGGAGTCGATTGTGTATCTTGAAACGAAGTGAAAATTACAAAAGTGAACAGATTTACTAGATTTCGACAAATGAAATTGTAGATATTCTAGTGAATTTCCTCACTTTTGTAATTTTCACATTGTTTTAAGATACACAATCAACTCCCTGGACGAGAGCTTTCGAGAGAAGAAGCACGCCGAATAAAGGCGTTCGATCGCGCCAGACTCATGTACAGGGTGGCGCGCAAAAAGCTAACTCGATTTTAATATCAACGTGTTGATAAGAGAATATCTTCCTCGACCGATTAATATTTAATTAACATACGTTAACAGATTCGTATCAATAATGATAGCAATCGATATGAATCTATCGTAATAACATCCTTTTACAACATCGATAAGCTTCTTTATTAACGCGTAATCTCTCACTCCGTATCAAATTTCGACAGTTTTATAATTCTGCAAAAACCCTCTCGCTTAATTATATGCAAACGCGCGCGCGCGCGTCGAACACACATTTCTAATCGACATATTCATCGACGCAATTTTCGGAAACGATATCAATGGCAATCAAGGCGTTGCCACCGAATCGCGTCAATAACATCATCTGTTACATAACGATTTCGGTAATAACGAAATGCCGTAAGAACGATGGTTCTTGATATTTGGCTCGCGAAAGTCTGCTCGAACGAGCCTGATTGTTTTCGATTATTGTCAGACGCACCTGTCTCGCGAGCGTACGTCTATAAACAGGCAATCGCCGATCGCACGCACGTTCCAAGAAGAGCGTAATACGTCCCGATTAAGCTACATACATATTCCGATCCCGTTCGTCTAAACGGGACGAGGACAGGAAGACGCACCCGATAAGAATCGTTGTTTCAACCGCGCTATTGTGACGCGTTCGCGTCGTTTAATAACGATACAGTGTTTACGTTTACAATAACAGCCTGGAGTCATTACGGTAAAACATACTTGAAAAACATCTTCAGAGCTAACCGAGAATATTCTCGACTCTTTCACATCGATTCTCCTTCATTGAACCCGAAAGTTATATCATTCTATTGTCGCATGTGTGATAAAAATGTACGAAACGAAAACAGATTATTAGCTTTAATTTACACGTTTCAAAGATGTAACAAGGAAAACTTTATATTCTCTATAAAACAGAGATACTATCCAATATATATTTTATGTTCTTTATTTATATTTTAGGTTTTTTTTTTTTTTTTTTAATAAATTGATTATATGCTACGTGTATTAACGTCAGGAAATAATGATGCAATTATTTGACGTAGAAACTAGGCATGTGTAAAGTTATAACGATGAAGCGCGATTTTGACTTCTCAACACGATTACAAATTACTATAAAGATACGCCTCTGTCTCGACACGTTGATCAAACAAACCGACTGAAAAATATATTCATCAAAATTTAAAAATGTTTCAAACGGTCATTTTGTCGAGCCTTCGTGGTGCCGCTATTTAATTCGTCGGCGCCCGTCCTGAAACTGCTACGATTTCTGAATCGTCCGTTCCTCGATCCGTCCACCCACGGTGCCTGCGCGCCGAGTGTGGGCAGTTTCCTGTACGTTGTGCGTGATCACGTATTCCTTTTTTCCAGCCTACACACGTCCGCGAGCGCGAGCCTCCATATTGGCAAAAGCGAGGCGTTCCGAGGGGAAACGAGACAGAGAGAGAGAGAGAGAGAGAGAGAGAGAGAGAGAGAGAGAGAGAGAGAGAGAGAGAGAGAGAGAGAGAGAGAGAGAGAGAGAGATAGATAGATAGATAGATAGATGGATGGATAGATAGATAGATAAATTGATAAATATATACATGGATAGAGAGAAGATGGAAAGAGTGAGACAAAAACAGAAAAAATATACCATTGTCGCGCATGTGTGTGCTGCGTGAATTTAACCCGCCAACCCTCTCCGCCCTCTTCGCCCTGACGACTCTGACCGAGCGACACTGCGATACTTCGATTTTCTCCCCCCCCCCTTTCGCGCCAAGTGGAGAGGGAGGGGGAAAGAGACAAAGCCGAGGAGAGGGGAAAAGGAGGGAAAGACAGGCGATCGTGCGTGCGTGCGTGTCTCTCGAGTGTGCGTGCGGTAAAACTGACGTCACGGGGCCACGTGATCGTACGATACGGTGGGGAGAACCCATTCATAACCTGAGCAAGGACAGGCTTAAGGCCGTTTCGGACGGTGTGTTACCTCCGCGAGCTCAAAGATGACAGGAAGTTTTTACCGTACTCTCTCTCTCTTTCTTTCTTTCTTTCTTTCTCTCTCTTTTCTTCCCTCCCTCCTTCTTTCCCTTCTATCTCTCTCTTTCTCTATATGGCACCGCAAAAAAAATACTTTTGGACGGACGTGCGATTGATGTCAGCCTCGACTTGCGAAATGTATATACACTTATATATATTTATGCGTGCGTGTGTACATATTTTACACACTCACAACACGTACGTATATGTATGTATGTATGTACGTACGTACTACAGACTTTCTGGCGAAATTGTCTCTACTATTACGTTCATTGTATCGTAGTCGGAGCTTGTTGTGAATGATATCTCGGTTCCAAGAGATAACGGAATTTTTTTGTCATACCTCTCTCGCTCTTATGTAAATATACAAGTCTATCTGATTAAGGACAAACATGCGTGCCGCGTATCAATGCTAGACGACTCTATAGTTTTCTCGTAAAAAAATACTTCGCACAATCGACATATTTATTTATCCGTATTATTGTATCATGTATTAATTTAATACTTGGCGAACAAATAACTCGCAATTTGTTTGATGCAAATAAGATTATTTCATTACATTAGCGTCGAAAGAAAAGTTAAGTGTCGTGCAATTGTTACATGCGACAAAAATAACATGCTAATTGTATCGTGAAAAACAGCAACGCACATTTTGATTCTTTCTAAATATTAATTTAAACGTCGGCTTTAAAGAAAATTCTCAAAAAATAGGCTCGAGAACGGCGTGCGAATTTTTTGTCAATGCGTGGCATATGTATAAGACATCCTGTAGAAGGCTATGAGGCGTGCCCACGGTTGAACAGCGCGGCTGATAGCACGATGGATCACGAGTACAAGCACCGTATGCGACCAATGAGCCGTATCCTGCTAAACTGTTAAGAAGGAAGTGGTTCGTTGCTGCTGCAGTTGCTGCTGTTCTCTCTCCATCTGTCTATCTATCTAGCTACTGATCTATCTGTCTGTCCGTCCGTTTTTCTGCTCCTACAGAGATCTACACGCGCTTGGTGATATATATATATCCATTTTATTTATATTTATTTATATAATTGCAAATCTGAATTTTTCTCGAAATTTTGAAATCTTTTACATGTGTGCATTATATGCACTGGGAGTCATTATTCTTTTATGACATAAATAAATTGCAAAAAAGGTAACTGCAAATGGAAATGTAATTGTAAAAATCATAAACAATCTATAGGAATATTTTGTTTTCACAGAACTATAGAGATATACATTGCACGCATTTATATATACACATAGATAAGTTTGATACTTAAATACCTTAATCTCTGATAAAATTATAATATCATGATATTATCAATTTTACTCGTTGAAGAGAGATTGCGTAAACTAAATATTTAGTAAAAGAGGTATCTATATCAGTGAATATTTTTTTACAAATTTCTCTTTTATATTTTAAATTAATTATATACATACATACATACATACATACATACATACATACATACATACATACATACATACATATGTGTGTGTATAATATGTCAATAATAAATTTACTATTTACCAGAATTAATACTACTCGACGTGAGCAATTATAGGCGATAAAAATTATATCATTTTGTTCGATTAACGATAGTAGGGCATAAAAAGAATACATTACAGTACAATATTAGTACTATAATATATGTGTGTATATGATGTCTCTCTCATGTATTAGAATGAAATGATAACTTTCAGGTAAATAGATATAGATACTTAAAAAGTACTCACCGGTATTTTACTGCTCTTCAAAAAGTCTAATAATGCTTCAAGGGCTCCCAAAGTTGACGCCTGGACGTAAACTCCTCGTTCAGCTAATCGTATATTTCCAAGAGCACTCGATAATTCTTTTGCTATTTCTTCTCTTAATACGTCCACTTCATCTGGTTTCTGTGCAACTTGCAAATTTAATCCTGTACATAAATATTAATTTGTGTTACTTAATTTATCAGATATAAAAACAAATACACATATACATGATACATTCTTGCATTATGACTATCAAAAAGTGAAAAAGCTAATCATTAATAATTTCTAAAAGTAAATTGCATACCAGCGATGGCTTTCTCCAAGTCTTTTGCGGCAATTTTCACTCCTTGAGCTGCTTTGACTTCACGATGTTCGATGTACGCACTCTGTGGAATGAAAAACACATATACAATAAATATTATATATTTTAAAAAGATACACAAAAAAGAAATAATACCTTAACTCTCAATTCCTTTAACGGTTGCGGCATAAGAAGCGAGCGAATTTGCGTTACAATAGGCCCATCCGTACCAGCGATAAGGACTGTATCACCTTCTTTTAACATTCCATTGACTAGAATACAGTCTATCGTAGTGCCGAGTCCAGGTAATGCTTTGACCTCCAATACGGTAGCCTGAAGTTCTTCGCTGTACATCAATCTCTTAGCCAGAGGACCCTGACAGGCATCGACTATTAACGCCAACAGATTACCCATGCCTTCGCCTGTGTATTGTGAGACAACGACGTGTAAAAAATCACCCTGATATTTTTATCAAATGCTATCTATGTCTCATCTTAAAACATATATTCTATACCCGTTATAGCACTGGTGGGAACTAATGATACATAATTCCTAGGATCTGGATTCTCATAATACAATGCCGCATTGAGACCTTGTTCAGCAAACTGTACAATTACGTCCTTGGACCGCTTCTCGAATTCTCGCTGAGTATTAGGTGCTTGATTCTTTACTATATCTTGAACATCCTTACGACTCATAGTTTGCCAATCGTATAACCTGAGAAGATTAAATTGTGACTTTATATTTGTAAATTGCACTATTATTTAATTGCAATTGCAAATCGATTACTTAATACAAGAAAGTACCTGTCAATTTTATTAAGGGCAACAACGAAAGGACATTTCTTTGCTTTCAATAAATTAATGCTCTCTAAAGTTTGCGGTTCCAACCCATGCATAATATCTACAACTAAAATTGCTATATCACAAAGAGAAGACCCTCTGCTCCTGAGGTTACTAAATGATTCGTGACCAGGTGTATCTATGATCAAGAGACCGGGAATTTTAAATTTCTTGTCAGCAAACTAGAAAGAAAAGAAGAAACGATGTATATTGTAACACATATTTAGAAAATTTGAATATTTGAGGACTTGGGACATACTAAAATAAACACTTACGCCTTTTACATGCTTTGTCGAATCTTGGATAGCTTCAATCGGTACATTAGTAGCACCGATTTGTTGAGTTATACCACCAGCTTCTCCGTCCTGTACATTCGTTCTTCTGAGTTTATCCAGAATCTTAGTTTTGCCGGTATCTACATGACCTAAGACGCAGACTACGGCAGCTCTCAGATTATCCAAAGATTTCTTCTTCTCAGCTTCTATCCGACGATTCTGAATTCGTTCTCTCGCACGTTCCTTTTTACGCGCGGCATCTGGCAGTCTGTCCTCCACCTCACTGTCTTGTTCACTATCTTCTTCAGATTCAGATTCACTCCCACTTTCGCTTTCTATTTCACTTTCGGAAGACTCTTTCTTTTCCGATTCAGCCGTAGTCGACATTTTTTGAACATCTTCCGCTGTTTCGGATGTCTTGAGAATATCATCCGATTTATCTAAATTTAATTAATTATGATTCGATTATTTTAATCATTATACAAGTATAATCACATGACGATCGTGATGTATGTATATTGTAATACCTTCATCTTCCTGTTCATCCTCAGTGGTGTCGGCATCCCATGAATCCTTGACATCATCTTCTTCCTTCTTCTCCTTTATTTCCTTTACCGGTTCATCTACAATTTCTACTTGCACTTGACCCGCTGGTGTCTTATTATCCTCAACTTTTTCTTCCTCCTTCTTCTCTACGCTACTTTGTTGTTTCATTTTGTTCGGCCTGATTCGAGTTCCTAAAACAATTCAATAATTAATACAATGATTAATATAATAAAAACTTTATATATAATAAGTTTTGATTATTTCCTATATATGCATTTTGCGAAATACCTGGTCTAGGCTTTTTTTCTCCTACATCTGGTAAGTCAAGACCCTGAGCTTTAAGTGCTTCAATCATCGCTTGTGCTCTAGCTCTGTCCTGCTTCTGTTTTGTAGTCAAGAACTTTCCTTCTGCCTTCAGCCTCTCTTTCCGTTGTTTCTCTTTCAATTTCTTCTTTTCTTTGCGCTCTTGTTCAAGTCGCAATTGTTCCTGCCTTGCTTGCTCCCGTAATTCCTCTTGTCGTAACCTTTCCTCTTCTTCACGTTTCAATCTTTCTTCCTCTTCTTTTAATTTCCTTAAAGCCTCTTGCATAGCAGCAATAGTTTTCTTTCCAGGACCTTTGCCTATTACAAAATCCCCTCTGCTATGTTAGAAGAATAATTATATAATTATATAAATATTATATATTTATATAATAATTAATATTATTATATAAATATATATATATATATATCATTAAATTAATGAAATTACCTTTCTCTTTAGTTTCTTCCTTAGCACCTTTTTTCTTTTTCTTCTTTGAACCATCTTCCGGTTCAATAACATCGCCATCGGCTTCCACACTATCCTGTTTCTTTTCAGATACCATTTTATCATCGGAGGTTGCAGCTTTGACTGTTTCACCATTTTCTGCCTTGTTAGGTTCCTTAGTTACGTCCTATCGTAATAAAAGTTAATACAAATACAAATTTCAATAGTATAGAAAAAATATTACTTTATAAATAAAAAAAATTTTATATAAGAAATATCTATAAAATAAATAAATAAATTATATTGTTTACTTTTTTTTGAGCCAATTTCTTTTGCTTCTCCCTTTCTTTCTTTTCCTTTTTCTTTTGCGCTGCTGTTTTTACAGTGCCAACTTCAGTGTTTATATCAGCATCATTTAATTCTGGTGCTATTATATTATTGTCTGTAGCTTCATCTTTAATATCGTCTTTTTCTTCAGCCTTTTCCTTCTTCTTATCCTTTTTCCCTTTTTTCTTTTTATCTTCATCGTCAATCTTTTGCTCATTTGATTCCGAATCGTTTTCAACTTTATTGTCTTTAACTGATTTCTCTCCAGAATATTCCAGTGCCAACTCTGCCAATACTTGTTCAATGTCTTCGTCACTATCATTGCGCTTTCTCCTAGCTATTGATACAAATTATAAATATTACTTTTATATTAATAGCCACTGGTTGAGTTATAAAAAGTCAAATTTATTGTGTAGCATATATAGAATGCGAAATAAATTACAATTTCTCAAGAAATTACTTGAATCAGTTTATTTTTATTGGCGAGAAAATAATGCTTTAGTTCAATGAAAGATCCGTATGTATAAACATAACAGAAAAATGAAAAAGAAAATAAAGAATTAAGATAAAACTGTTTCATATAAAGTAACTACAAGATGATATCTTACTGAAGATATTAAATTAGTATAAAGATAATGCGCAAAAAAATAATTCTGCATATAAGCTTATAATATTAATATAAATAATTTTATAATTAAATAATTTAATATAACTTCATAATTAAATAACTTTTCATTTATATATATATATATATATATATATATATATATATATATATGTATAAACTACTTAAAAGCTTTCAACAGGAATAATAAATTTAAAAATTATATTATATTAGAGCAGATAATAAATTTATAGTTATGATAAAGTATAAATGTAATAATATACAAAGCTGAATTCAAAGGTCACCAACTTTCACTACGCACCAAGAATGAACAACTTTCACTCGCGATATAATTAATTAACTGACAGAGTGACCTATAATTGCAGAAATTTCAATCAATTTTTTAAACTTGTCCACTGCATCCTTGTGCATATAATGTTACCTAACTATCGGACATTATTAGAATGAGTCAAGGACTAGTATTGCAAAAAATAGTGCAATGATAATTTTTCCTTTACTTCGAGTATCCATAGTATCGCGTAGATACCGACATAGAACACATCGAATACATAATCGCCATATGTTGCACAGAGGAAAAAAAAAAAAAAAAAAATTAGTAAAATCCGTATGTAACGCGAACGTGTTGTTCGCGATTGAGGTTAGGTAGCAGACGACATTTGCCACATCGGAAAGTGGAGCATACATATGTTAAATCGACATGCACGTTAATTCGACGATACAATATGCGCGAAACGATATTCGTATCGTACGACGATATCGCCGATTTGACTAACCTTTTTTGCCCTTTTTCGGCTGAGATTCCTGCATCTTGGCTCGCTGCTCCGGTGGACGACTGCTCCGTTCAGCTTTATACCGACTCTTTTACCCCACGTTCCGATAGAATGTCCCGGCGATCGGATTCACCGAAGCGTTCGTCGAAGCTTTTTCGACAGCTCGATATACTGCGCGCTACCGCGAACAAATCATGCGATATCGAAAGCGCGGATTTCTGCGGGATTTCTCGCGTGCGTGCTCGATCTCTCTCTCAAAAAACAGGGCGGCACAGCAGCTAACGGTGCGAGCAACTACAAACATGTGGCTCTAATCTAATGTGGCTTGTAATCAACCGTAAAGCCTCTTCCACATAGGACGCGGCACAACACGTTGCACGCGGCAAGTAAGCGACAACGATCAGCCAATCGTCTCTCTCTATGTTTTATTTTCGCCAAAGCGGGAAATTGATTGGCCACGGCGTGAGTCATGCGTTTTAGGCATGAAGTAGGAGTAAGGAGAGTTATCTATCTAGATTGGAAGTGGTCACGAAAAATGTTCCGTATGTGGCCAGGTTTGCCGAATGGAATTACTTGGACCATTTCGTCGCCATCTTGAATTATATTCGTATATAGTGTTACGTTTAGTTGTGTTAGTAAATACTAAAGTAGTATTTAGTAAATACTAACACAACTAAACGTAACCGTGAACGTAACACTATATATACAAATATAATTCAAGATGGCGACAAAATGGTCCAAGTTATTCTATTTGGCAAACCTGGCTACATACGGAACATTTTTCGTGACCAACTTTTTCCTCTCTATACTATCGAGATAATTCTCCTTACTCTTACTTCATGGTTTTAGGGCCGTTTGAGGTAATGTCATCAGAGAGAAGCCTTCTCTCTGATGTCATGGAACACGCGATTGATATATATCGATTCATCGATACTATCGATATAATATCGATGATATGACAGAAGTGGATTATTCAGGGCCACTTCAACCAACTCCGATAAATTAACGCTCGGTAAGAGTTAATCGGAATTGGTTGAAGTGGCCCTAATAGACAGATAGCCAAAAAGGCCAGGATGAAAGCGAGACCGGCATTTCTCACTGATTTTAGCGCCATACCGTAGTAGTGGCCAATGCAGTAATTACGTTCCCAAGAGTAAATCATTCTCGAAGTCAAAAATCGCGTCGTTAATACTATAAATATACTTACTTTCCATTTACATTAAAAACATCAAAATAAATGATTTACATCAAAACTTCTGCCTATTTAGAAATATTTAATAATACCTTAACGAATATGAGTTTTTAAAAATATATTTTAGATACATATACATATAAAATTGATAAAATTCAAAACTCTTTGAACATAATTTATTTTAATAATGTAATATGTAATTATATACACTGATTATATTTACAATATATTTACAAAATGAAAATACCAAAAATATTTAATGAAAAAAGCTGAATTTTGTGAAAAATAAAGAATTTAAAAATTTCAAGTAATTTTCATTAATGAAATTTAATTTAAATTTTTTAAAGTACATTATGTAGTGTTATGTCAAAAGCTGGGCTTTAATTGCACAGCGACAGCGAGCGAGGGACAAAGGGAAAATTTCACACAAGCGTATACGTGTAAATTGCAAGTGAAATTTTCCTCTTGTTTCCTTCTAACGCTATCTGGGCTCGCCGCTGATCAGCTTCTACATAATGTTTAAAATATTTAAAAAATTTATTTGACATTTAAAACTCCCATAATTTTTGTAATGAAAAGACATGTTTATATTTAAACAATATATTTTTAATATTTAATAATTTAAGGGCGGCGCCTGCTTTAGAAAGCTAAAAATAAGATGTATTTTTGAGAATTTTTTTTATAAAAATTGTACCATAGATAATTCTAAAACTTTTGGCATTTATTATTAAACATTTATAAGTATAAAAAAATTTTTTGTAGTTAAAAATATTGACTGTAGAGGTAGCCCTTTAAAAATCTTCTTACAGCTTCGCCGCCAAAGTTGGAAATTGGCGAGCATTCTCTAAATTTCGTCTAGAGGAGAGTCCGACATGCCCGTCACCGATTCGAACGGTGATTTTTTTTATGTGTAGTACTCAATAAGAAACAACTTATGTTAAAGCGAGAGTGCGCGCTTCTCAAGCATTCGTCTGAACAAGAAATGTTAAAATTTTTCAGCATGTCTTAAGACTTTAAGACGTTGCGATGAACGATAATCGAAGCGAGCGTGTGGCTCTGTTTTGTATGCGCGAGATCTCTGAATCTCCCCGTGTATGACTATTTTTTTCTCTTATTATTTTTATAATTTCTTTTTTTGTCCCCAACAACATTTTAACATAAATAAATAAATAATATACGAGTTTTTTTAATGATATTTAATTTTTACTTTGTTCATATATTAAAAAAAAAATTGTGCGATGACATGGAATTGCTTTCTGTAGAAAATATAAAGGAATAATAATCAATGTTTAATTCGCAAAATATATTACTATTAATAAAATATATAAATAACCAATTTATTACAATAATTAATATTTTCTTCCTCTAATTTTCATCTTTTATATATTATTTGCAAGTAACACTAATATGCTAACATAAAAAAATTAAAAAATTAGAGAAAGAAAATATTAATTATTGTAATAAATTGGTTATTTATTTATTTTATTAATAGTAATATATTTTGCGAATTAAACATTGATTATTCCTTTATATTTTCTACAGAAAGCAATTCCATGTCATCGCACAAATTTTCTTTAAATTATATGAACAATGTAAAAATTAAATATCATTAAAAAACTCGTGTAATATTTATTTATTTATTTATGTTAAAATGTTGTTAGAAAAAAAATTTTTTTTAATTTAAAAAAATAGTCATACACGGAGAGATTCGATCCAGAGATCTCGCGCATACAAAACGATAGCGGTACTGGCAGAGCCACACGATCGCTTCGATTATCGTTCACCGTAACGTCTTAAGACATGCTGAAAAATTTTTAACATTCTGACACTCCTCTTTAAAATTAACCAATAATTTTCTTATTATTTATGAAATTAAATCGTCGATGAACCTCTAACATTAATAAAAAAGTGCAAAGTTGACAAAATGGTGAAGTTTAGAACATAAAGGTATGATTTTTAGGTAATATTTTTACTTTTTCATGCAAAAGAAATATTTAAATTAATTTTTTTATTAATGTTAGAGATTCATCGACGATCTAACTTCATAAATAATAAGAAATTTTTTGGTTTTTTAATTTTGGACGAGATTTGGAGATACGAAAATGCTTGCCAATTTCCAACTCCGGCGGCGAGGCTGTAAGAAGATTTTTAAAGCTCAAAACCTCTACAGTCAATATTTTTAACTACAAAAAATTTTTTTATACTTATAAATGTTTTATAATAAATGCCTAAAAGTTTTAGAATTATCTGCGATGTACGGCATGTGAGTGAGTTTGAACGGGGGGCAAATCTTTCATATATCACTCATTCGTCATATGATCAATTAGCCTGGATTTGCACCAGGGACAAAGTCTGTTGGTAAAGTCAACAGAGTTAGCACGGACTCGAACCAGGGGCAAAGTGTGTCGGTAAGGGGCAAAGTCTGTCGCACAGAAATGGCGGTCTCGCTTTAATCCTAGCATTTGGCTGTCTATTAATCTGTGTTTAAAACAACGCCTAAAAAACTGTATTGTTACTTACTATATTGTTACGTTTTCCGTATTAGGAGCGCCTGATTGATTGATTTTCTAAGTTTCTAAAAACTGCAGAGAAAACATATCATTAATATTTTCGCTTGTCATGGTGATAATGAAACACATTATAAAAATAATCGACAGTTACAAGATTTTCTAGGTAGATAGACCGTCCGAGATGACTGTTTGTACAGAATGACATGACTGATTATTTAGAATGATCCCATGACATATTACACTTGTGAATTTACGAAAGCAAGTAAATAGATAATATAGTATCAGATGCACGCACCCCCTGTTTAAATGCACGCACTTATCTCTACTATGTTCTAAATAGGGGACTTAAGTGACTCTTCGTATTTAAAATTGTCAGTCCCATATCATGTGTTCAGCAATATAGTTGACATACCAGCATCATTATATAATATTTACAGTAATATTCTGCAACAACACATACTGTGTATAATAATAAAATTAAATCACTGATCAAAAGAGAGAGATTAAATTTAATGAAATTAATTTAAAGAACGGTAAAATTATTTATTAAATAAATAATTAAATGAAATATAATAATAGAATTCAAATAATTTCAAATAAAGTTGTAATAAAAAATTCCAAGAAAACAATTTATCGTCAATCATTTCTGTATCTCAAGTGCACCGAATTCAAATACATAAAAAGTGAGTGAAAGATGCGAATAATGAAAGTAATCTTTCTTTGGTTGTTCTGCCTGTCCATTTGCCACGGATATCGTTTGCTCGGGCTCTTTCCCTTTCATGGTAAGAGCCACTTCGTAATGTTCGAGCAATTGATGAAGGGCTTGGCCAGGAAGGGTCATCAGGTCGACGTGATCAGCACCTTTCCGTTGAAAAAACCTTATCCGAATTACAACGATATTGTGAAGCTTACACCGCCTCTAGCATTAGTTAATAATATGTCATATGAATTCATGCAACTTTTGTTGGGCACGAATCCAGTGTATGCTGTTGCAACACTGGCAGGCAATGATATTTGCTTAAATTTAGAAAATCCGGCGATACAAGAGCTGGCGCGTAATCCACCAAGAGATCCACCTTATGACGCGGTACTCATAGAAGTACGTGAGTAAAAATCTAGTATACATTGCCATACTCCTTCCTTGAATTCATACATAAGTAAAGAATCTTTTTATATACATAGCTACTCGTGGAAAAGAATATTAAAGTCTATTTTTTAAATCTTTCCTTGATAATCCTGTTTTCGAGCAAAATAACTTTTTTTAATACTTTATGTACTATTTATTATGATCGGTTCCTCATCGTAATTGTTGTTATTTCCAATATAAGAAATAACGTAAATAGAAATCATTTAAAAGATATAAATATAAAACAATTGACAAAATTAAAAATAATTTTATGATTAGCTTCAATTAGATTTAATTAGTTTAATCTTTTGCAATAAATGTTAGACGCACGCAAGCGTCATTTAGAAAAATGTGAGCACATGTATGAATTAGTAATAGACTATAAATGGGTTCATTAATCGTACAACAGAGTACAATAAGCTATAAGGTATGAATAGATAATGTGAATAGATAATAAAATTCTACACATGACTAACTAAAATATTTATATTAATAAAGCAAAAACAGCTGGCAATTAGAAACTGTAATTAACAATTAAAACTTGTGAAAGTTAAATTAAAACTAAATGTATTTTTTATTCTTTGTTATAATACTAGTATCTCTTAATAAGCCAAAATCACTTGCTTGAAAGCATGTATCTACATTAAAAAAAGCGATAAACGTGCGTAAAGAGCGTGCAAGTATATAAAAGATATTAAATATAAGTTTATCGTGTTTTGTTGTCAATGATTTCTTTCGTCAAAAATGTATAAAATGTATATATATATATATTTAAAATATAGCGCTGAAAATTGTTATGAATATTTTTCGCACATAAACTTCTCCTTCCGATCAAACTTCTAATCGTGTTCTTAATTAATAGCCAGTCATGCTCATGTAAGAGGTGAATTATCTTGAAATATAAATTGCTGTAAAATATGACGTGCTAGAACGATACGAGGAGATGTTGACAATATCAAGTTATATGCTAAAACTATCATTAATGAACTTTGATAATCACGAGTTGTCTTATTTTGCATGTAATGTACAAAGAATTTTTTTACGTTTAAAGACAGAAAGTTTATTTAATAACAAATATTGAATCATTAATTCTTCATTTGCAATGTGTAAATCTCTTGCGACTGTTTAATAAGAATTACAATAGACAAATTAGATATTAAATTGATTTAAATGCTTCACTCTTCTTTACCTAATTCCATTGGAAGTCAAATAAAGAATTCGGAATCTTTTGAAAGAAAATTAAACTGTTCTTTTTCTGTCTAAAATCAAAGCGAATAATAAGCACAATATCAAAGCAAATGATAATCTCGTTTTAGTTAATAAATATTACTTCCAATTATATGTAATGTTGTATTTTACTTTGGTAAATATTTTGAACAAATTATTCTTGCCAATAATATTCGCCAAATTGCACTAATTTTTACATTGCGATATCCCACATGTATGTTTTAAGATATGTGCCCCATGTTAGGTCTTTGGTGCTAACTGTTTCGGAATCTTCGCCCACTTGTGGAACGTTCCTTTGATCGGGATCAGCACAACGGCGCTGTACCCTTGGCTACCACCGTTGATCGCTCAACCAGAGAATTTGGCTTTCGTGCCGAACAACTGTTTGAGTTTTACTGGTCGCATGAATTTTTGGCAACGTTTGTACAACACGATGCACACGGTCTATAACAAGTTGTACTTCAAGTATCTCACGAGAGTGCAAGACGAGATAATAAGAAAGCACTTTGGATCTGACATGCCGGGCGTACGAGAAGTGGAGTCCAAGGTGGCGTTGATCCTCATCAATTCCCACATGGCTCTAAATAGGATCCAACCAAAGACACCTGCCGCTATAGACGTGGGGGGACTGCATATCCAGGACGAGGGCTTAACGTTGCGACCTGTAAGCCGGTCCTTTCGATCTATATAAGAATCGTTTTCACTTTTTTTAATGTGATACACGATAGCGATTCGCACGATATTCGAGACACTCCTTAGTAGCCGCGTTCATAATATTTAATAATATTTCATAAAAAAAGTGTTAGAAAAGCAGCGATATGCAAATTCTTTCGAGCAGTTTCTATATTTATGTATCTCCAAGAATCAAACTGTAAAAACCTGTTGGCTTGTCATTAGTGTTTCGGAAGAAGAAAATAAAATAGACAGCTTAAAAATTTGAAAAAATCAATATATCACTGTTGCAATTTAAAAAATTAATTTGTCAGAGATCATAAAACTTTCAATAAATGTATTTAGTAGAGATATTTAGTAGTTGTATATAGCTTCACTAATATTTTTATTTTACGTAGTTTTTCAAGAGTGGATGCTTTTTGAATTATAATTTATTTGTTGTTATGTGGATCTTTTGCGTGACACTGCATTGGAAAAATCATTGATGAATGATGACACGCGATAAATGTATTGGAGACACGATAATTCTATATCATCTAGTGACATTTTACAAAATATTTTACAATCTATTTGCAATCTGTTTCTTTTAATAGAAAACTATCAAATGACCCAAATATATAAATTTTATGTTAAAGTGCTAATAACACAAATGACGCAAACTTAAGTAATAGAGCGTTAATTTAGCTTTTTTATTCTCATTATTATTTATGCGAGATATAACGTAAAAGTTAAGCGTGAACAAATATATAGTGCGTACATCAATTATTTTCGCGTCAACAATTTTTTTCGCAGGATGTGGAGAAGTGGATAGACGATAGCAAAGACGGTTTCGTCTACTTCACTTTTGGTTCGATGGTCATGATTGAGACGTTTCCACGCAAGTTCCTGAATATTCTTTACACTTCCTTAGGCAAAATAGCACCCGTGCGTGTTTTAATGAAGATACCGAGTCCGGAGAAACTGCCACCCGGTTTACCCGAAAATGTTTACACGTCTCCTTGGATGCCGCAGATTAAAATATTGAGTGAGTGAGATTATTTTGTAGAAATTATAAAATTGTCTAATACGTAAATACAACATACTGTCGTAGAGCATCCTAAGATAAGAGCCTTTATCACTCATGGCGGACTCATGGGCACGCAGGAAGCGGTAGCATATGGCGTTCCAATGATCGGTATACCACTCTTTGCCGATCAGTTTATGAATATCGACGCGTACGTTGCCAGAAACATTGCCGTAAAATTGGACCTTAATAGAATGACAGAAAAAGACATGGACGCGGCCTTAAATGCGATCTTATGGGATCCCATATACAAGTGTGTACTCGCACAATTTGTTTCTCTCATTTAATAAAAATTAATATAAATTATTTACACAGACAAGAGAATATATCTATGCATATGCAGATGTAATATATGCAGCTCATAATTTATAGCTAATTAGTCTTAAGTTACGGTAAATATATTCACTCATTATCTCGAATTTGCAAATTCTTATCAATCTCTCATTTTCATCGATAAATTTTAACTCTTAGTTTATACTTTTCTGGGAATTTGTTCGTTTCAGAGAATCTGCTCGAAACCTGTCTCAAAGATTCCTCGATCGGCCGATGAACGCGCTTGATACCGCCATTTACTGGATCGAATATGTTATTAAATACGGTAGCGATGCCTTACGATCGCCTGCAATGGATTTGACCTGGTGGCAATTATCTCTCGTCGACGTATTTGTCTTTCTTCTACTATGCATAACATTAATTATTATCGTTGTAGTATTCATCGTGCGTTTCTTGTTGGAAATGATAAATGAAAATAATCACAGTTCGTTACATTCAAAAAAAAGGAATTAATTAATTACATTAATTTTGGATAGATATATTTTGCTTTCCATTTATTGCAATATGCATTTCAGTAAACAACAGTTATATTTTTAAGGAAGGATAAACTTCCGAAAACGACCCACGCTCGATTGCTATGAATTTTTTCAGAAATATTTGAAATTATGTCAAATAAATGTTCTTAAGCGGATTTTCACCGATACAAACATTTAATGCAAATAATGTATAAATAAAGTAATACACCCACTACGTTTACGCACACACGCAACACAACACGAACCTCGCTTCGCCCAGAAAATTGCACAAACCCATGTGAAACCGTATAATTATAAACCTCGTTTCGCATTCCAAGCACAGTTCGATATGGACTGGATCTCATTTCGCGCAAAAAGTTGCAAACCCACGTAAATCTGTATATTTATATATAGTAAATCGAATGCGTTGCCGGGGGAGGGGCTCCACCCTCCTCCTGCAACTACACTCCCGAGAAAAATCAAACCTAACCCAACACACGTCCTAGGAAAATAAATTACTTATAACTCAAATTATAACTTTATTTAAATATTTTTGGCATTAAACTTTTTTAACGATGAAAATCCAATTAAGAGTATTCAATTGACATCACTAAGAATGTTTCTGCGAAATTCATGGCAATCCGGGGGTGGCTCGCTTTCGGAAGTTCAGCCTTTCTCATCTCTACAATTCTCTAACAATTATAAATCACATATATTTGATTTACGAGCAAGTACAGTCATGGTTTTAAATTTTAGCAATTGATAGCGCTGATGTGACAGCAGATACGTAGAAAACTTCGAAATTTATTTAACACGTATAATTATTACCGTGATGTATTTTGCTGTAAATTATGTTATACGAGATCTCTAAATCTCAGCCTTTGTACCCAAATGTTAATTTTGGCAGCTCCGAAAATAAAAACACTTTGCTCTTTTTATTTATTGGCAATTTGTAACAAAACATAATTCTATAACTCTTAATAGAGACATAGTCGAAGAATACAAATTAAAAAGGTTTGTATCTTTTATTAATAAAGTAATAAAATTATTAATTTATTAATAAATTAAATGTGATAATTCCTTTCATATTTTTTTTCTAACAAATATTTATTAAATGTAATATAATTTTTCGATAGATTTCTTTATGGCTTAATCTTACGCAAAGCATATATCATTTATACGATGATTCCTTTATGTTCGCATACACGTGTGAAATTTTGGCATTACATCTCAGATAAATAAATAACTTCTCGTCTAAAATCTAGAAGTCTATGTATTTCTTTCTATTGTCATACAATTGCTCTGACCTTTCTTATTCCGATACTGAATAATATTGATTTCAATATCGCATTCATTATACAAAACGATTCTAGCTGAAAGTATCTATTACTATATTAGATCTTTGTAAGAATCTAGTTCAAACAAGGTAGCAATATCGCACATCCATATGTATTATGCATCTATGCAAATTTGTCTTAGGCTCTTAGCCTAATGTTTGATGCGTCTTACGTTTGACAGTGTTGCAAGAATTGAATGAACAAATCTTTCCGGCCGAGACTTTTGTGCGAATACGTGAGGTACACGTCTTCGAACACGTGATCGACATACATATATCGATGATACAGAGAAGTGGACTTATCAAAAACGCCTAACGCTTAAAAACTATATTGTTACGTTTTAACTTATTAATTAGTATATAGTTAAGTTCGCCATATTAGGCACGTGATTGATTGATTTTCCTGTAATTACCGATTACATCACGTTATAATCCCCAACACCAAGAAATTTAGATTATCAGTATTTTGCAAACTGTAAAAATTTTAATTTCCAAAAGATTGACAAAGAGCATCAAAAGAATGTAATTAGGTAAAAGGTAGCGCAAGCGTTTAAACTCTGAGAACGCTAACTACACAAGCGTAATAATGGCAATATAATAACTTAAAAATTAAAATATATTTTAATGTATTGTATGTATTACTATCGTATGTAGTATGTATTTGTATGTATTAAAATAAATTTTAATATATACATACAAATAAATTAAATTACATTTTTAAAGAGGAATTAAAATAAAAACGATAAATCAGTAATTAGCTTTCGGCTTCATTTTTCGCTTCATTTCCAAGATATAATCAGGAATAAAAAAATAATGCTTATTATGAAAATTTCAATTTGTAATGAGTTTTGTTAGCTACATTCAATGTATATGCTTCTTAAAGTATGATAACATAAAAATAATTTTTAATTCGTCTTTTTTTATTATTTCATCAATTTTATCTTGGATAAGAAATGGACGATAATTTATATAAAGCTTCATATCATTTTATCTTATACAAAATCAATACAATCGCGTAACAATTATAAGATTTTAACTATACGTAAAAATAATTCTTAAAATATTCATAGCTCTTAAATTTTCAGCTACATTGTAGTCACATTGCAATCTTACAAATTATAATACAACAATGCAAAAACATTGAATTCCAAAAAACTTTAATAAAATTACAGCAATACAGTGAAATAATGTTTTGAAATAATTGCAAAAATATTGCAATAAAATTGTAATAGCCTTGAATTTCATTTGCTAATTGTACTTTATACAAATTAATTTAATAACCACAATTTAATAGAAATGGGAAATACTAGTCCTTTGCCAACATCATAAATCTTATTATACATTTTAAATTAAAATACTGAATTTATATAAAATTTCAGAGAAAATATATTAATACTTTTGCATATCATTGTAATGATGAAACACATTACAAAAGTAATCGTCAGTTACAAGACTTTTTTTAGGTAGACCGTCCGAGATGACTGATTATTTAGAAGGATATTATGACTATTTGGATTATTTAAATTATTTAAATTGTTAGACCTATTATGATTATTTGAAATAATCCTATGGCTCGTTACACTTTCTAATTTCACACGAAAGCAAGTAAATAGATAATATAGTATCAGATACACCCACCTTTCGTTTAAGTGCACACATTTATTCCCACTATGAACATGTGACTTAAGCGACTATCCGTATTTAAAATTTTCAGTCTTATTTCATGTGTTCAGAAATATAGTTGAAATATCATCACACAGCGTAATTAAATAATATATTCACAGTATTATTCTACAACAACATACTGTGTATAATAATAATTAAATTACTGATCAAAAGAGAGAGTTAAAATTTAATGAAATTAATTTAAAAAACAGTAAAATTATTTTTTAAATAAATAGTTAAATAAAATATAATAATAGAATCAGTAATAATTTCAAATAAAATTTTAATAGAAAATTTCAAGAGAACAATTTATCGTCAATCATTTCTGTATCTCAAGTGCATCGAATTCAAATACCTAAAGTGAGTGAAAGATGAGGATGCTAAAAGTCATGTTTTTTTGGTTGTTCTTTCTGTCTGTTTGCCACGGATATCGTTTGCTCGGGCTCTTTCCCTATCATGGTAAGAGCCACTTCGTAATGTTCGAGCAATTGATGAAGGGCTTAGCCAGGAAGGGTCATCAGATCGACGTGATCAGCCCCCTTCCGTTGAAAAAACCTTATCCGAATTACAACGATATTGTGAAGCTTACACCACCTATAGTATTAAATAATAATATGTCATATGAATTCATGAAACTTTTGTTTGGCATGAATCCGGTGCATGCTATTGTAACAGTGGGGGGCAATGATATTTGCTTAAATTTAGAAAATCCGGCGATACAAGAGCTGGCGCGTAATCCACCAAGAGATCCACCTTATGACGCGGTACTCATAGAAGTACGTGAGTAAAAATTTAGTATACATTGCCATACTCCTCCCTTGAAATCATACATAAATAAAGAATCTTTTTATATATCTACTCGTGAAAAAAAATATTAAAGAATATTAAATCTACTTTTTAAATTTTTCCTTGATAATCCTGTTTTCAAGCAAAATAACTTTTTTTAATACTTTATGTACTATTTATAATGATTGGTTTCTCATCGTAATTGTTGTTATATCCAATATAAGAAATAACGTAAATAGAAATCATTTAAAAGATATAAAAGATATAAATATAAAACAATTGACAAAATTAAAAATATTTTTATGATTAGGTTTAATTAAATTAAAAGGTAATTAGTTTTAACCTTTTGCAATAAATTATAATCAAATATGACAAAAATATCTTTGTTGATTTTTTTTTATTTTTACTTTAATTTATAATTGGCCAAAATAAGGTATAAATAAAAAATAAACGGTGAATTATTAGTATCTAAAATTCAAAGACAAAGTAACGCAAACACATTTGCTCACATTTCTTTAAATGTCACTTGTGCGTGTCCTTATTAAAAAAAAAGTAATAGGTTTAAGTGAGTTCATTAATCATACAATATAGTACATAAGCTATAATAGAGTAAAATATGAATGGATAATAAAATTCTATACATGACTAAATAAAATATTTATATTAATAAAGCAAAAGCAGCTAGCAATTAGAAACTGTAATTAACAATTAAAACTTGTGAAAGCTGATTTAAAAATAAATGTATTTTGAATTTATTTTTTAATACTAGTATGTTTCCTTAATAAGCCAAAATCACTTGCTTAAAAGCATGTATCTACATACATTAAAAAACCGATAAACGTGTGTAAATAGCGTGCAAGTATATAAAACACATTAAATATAAATTTATCTTGTTTTGTTCCTTCATGTTATCAATGCTTTCTTTCGTCGATGATGTATGGAATGTATATATATTTTTTAAAATATAGCACTGAAAATTGCTATGAATATTTTCGCATATAAGCTTCTCTTTCAGCTCAAACTCCTAATCGTGTTCTAACTTAATAGCTAATCATGCTCTTGATGTTAGAGGTGAATTATCTCGAAATCTTCTTAATTACAGTAAGATATCAAAACGGTGCCAAAACGATACGAAAAGATGATCGTTGATATTATCATGTAATATGCTAAAACTATTATTAATAAACTTTGATAATCACGAGTTGTCTTATCTCAAATATAATGTATAGAATTTTTTAAATAATAATTGCCAAATTGCACTAATTTTTACAGTGTGATATTCCTTATGTTGTACATTTTTAAATAAGTGTCTTATGTTAGGTCCTTGGTGCTCACTGTTTCGGAATCTTCGCGCACTTGTGGAACGTTCCTTTGATCGGGATCAGCACAACGTCGCTGTATACGTGGCTGCCACCGTTGATCGCTCAACCAGAGAATTTGGCTTTCGTACCGAACAACTGTTTGAGTTTTACTGGTCGCATGAATTTTTGGCAACGTGTGTACAACACGATGCACACGGTCTATAACAAGTTGTACTTCAATTATTTCACGAAAGTGCAAGACGAAATAATAAGAAAGCACTTTGGATCTGACATGCCGGGCGTACGAGAACTCGAGTCCAAGATGGCGTTGATCCTCATCAATTCCCACATGGCTCTAAATGGGATCGAACCAAAGACACCTGCCGCTATAGACGTGGGGGGACTGCATATCCAGGACGAGGGATTGATGTTGCGACCTGTAAGCCGGTCCTTTCGATTTATATAAGAATCGTTTTCACTTTTTCAATGTGGTACACGATAGCGATTCGCACGATATTCGAGACACTCCTTGGTAGCCGCGTTTATAATATTTAATAATATTTCATAAAAAGTGTGTTAGAAAAGCAGCGATATGCAAATTCCTTCTAGCAGTTTTTATATTTATGTATCTACAAGAATCAATCTTTAAGGACATGTTGGCTTTTTATTAGTGTTTCGAAAGAAGGAAATATAATAGACAGCTTAACAATTTGAAAAAATCCATATACCACTGTTGCAGTTTAAAAATTTAATTTGTCAGATTTCTTATAAAAAAATTTCAGATGTAACAACAGATGTATTTAGTATAGACATTTAGTAGTTGTACAGCTTCATTAATTGTTTCATTTCACGTAATTTTTCAAGATTGGATGCTTTTTCAATTATAATTTTTTTGTTGTTATGTGGATCTTTTGCGTGACACTGCATTGGAAGAATCACTGATGAATGATGACACGCGATAAATGTATTGGACACGATAATTCTATATCATTTGGTGAAATTGCAAAATATATTACAATTTATTTACAATCTGTTTCTATTTATAGAAAAAATATCAAATGACCTAGATAGATAAATTTTATGTTAAGTTACTGATAACACGATTGACGCAAACTTTAAGTAATGCACAGTTAATTGCGCTTTATAATTCTCATTATTATTTATGCGAGATATAACGTAAAAGTTTAGAGCGAACAAATATATAGTGCGCACATCGATTACTTTCACGTCAATTTTCTTCGCAGGATGTGAAGAAGTGGATAGACGATAGCAAAGAGGGCTTCGTCTACTTCAGTTTTGGCTCCATGGTTATGATTGAGACGTTTCCACGCAAGTTCCTGAATATACTTTATGCTTCCTTAGACAAAATAGCACCCGTGCGTGTTTTAATGAAGATACCGAGTCCCGAGAAACTGCCACCCGGTTTACCCAAAAATGTTTACACGTCTCCTTGGATGCCGCAAATTAAAATATTAAGTGAGTGAGAATAGTTTTGTAGAAATAATAAATTTATCTAATAAGTAAATACAACATACTGTCGTAGAGCATCCTAAGATAAGAGCCTTTATCACTCATGGCGGACTCATGGGCACGCAGGAAGCGATAGCATACGGTGTCCCAATGATCGGTATACCACTCTTTGCCGATCAGTTTATGAATATCGACGCATACGTTGCCAGAAACATTGCCGTAAAATTGGACTTTAATAAAATGACAGAAACACACATGGACGCGGCCTTAAATGCGGTTCTATGGGATCCTATATACAAGTGTGTACTCGCACATTTTGTTTCTCATTTGATAAAAAGCAATATTAATTGTTTACACAAACGAGAGAATATATCTATGCATATGCAGATATAATACATGCAGCTCATAATTTATAGCTAAATAGTCTTAAGTTACGGTAAAAATGTTAACTCGTCATCTCGGATTTGCAAGTTCTTATCAATCTCTCGTTTTCATCGATAAATTAACTCTTAGTTTATACCATTCTCGGAATTTGTTCGTTTCAGAGAATCTGCTCGAAACCTGTCTCAAAGATTCCTCGATCGGCCGATGAACGCACTTGATACTGCCATTTATTGGATCGAATATGTTATTAAATACGGCAGCGATGCTTTACGATCGCCGGCAATGGATTTGACCTGGTGGCAATTATCTCTCCTCGACGTATTAGCTTTTTTTCTACTTTGCATAACAATTTTTATCATCGTCGTAGTATTTATTGTGCGTTTCTTGTTGAAAATAATAACTGGAAATGATCACAGTTCGTTACATTCAAAGAAAAGGAATTAATTAATCACATTAATTTTAGATAGATACATTTTGTTTCCCATTTATTGCAATATGTATTTTAGAAAACAACAGTTATATATTTAATAAATAAAGAGAGAATAAAAAGGGATTATATATTTTTAAGAAATTGTGATAATTTTGCTTTCTATAGTTTTCTAACAATCGTAAATCATATATTTGATTTACGGGCAAGTACCAGAAGGTGGCTTTAAAGTTTAGCAATTGATAGCCCTGATGTGATAGCATATCCGTGGGTAATTTCGACATTGATTTAACACGCATCATTACCATGATGTACTTTAATGTAAATTATGTTATTGGCAATCTCAGTCTTTGTATCCAAATGGTATTTTTGGCAGCATGATGTCATGAGACCCATGACGATTTCAGCACAATATAATAAATTTATTGTACTTATATGTACATTTATATTTTTGATCTTATTAATTATTAATATCAAGTATTTTAAATTAATCTGTTGGAATAGTAACAAACGTTAATACATATCTTGTAATATCGATATGCCTCATTTTTCTTTGTTCAGAATACACTGATATTACATTCAAAAAGAAAAAATTAAATATATTAATTATTTGAAAATAAAAGCACATTGCTCTGTTTGATTATTGGCAATTTGTAACAAAACATAATTATATAACTCTTAAAGAGACATTGTCGAGGAATACAAATTAGAAAGATTTGTATCTTTTAATAAATTAATGAAATTATTACCTTATTAATAAATTAAATGTAATTCCATTAATATTTTTTCCTAATAAATATTTATTAAATGTAATATAATTTTTCGATAGATTTCTTTATGGCTTAAAAACTTACACAAAGTATATATCATTAATACAATGTTTCCGTTATGTTCGCATACACGTGTAAAATTTTTGTACTACATCTCAGATAAATAAATACGTTTTCGTCTAAAATCTAGACGATTATGTATTTCTTTTTATCGCCATACAATTTCTCTGACCTTTCTTATTCCGATAGTGAATAATATTGATTTCGATATCGCATTCATTATACAAGACTATTCTAACCGAAAGTATCCATTATTATATTAGATTTTTGTAAGAATCTAGTACAAACAAGGTAGCAATATGGCACATCCATATGTATTATGCATATATGCAAATTTGTCTGGATAGGCTTTTAGCTTAATATTTGATGAGTCTTACGTTTGACAGTGTTGCGCGAATTGCGGAGAAACATATCTTTCCGGCCGAGACTTTTGTGCTAATGCGTGAGGTACACGTCTTCGAACACGTGATCGACATATATCGATGATACAGAGAAGTAGATTTATCAAAAGCGCCTAACGCCTAAAAACTATATTGTTACGTTTTAACTTATTAATTACTATATTGTTATGTTCGCCATATTAGGCACGTGGTTGATTGATTTTCCTGTAATTACCGATTACATCACGTTATAATTTCCAATACCGAGAAATTTACCGATTATCATTATTTTGCAGATTGCAAAAATTTAAATTTTCATAAGATTGACATGAAGCATCTTCAAAAAAATGTAATTAGGTAAAATGTAGCGCAAACGTTAAAATTCTGTGAACTTTAACTACATAAGCGTAATAATGCGGATAAAATAACTAACAAATTAAAATATATTTTAATTTATTGTATGTATTATTACCGTATGTAGTATGTATTTTTATGTATTAAAATACATTTTAATATATACGTACAAATAAATTAAATTACATTTATAAGGAGGAATAAAAATAAAAGAGATAAATCAGTAATAAAGCTTTTGGCTTTATTTTTCGCTCCATTTATAAGATATAATCAGGAATAAAAAAATAATGCTTATTTTGAAAAATTTTATTTGTAATGAGTTTTGTTTGCTACATTCACTGTATGTCCTTCTTAAAGTATGATAAAATAAAATTCAATTTTAATTTGTCTTTTCTTATTATTTCATCTACTTTATCTACGATAAGGAACGGATGATTATTTATATATAAAGCTTTATATTTCTGTATTCTCTACACAAAGTCAATACAATCGCGTGTGACAATTATAAGATTTTCGATTTGTAAGAATATTCCGTAAAAATATACATACAGCACTTAATTTTTCAGCTACATTGTAGACACATTATAATCTTACAAATTATAATAAACAATGCAGAAACATTTTAATTACAAAGAACATTAATAAGATTGCAGCAATACAGTGAAGTAATGTTTTGAAAATATTGTAAATATATTACAATAAAATTGTAATAGCATTGAATTTCATTTGTTAATTGCACATTATATAAACTAATCAACCACTATTTTTAAAAAATGGAAAAAACTAATCCTTTGCCAACATCATAAATCATATTATACCTTTCAAATTAAAGTACTAAATTTATAACAAATTTCAGAGGAAATACATATTAATGCTTTCGCTTGTCATTGTGATGATGAAACACATTACGAAAGTAATCGATAGTTACAAGGCTTTCTCTAGGTAGACCGCCCGAGATGACTGATTATTCAGAATGATATTATGACTATTTGTATTATTTGGATTATTTGGATTATTAGGACTATTATGATTATTTGGAATGATCCTATATCACATTACACTTTATAATTATATACGAAAACAAGTAAATAGATAATATAGTATCAGATAGATCCTCCACTCGTTTAAGTGCACACATTTATCTCCACTATGATACAAACATCTGATTTAAGCGACTATCCGTATTTAAAATTGTCAGTCTTATATCATGTGTTCAGGAATATAGTTGACATATCATCACACAGCGTAATTAAATAATATATTCACAGTATTATTCTACAACAACATACTGTGTATAATAATAATTAAATCACTGATCAAAAGAGAGAGTTTAAATTTTATAAAATTAATTTAAAGAACGGTAAAACTATTTTTAAATAAATAATTAAAAGAAATGTAATAATGAAATTCAAATAATTTCAAATAAAGTTGCAATAGAAAATTCCAAGGAAACAATTTATCGTCAATCATTTCTGTATCTCAAGTGCACTGAATTCAAATACATAAAAACTGAATGAAAGATGCGAATAATGAAAGTAATCTTTCTTTGGTTGTTCTGCCTGTTCATTTGCAACGGATATCGTTTTCTCGGGCTCTTTCCCTTTCATGGTAAGAGCCACTTCGTAATGTTCGAGCAATTAATGAAGGGCTTGGCCAGGAAGGGTCATCAGGTCGACGTGATCAGCACCTTTCCGTTGAAAAAATCTTATCCGAATTACAACGATATTGTGAAGCTTACACCGCCTACAGTATTAGTTAATAATATGTCATATGAATTCATGCAATTTGTGTTTGGCATGAATCCGGTGCATGCCATTGCAACAGTGGGGGGCAATGATATTTGCTTAAATTTGGAAAATCCGGCGATACAAGAGCTGGTGCGTAATCCACCAAGAGATCCACCTTATGACGCGGTACTCATAGAAGTACGTGAGTAAAAATCTAATATACATTGCCATACTCCTTCCTTGAATCCAAACATAAGTAAAGAATCGTTTTATGTAGATACTCGTGAAAAAGAATATTAAAATATATTAAATCTACTTTTTAAATCTTTCCTTGATAATCCTGTTTTCAAGCAATATAACTTTTTTAATACTTTATGTATTATTTATTATGATCGGTTTCTCATCGTAATTGTTGTTATATCCAAAATAAGAAATAACGTAAATAGAAATCATTTAAAAGATATAAAAGATATAAATATAAAACAATTGACAAAATTAAAAATATTTTTACGATTAGCTTTAACTAGATTAAAAGGTAGTTAGTTTTAACCTTTTGCAATATAATATTATAATCAAATAAGACAAAAATATTTTTGTTGATTTTTTTTATTTTTAATTTAATTTATGATTGGCCATAACAGGGTATAAATACAAAATAGACGGTGAAATATTAGTATCTAAAATTCAAATACAAAGCAACGCAAACACATTTGCTCACATTTCTTTAAATGACACTTGTGCGTGTCATTAAAAAAAAAAGTAATAGGTTTAAGTGAGTTCATTAATCGTACAATATAGTACATAAGCTATAATAGAGTACAATATGAATGGATAATAAAATTCTATACATGACTAAATAAAATATTTATATTAATAAAGCAAAAGCAGCTAGCAATTAGAAACTGTAATTAATAATTAAAACTTGTGAAAGCTGAATTAAAAATAAATGTATTTTGAACTTTTTCTTTAATACTAGTATGTTCTCTTAATAAGCCAAAATCACTTGCTTAAGCGCATGTATCTACATTAAAAAACCGATAAACGTGTGTAAATAGCGTGCAAGTATATCAAACACATTAAATATAAATTTATCTTGTTTTGTTCCTTCAGGTTGTCAATGCTTTCTTTCGTCGATGATGTATGAAACGTATATATAATTTTTAAAATATAGCGCTGAAAATTATTATGAATATTTTCGCATATAAACTTCTTTTTCAGCTCAAACTTTTAATCGTGTTCTAACTTAATAGCCAGTCATGCTCTTGATGTTAAAGGTGAATTATCTCGAAATCATCTTAATTGCAGTAAGATATCACGTGCCAAAACGATACGAAAAGATGATCGTTGATATTATCATGTAATATGCTAAAACTATTATTAATAAACTTTGATAATCACGAATTGTCTTATCTCGCATGTAATGTATAGAATTTTTTAAATAATAATTGCCAAATTGCACTAATTTTTACAGTGTGATATTCCTTATGTTGTACATTTTAAAATATGTGTCTTATGTTAGGTCCTTGGTGCTCACTGTTTCGGAATCTTCGCGCACTTGTGGAACGTTCCATTGATCGGAATCAGCTCAACGTCGCTGTATCCGTGGCTACCACCGTTGATCGCTCAACCAGAGAATTTGGCTTACGTGCCGAACAACTGTTTGAGTTTTACTGGTCGCATGAATTTTTGGCAACGTCTGTACAATACGATGCACACGATCTATAATAAGTTGTACTTCAATTATCTCACGAGAGTGCAAGACGAGATAATAAGAAAACACTTTGGACCTGACATGCCGAGCGTACGAGAACTCGAGTCCAAGGTGGCATTGATCCTCATCAATTCCCACATAGCTCTAAATAGGATCCAACCAAAGACACCGGCCGCTATAGACGTGGGGGGACTCCATATCCAGGACGAGGGCTTAACGTTGCAACCTGTAAGCCGGTCCTTTCGATCTATATAAGAATCGTATTTACTTTTTCAATGTGGTACACGACAGCGATTCGCACGATATTCGTGACACTCATTAGCAGCCGGGTTAATAATATTTAATAATATTTCATAAAAAACGTGTTAGAAAAGCAGCGATATGCAAATTCTTTCGAGCAGTTTTTATATTTATGTATCTCCAAGAATCAAACTTCAAGGACCTGTTGGCTTGTCATTAGTGTTTTGAAAGAAGGAAATATAATAGACAGCTTAAAAATTTGAAAAAAACGATATACCATTGTTGCAGTTTAAGAAATTAATTTGTCAGAATTCTTATATAAAACTTTTAGATGTAACAACAGATGTATTTAGTGGAGATATTTTGTAGTTGTATAGCTTCACTAATTTTTCCATTTTACGTGAATTTTCAAGAATGGATGATTTTATAATTTTATAATTTTTTATAATTTTTGTGTTGTTATGTAGATCCTTTGCGTAACACTGCATTGAAAGAATTATTAAATGATGACACGCGATAAATGTATTGACGACGATAATTCGATATCATCTATTGACATTGCAAAAGATTTTATAATTTATTTGCAATCTGTTTCTTTAATAGAAAAAATATCAAATTACGCAAATAGATAAATTTTATCTTAAATTACTGATTTACAAATGATGCAAACTTAAGTAACGCAGCGTTAATTGCGCTTCTCTATTCTTATTATTATTTATGCGAAATATAACGTATAAGTTTAGAGTGAACAAATATATACTGCGCACATAAATTGTTTCTGCGTCAATTTTTTTGTAGGATGTAGAGAAGTGGATAGACGATAGCAAAGTGGGCTTTGTCTACTTCAGTTTTGGCTCCATGGTCATGATTGAGACGTTTCCACGCAAATTCCTGAATATACTTTATGCTTCCTTAGGCAAAATTGCACCCGTGTGTGTTTTAATGAAGATACCGAGTCCCGAGAAACTGCCACCTGGTTTACCCGAAAATGTTTACACGTCTCCTTGGATGCCGCAAATTAAAATATTGAGTGAGTAAGATTATTTTGTAAAAATTATAAAATTGTTTAATACGTAAATACAACATACTGTCGTAGAGCATCCTAAGATAAGAGCCTTTATCACTCATGGCGGACTCATGGGCACGCAGGAAGCGATAGCATACGGTGTCCCAATGATCGGTATACCACTCTTTGCCGATCAATTTATGAATATCGACGCGTACGTTGCCAGAAACATTGCCGTAAAATTGGACTTTAATAAAATGACAGAAACACACATGGACGCGGCCTTAAATGCGGTTCTATGGGATCCTATATACAAGTGTGTACTCGTATAATTTGTTCCTCGCTTAATGAAAATCAACTTAAATTTGTATAAATTTACACAGACGAGAGAATATATTTATGCATATGCAGATGTAATTAATGCAGCTCATGATTCATAGCTAATTAGTTTTTATAGTTACGGTATAAAAGTTTACTCGTTATCTTGGTTTTGCAAGTTTTTATCAAACTCTCGTTTTCAACGATAAATTAACTCTTAGTCTATACTATTCTCGGAATTTTTTCGTTTCAGAGAATCTGCTCGAAACTTGTCTCAAAGATTCCTCGATCGACCGATAAACGCCCTTGATACTGCCATTTATTGGATCGAATATGTTATTAAATACGGCAGCGATGCTTTACGATCGCCGGCAATGGATCTGACCTGGTGGCAATTATCTCTCGTCGACGTATTTGCTTTTCTTCTACTATGCATAACAATTATTATCATCGTCGTAGTATTTATCGTGCGTTTCTTGTTGAAAATGATAACTGGAAATGATCACAGTTTGTTACATTCAAAGAAAAGGAATTAATTAATCACATTAATTTTAGATAGATACATTTTGTTTCCCATTTATTGCAATATGTATTTTAGAAAACAACAGTTATATATTTAATAAATAAAGAGAGAATAAAGAGAGATTGTATACTTCTATGAAATTATGATAATTTTTCTCTTTATAGTCTTTTAATATTCGTAAATCATATATTTGATTTACGGGCAAGTACCAGAATGTTTTGGCTTTAAATTGTAGCAGTTGATAGCGCTGATGTGATAGCATATCCGTGGGAAACTTCGACATTGATTTTACACGTATTATTACCATGATGTACTTTAATGTAAATTATGTTATTGGCAATCTCAGACTTTGTATCCAAATGGTATTTTTGGCAGCATGATGTCATGAGACCCATGACGATTCCGGCACAATATGATAAATTCATTGTACTTATATGTACATTTATTTCTTTGATCTTATTAATTATTAATATCAAGTATTTTAAATCAAAAATTAATCTGGTGAAATAGTAACAAACGTTAATACATATCTTGTAATATCGATATGCCTCATTTTTTTAAATATATTAATTATTTCGAAAATAAAAGCACATTGCTCTGATTATTGGCAATTTGTAACAAAACATAATTATATAACTCTTAAAAAGACATTGTCGAGGAATACAAATTAGAAAGATTTGTATCTTTTAATAAATTAATGAAATTATTAACTTATTAATAAATTAAATGTGATAATTCTCTTCATATTTTTTCCTAACAAATATTTATTAAATGTAATATAATTTTTCGATAGATTTCTTTATGGCTTAATCTTACGTAAAGCATATACAATCATTTATACGCTGTTTCCATTATGTTCGCATACACGTGTGAAATTTTTGCATTACATCTCAGATAAATAAATAAATAAGTTTTCGTCTAAATCTTAGGAAGTTATGTATTTCTATTTATAGTCATACGATTGCTCTAATTTTTCTCATTCCGATAGTGAATAAAATTGATTTCGATATCGCATTCATTATACAAAACGATTCTAGCTGAAAGTATCCATTACTATATTACATCTTTGTAAGAATCTAGTTCAAACAAGGTAGCAATATCGCACATCCATATGTATTATGCATTTATGCAAATTTGTATGGATAGGCTCTTAGCCTAATGTTTGATGCGTCTTACGTTTGACAGTGATGCACGAATTGAATGAACAAATCTTTCCGGCCGAGACTTTTGTGCGAGTACGTGTGGTACACGTCTTCGAACACGTGATCGACATATATCGATGATACAGAGAAGTGGACTTATCAAAAACGCCTAACGCCTTAAAACTATATTGTTACGTTTTTACTTATTAATTATTATATTGTTACGTTTCCATATTAGGCACGTGATTGATTGATTTTCCTGTAATTACCGATTACATCACGTTATAATTCCCAATACCGAGAAATTTACCGATTATCGGTATTTTGCAAACTACAAAAATTTAAATTTCCAAAAGACAAAGGGTTTCAGAAGAATTTAATTAGGTAGAATGTAGCGCAAGCGTTAAAATTCTGAGAAATCTAACTACACAAGCATAATAATGCGGATATAATAACTTACAGATTAAAATATATTTTAATGTATTGTATGTATTACTATCGTATGTAGTATGTATTTGTATGTATTAAAATAAATTTTAATATATACATACAAATAAATTAAATTACATTTTTAAAGAGGAACTAAAATAAAAATGATAAATCAGTAATTAGCTTTTGGCTTTATTTTTGCTTCATTTCCAAGATATAATTAGAAATAAAAAAATTATGCTTATTATGAAAATTTCTATTTGTAATGAGTTTTGTTAGCTACATTCAATGTATATGCTTCTTAAAGTATGATGACATAAAAATAATTTTTAATTCGTCTTTTTTTTATTATTTCATCTATTTTATCTTGGATAAGAAATGGACGATAATTTATATAAAGCTTTATATCACTTTATCTTATACAAAATCTATAAAATCGCGTAACAATTATAAGATTTTAACTATACGTAAAAATATTCCGTAAAAATATACTTAGCTCTTAAACTTTCAGCTACATTGTAGTCACATTGCAATCTTACAATTTATAATACAACAATGCAAAAACATTGCATTCCAAAAAACATTAATAAGATTACAGCAATACAGTGAAATAATGTTTTTAAATATTTGCATAAATATTGCACTAAAATTGTAATAGCCTTGAATTTCATTTGCTAATTGTACATTATACAAACTAATTTAATAACCATTATTTAATAAAAATGGAAAATACTAGTCCTTTGCGAACATTATAAATCTTATTATACATTTCAAATTAAAATATTGAATTTATATAAAATTTCAGAAAAAATATATTAATACTTTTACTTGTCATTGTAATGATGAAACACATTACAAAAGTAATCGTCAGTTACAAGACTTTCTTTAGGTAGACCGCCCGAGATGACTGATTATTCAGAAGGATATTATGACTATTTGGATTATTAAAAATATTTTAATTATAAGAACTATTATGATTATTTGAAATAATCCTATGTCTCGTTACACTTTTTAATTTCATACGAAGTCAAGTAAATAGATAATATAGTAACAAATACACCCACCTCTCGTTTAAGTGCACACATTTATCCCCACTATGAACATGCGACTTAAGCGACTATCCGTATTTAAAATTTTCAGTCTTATTTCATGTGTTCAGGAATATAGTTGAAATATCATGACACAGCGTAATTAAATAATATATTCACAGTATTATTCTACAACAACATACTGTGTAAAATAATAATTAAATTACTGATCAAAAGAGGGAGTTTAAATTTAATGAAATTAATTTAAAAAACAGTAAAATTATTTTTTAAATAAGTAATTAGAAGAAATGTAATAATGAAATTCAAATAATTTCAAATAAAATTCTAATAGAAAATTTCGAAAAAACAATTTATCGTCAATCATTTCTGTATCTCAAGTGAATCGAATTCAAATACATAAAGTGAGTGAAAGATGAGAATGCTAAAAATCATGATTTTTTGGTTGTCCTGTCTGTCTGTTTGCCACGGATATCGTTTGCTCGGGATCTTTCCCTATCCTGGTAAGAGCCACTTCGTTATGTTCGAGCAATTAATAAAGGGCCTGGCCAGAAAGGGTCATCAGGTCGACGTGATCAGCAACTTTCCGTTGAAAAAACCTTATCCGAATTACAACGATATTGTGAACTTTACACCGCCTATAGCATTACATAATAATGTGTCATATGAATTTATGCAACTTGTGTTTGGCATGAATTTGGTGCATGCCACTGCAACAATGGCGGGCAATGAAATTTGTTTATATTTGGAAAATCCGGCGATACAAGAGCTGGCGCGAAATCCACCGAGGGATCCACCTTATGACGCGGTAATCATGGAAGTACGTGAGTAGAAATCTAGTATACATTGCCATACTCCTTCCTTGAATTCATACATAAGTAAAGAATCGTTCTATATAGCTATTCGTGAAAAAAAATATTAAACATTATTAAATCTACTTTTTAAATTTTTTTTTGATATTCCTGTTTTCAAGCAAAATAACTTTTTTTAATACTTTATGTACTATTCATTATTGTGTTTAAGTTAATTGTACAGTGGCGTATTACTTATGCAATGGCGTGTAATTGATTTTTATTAGATCTAATGTAATATTATTCTCTTAGTACACTTGAAAAGGACCCGGACCAAGGGTCGAAACGTAGTAAAATTAATAAAGTTTTTGCCAGTCAGGTCAATCGAAATTAATTATTGACTATTTATTATGGTCGGGTCCTCATCGTAATTGTTGTTATATCCAATATAAGAAATAACGTAAATAGAAATCATTTAAAAGATATAAAAAATATAAATATAAAACAATTGACAAGATTAAAAATATTTTTATAATTAACTTTAATTAGATTAAAAGTTAGTTAGTTTTAACCTTTTGCAATAAAATAATATAATCAAATATGACAAGAATATATTTGTTGATTCTTTTTTATTTTTAATTTAATTTATGATTAGCTATAACAGGGTATAAATAAAAAATAGAGGTGAAATATTAATATCTAAAATTCAAAGACAAAGCAACCCAAACACATTTGCTCACATTTCATTAAATGACACTTGTGTGTGTCATTAAAAATAAAGTAATAGGTTTAAGTGATTTCATTAACCATACAATAGAATACAATAAGCTATAATGGAGTACAATATGAATGGATAATAAAATTCTATACATGACTAAATAAAATATTTATATTAATAAAGCAAAAGCAGCTAGCAATTAGAAACTGTAATTAACAATTAAAACTTGTGGAAGTTGAATTAAAAATAAATGTATTTTGAAATTTTTCTATTAATACTAGTATGTTCTCTTAATAAGACAAAATCATTTGCTTAAGAGCATGTATCTACATTAAAAAACCTATAAACGTGTGTAAATAGTGTGCAAGTATGTAAAACACATTAAATATAAGTTTATCGTGTTTTGTTGTCAATGATTTCTTTCGTCAATAATGTATGGAATGTATATATATATATTTTTAAAATATATCGCTGAAAATTGTTGTGAATATATTTCGCACATAAACTTTTCTTTCCGATCAAACTTCTAATCGTGTTCTTAATTAATAACCAGTCATGCTCATGTAAGAGGTGAATTATCTCGAAATCTTTTTAATTGCTGTAATATATCACGCGCTAGAACGATACGAGAAGATGATTGAACTTTGATAATAACGAGTTGTCTTATTTTGCATGTAATGTATATAGAATTTTTTTACGTTTAAAGACAGAAAGTTTATTTAACAACAAATAATGAATCATTAATTTTTCATTTGCAATGTGTAAATCTCTCGCGACTGTTCAATAAGAATTACAGTAGACAAATTAGATATTAAATTGATTTAAATGCTTCTCGCTTCTTTACCTAATTTCATTGTAAATCAAATAAAGAATCCAAAATCTTTTTAAAGATGATTAAACTATTCTTTTTCTGTCTAAAATCAAAGCGAATAATAAGCACAATATCAAAGCGAATGATAATTTCGTTTTAGTTAATAAATATTACTTCCAATTATATGTAATGTTGTATTTTTCTTTAATAAATATTATGAACAAATTATACTTGCTAATAATATTCGCCAAATTGCACTAATTTTTACATTGCGATATCCCTCATGTATGTTTTAAAATATGTGCTTCATGTTAGGTCCTTAGTGCTCACTGTTTCGGAATCTTCGCGCACTTGTGGAACGTTCCTTTGATCGGGATCAGCTCAACGTCGCTGTATCCGTGGCTACCACCGTTGATCGCTCAACCAGAGAATTTGGCTTTCGTACCGAACAACTATTTGAGTTTTACTGGTCGCATGAATTTTTGGCAACGTGTGTACAACATGATGCACACGGTCTATGACAAGTTGTACTTCAATTATCTCACGAAAGTGCAAGACGAGATAATAAGAAAGCACTTTGGACCTGACATGCCGGGCGTACGAGAACTCGAGTCCAAGGTGGCGTTGATCCTCATCAATTCCCACATGGCTCTAAATGGGATCGAACCAAAGACACCTGCCGCTATAGACGTGGGGGGACTGCATATCCAGGACGATGGCTTAACGTTGCGACCTGTAAGCCGGTCCTTTCGATCGATATAAGAATCGTTTTCACTTTTTCAATGTGGTACACGATAGCGATTCGCACGATATTCGAGACACTCCTTTTGGTAGCCGCGTTCATAATGTTTAATAATATTTCATAAAAAAAGTGTTAGAAAAGCAGCGATATGCAAATTCTTTCGAGCAGTTTTTATACCTATTTATCTCCAAGAATCAAACTTTAAGGACCTGTTGGCTTGTTATTAGTGTATCGAAAGAAGGAAATATAATAGACAGCTTAACAATTTGAAAAAATCAATATATTACTGTTGGAGTTTAAAAAATTAATTTGTCAGAATACTTATATAAAACTTTCAGATGTAACAACAGATGTATTTAGTAGAGACATTTAGTAGTTGTATAGCTTCACTAATTTTTTCATTTTACTTAATTTTTCAAAAATGGATGCTTTTTGAATTATAATTTATTTGTTGTTATGTGAATCTTTTGCGTGACACTTCATTGATAGAATCATTGATAAATGATGACACGCGATAAATTTGGACATGATAATTCTGTATCATCTTTACGAAATATTTTACAATCTGTTTTCAAACTCTTTCTTTTAATAGAGAAAATATCAAATGGCCCAAATAGATAAAATTTATGATAAGTCGCTGATTATATAAGTGACATAATATTATATAAGTGACATATTATGTAAGTGAATTTAAATAATAGAACGTTAATTGCGTTTTTCTATTCTCATTATTATTTATGCGAAATATAACGTAAAAATATAGCGTGAATAAATGTATGCACTTCAATTACTTTTGCGTCAACATTCTTTTTCGCAGGATTTGGAGAAGTGGATAGACGAAGGCAAAGACGGTTTCGTCTACTTCACTTTCGGCTCGATGGTAATGATTGAGACGTTTCCACGCGAGTTCCTGAATATACTTTACGCTTCTATAGGCAAAATAGCACCCGTGCGTGTTTTAATGAAGATACCGAGTCCGGAGAAACTGCCACCCGGTTTACCCGAAAATGTTTACACGTATCCTTGGATGCCGCAAATTAAAATATTGAGTGAGTAAGATTATTTTGTAAAAATTGTAAAATTGTTTAATACGTAAATACAACATACTGTCGTAGAGCATCCTAAGATAAGAGCCTTTATCACTCATGGCGGACTCATGGGCACGCAGGAAGCGATAACATACGGTGTTCCAATGATCGGTATACCACTCTTTGCCGATCAATTTATTAATATCGACGCGTGCGTTGCCAGAAACATTGCCGTAAAATTGGACTTTAATAAAATGACAGAAAAAGACATGGACGCGGCCTTAAATGCGATCTTATGGGATCCCATATACAAGTGTGTACTCGCACAATTTGTTTCTCATTTAATAAAAAGCAATATTAATTGTTTACACAGACGAGAGAATATATCTATGCATATGCAGATGTAATACATGCAGCTCATAATTCATATAGCTAATTAGTCTTAAGTTAGTATCATGTTAAGTTATAGTAACAATGTTTACTCGTTATCTCGGATTTGCAAGTTCTTATCAATCTCTCGTTTTCAACGATAAATTAACTCTTAGTTTATACTTTGCTCGGAATTTGTTCGTTTCAGAGAATCTGCTCGAAACCTGTCTCAAAGATTCCTCGATCGGCCGATGAACGCACTTGATACTGCCATTTATTGGATCGAATATGTTATTAAATACGGCAGCGATGCTCTAAAATCGCCTGCAATGGATTTGACCTGGTGGCAATTATCTCTCGTCGACGTATTTGCTTTTCTTCTACTATGCATAACAGTTATTATCATCTTTGTAGTATTTATCGTGCGTTTCTTGTTGAAAATGATAACTGGAAATGATCACAGTTTGTTACATTCAAAGAAAAGGAATTAATTAATCACATTAATTTTAGATAGATACATTTTGTTTCCCATTTATTGCAATATGTATTTTAGAAAACAATTATTAAATATTTAATAAATAAAGAGAGAATAAAGAGAGATGTTATATTTTTATGAAATTATGATAATTTTTCTCTCTATAGTTTTCTAACATTCGTAAATCATATATTTGATTTACGGGCAAGTACCAGAATGTTTTGGCTTTAAATTGTAGCAGTTGATAGCGCTGATGTGATAGCATATCCGTGGGAAACTTCGACATTGATTTTACACGTATTATTACCATGATGTACTTTAATGTAAATTATGTTATTGGCAATCTCAGTCTTTGTATCCAAATGGTATTTTTGGCAGCATGATGTCATGAGACCCATGACGATTCCAGCACAATATAATAAATTCATTGTACTTATATGTATATATATTTTATTGATCTTATTAATTATTAATAACAAGTATTTTAAATAAATCTATTGAAATAGTAACAAACGTTAATACATACCTTGTAATATCGATATGCCTCATCTTGATTACAATACACTGATATTACATTCATAAAAGACAAATTAAATATATCTCAAAAATATATATAAAAAAATCCGAAAATAAAAGCACCTTGTTCTTTCTATTAATTGGCAATTTGTAACTAAACATAATTATATAACTCTTAATAGAGACACTGTTGAGGAATACAAATTGAAAAGGTTTGTATCTTTTATTAATAAATTAATAAAAATATTAATTTATTAATAAATTATATAATTGTGATAATTCCTTTAATATTTTTTCCTAACAAATTTTTATAAATGTAATATAATTTTCCGACAGATTTCTTTGTAGCTTAATCTTACGCAAAAGCATATATCATTTATACTATGTTTTTCTTTATGTTTGCATACACGTGTGAAATTTTTGCATTACATCAGGTAAATAAATACATTTGCGCCTAAAATCTAGGAATTTATGTATTTCTTTTTATTGTCATACAATTGCTCTGACCTTTCTTACTCCGATACTGAATAATGTGGATTTTAATATATCGAGTTTATTATACAAATCAATTCTAGCAGAAAGTATCTATTATTATATAGAATCTTTGTAAAAATTTCGTATAATAATAATTCCAAAACGCAGCATAAAAATTTTAGCACACGCTGAGTATATCGGCAATATAATATAACGCTATCCATTATTTATAATTATTTCCGACAATTGCAACGCCCTTCTCTCGCGACTTGGCACAAAACCTATTAAAACCACTAATTATTTTCGACAGCATTACGTTAAATCGAGTATTATGTGAGCGTGTCTGTCCTTGCTTAACATTCGTGAGTATTAAAAAAATATGTTACACAATAGTATAAATATACACTGCATCTGTAGTTTTTATACTGGCGGCAGGTATTGATTACCCGCTAAGTTACTCTTTCGATAGTCGTAACCATCATCGATATTGGTTTGTGCGGTTTCTATATTAGTTTCGGACATTATCTGTTTCACCCAGGCAACGTCAATTGGAGAGAATGTCGCCACCTAAGAGATATGCAAAAAATCCATAAAATGCTGCGTAAAAATAATATGATTATAACATGTGAAAAATCAACAAATCAAGCATAGGATAAGATCGCTCGTGAAGCGCATATTAAATGTTGCATTCAAGAAGAAAGGATGACTTTTTCTATTGTCTATGTAAGAAGTAATGATACTTTCCTTATACATTATCCCTAATATAACAAAATTATAATTCAACGCAAAATTTACATAATCTTAAAAAAACGGGTATTTAGTTATTATTTATAAATATATGTGTATGTGTGTGCGAATTATGGCCTCTGAAATTAATTCCCACCCGAGATATTATTACCTTGCGAACCCGGCGAAAGAAAAATTGTATTAATTGGAAATGATGGATCATACATACTTGATTTGTAGGCAAGCATCCAGTGTCTTGGCTGTAAATTCCGGCAATATGATATGCTCCATTGCCGTCGTAACAAGCTAATGGAGATCCGATGTCGGCTTGACACATGTTATTGTCGTTATGCGCTTTTCCGCAGATTACGTTATGCGCGATGTTGATGTTAGACTCTGCGCCCAAAACGCGATTTTGACAAACGTCGTGCGACAAGAGATCCACGTCGACCATGTGCATGATGGCTCCAGAGTAATGCGCTAAATTCATATATTGCATTTACGTATACTCGTCTGCTTTTTCATCTGCTAAGTAAACCTTTAAAGAGACCCTCTCGAACGATAGAAACGTAAACATGTACCTTGTAATATTGACTTGCCCCATCCCGTCACTATGCACTGCGACGTTTCTTGCACTTGATAATCGTCAGGAAGGCATAACGTATTGATGTGTAAATTAAAAGTCGTGGGATGTTCCAGGAGTAACACGGCTGTATCATTGCTGGACAATCCTTGCACGTAGCCAGGATGATACTTGATCGTTCGTACTTGGATGATTTCGAACGGGAGTGGTTCCTCGTATTCAAGTTCGTAACCCAATTTCCATTCGCCGAGTTTCACGGATAATTCGTTCGGTGAAAATCTGAGCGTAATTCAAATATCCTTAATCACAAGTTTTTTTTTCAAAAAATATTTAATTGATTTAATGACAAAACATCGGATTTAAAAAGAGAGGTAGAGGGACACTTGATTTTATTCATAATTTTATATGTTTTATATGTGTTTTATTGTTTACGTGTCGCGTAACAAAAAAAAAAAAAAACTTTTGAAGAATCAGAATGCACACCTTCAATATATATATAAAAAAAAAAAAATGATGTGCATTATATATGCTATATATGTGGATAAATTATAAATTATAAATAAAATTGCATTCCGCGAGCTCTGTATTGCAAATTATAAGTAGTCTGGAAGTGTAATTTACCTATTTATGCAACTGGCAGCTGTCAGAACGACATCTGACGACACGAGCGCGCCGGAACACAAGATCTTACGTTCCTCCGACCACAGGACCATCGCTTGCCACGGGATCTCACCGAAAGCCGCATCGGTTATCCTGAAGCCGGCTGGACGTTGTCCCTTTTAGCGTACGAAAAAAAAAAAAAAAATATATATAAATAAAATTCCAGTTCTAAGTAGAATCTCTCTTTCTTAAATTACTGATATATATCCCTCCGTAATATTAGCACAAGTTGCACTCGACTCTTCAATTTTCACATTAAATATCGCAATCCACAAATACTTTTCCAACAACAAAATTACTTTTGCAGATTATTTCGGACACTTACGTAATTTCTCACTCCGCATGGATTATTCGGCAATTGCGGCAAGACGGAAATGATATCCTGATCGCTCGGAACGGAGTCGTACGGATTCCTGAAGGGCGCGGGGGTGCTGATCGGGGCTACGGGAACCTGGGTAGAAATTGATATCACCCGTTGCGGCGTCACGTCAGAATTATCCGGTACCAGAGGCACGACATTCGTGGGCTGAGGCTGTTCGTGGATCTGCGGCGGCTCGGGACTCGTCTTGACGGGTGTTTTTGTGACCGGCGGTCGCACCTTTGCAATGTTCAGAAACGTTGGGAAGCCCTGCTCGTCGAAACCACCGGTATAATTAGCTGGTAGATTGCCCGTCGGCCACGGATCCACGTAGTTCGGGTCGCGGCAACACTTGCCGACCACCCCGGTCTCGGCGTTTCTGCAGCTCTGCAAAACGAGCGATCCGCGCAGTCCGATTACTCTCTTTTTTTTTTTTTTTTACGATAAAGATTTTATTTTTTTTTTAATTTTTTATTCATTTTTCTTTCTTTCGTATATTCTTATTTTGCCGATTGGGGAAAGTTTCTATTATTATAATGAAGGATAAAATTAATTTCGAAGAGCTTCTAATCATCTCTGCTTGCGATAGGTACAATTTTTTTTTTTTTTTTTTTTTTTTTTAAGCATTATATGCGAGTGTGATCAAGCCGTATCTTACGCTTAATGGAACACGTCGTAGAAGCTGCTTGCTGGTAAGCGCGACTGGTTCCTGGCTAATTACTCCTTCCAACGTACAGTACTGCTCTTCCACGCAGAGCAACGCAGCCGCGCATCCGGCTTGAACCGTAAACTGGAAGACCGCAGAATTGGAGCTCGTAGGAGCTGACTTGAGTGGAGGAAAAACTGGCTCGCTAGCACTAGCATCGCCTGCATACACAACATCAATTTATGTTAATACAAATATAATAATATAACAACGCGATGCAACGTTCTTCCAATTTTTATATATTATTTTTATATTGGTTTTAACAGAAAACTATGGAAAATTATGCGCACACACACACAATGGAAGATAACCGATAAATTGCTGCATACCTGTTTGATACTGTTCCTGTTGATTTGTACCGGCAGGTATTTGATTGTAATCAGTCGGTGCCTGTTCGGTCGATTTTATATCGCCGAGGCGAATCTGATTAGCAGATTCGATCGCGTGTTTATCGTTTGGCGCGATCTGCAATTCGACATCATTTCCCGATGCGGGCTTCAATTCGGCAACATCCGCCTGATTATTTTCCCCGTACGGGACGTATCTCTGATCGTTCTCCAGACTTGGTTCTGGATATCGATTATCCTTCAGCACCGTATTAATTTGATCGTTGTCGTACGGCGAGTTATTTAAATCGTATCGCACGGCACAACATATTTCGTGGCTCAGCCTGCACTCTTGCACCTGCATACGCGCGAAATGTACAAGGATTGTTAAATCAGGGTAAACTATATTTTAATTCACGCTGTTTTACATTGTACACGTATATTAACAAAGCGTGCAGTTTTACACGATCGCCGTCACAAATGAATAAAAATAAGTAATCTCGGTCTTGCGATAAGAATTAATGAATGAAATTATCTCACTTGTCCTGGCCGAATAAAGCCCTGCTTCAAGGGATGCACGTATCCGTCGATGCACAAGCTTTTGGCTACACAGATTTGATTTTGACCGCTGCAACTGACGGTGAAATCATCCACAGCACTGGGATAGGGTTGTAACGTTTGATCAGAAGACTGATATACATAATCGGGATTATACTGTTTCTGCGATTCTGACGGTCCATGCGTTTCGTATCCTTCAAATGTGTCTGCATTGCAACGACATTATGTAATAATAAGATAAATTTTAATTTCTCATTACAAAAGTACGTGAAATAGTATATTTCAAAATGGAGCCTTACTTTGCTGAGATTGATCCCAATTAAATTGCGCTTGACCAGTCTGTTGCGGAACAATGTTTTCTGTGTAACTAGGAAAGACGCTGTTTTGTTGAATTTGGGAAGCACGACTGTCACCATACCAGACGATTTGATCTTCTGAAATATCGCTTAACTGAAGTACTTCTTTCTTTTCTTGGAGAGACTAACTTGTATATTTTCTTAGCACTATTTTAAGTAGGTACTCTCGATTATAGAGTGAAAAATATAGACGTGCATATTGAAAAAAATGTTGCTTTTTCGATTTATATTTCTCATATAAAAAATTTATATAATAAAATTATTAAACAGTATAAAATTTATATTTTATATATCCTAAACGGAGAGAAAAAAAGCCAAATACGCGTGTTACATAAATTCTGCATTTGTATATACTGACGTGTCTGCAATTGAGGTGGCAAGACTCCGTAGGGGAGTCCACGTGTGTGCGTAGCTAACGCTACTATAACTAGTAGCATCTCTAGCCGTGGCCTCATCGTGAAAATCTGTGGGAAGAAAACTTTTGCGTCAAACGAATTAATTATTATATTCGATTTCTACGACGCGATTTCTATTTCTATGTCTGGATGGCGCATGGCGAGTAAATAAATAAGCGAAGATTCCATTAACATCAGTTCGATGTCATTGTGCGAGGCGCACAATATCTATGAAAAAGAAAAAGAAAAGATTTTTGCATACCTCTCCGGCAGTGGCCGGCAGACCGGTTCTTCTCAAATATCTCGAATCGTATAAACGCTATATAAAAGTTGTGTAAACTTTTGCTTGCTTTTCCTTAACGCGCAGGCGGTCGGTGAATCATTTTAAGAATGCAAAGAAGATAAAATTGTGTACGTAAGAATACTTTATTATAATTTTATTACACTCCCGTTCGCCTGTTTTAGCAACTATCGGACGATATGCGGAGAAACAGAACGACACTTTAGAACGACACCATAAGCTTCTGGTAAGAGATTGTGCGACGGAGGATTATAGTTACAGAAATTGCGTATGCGTGGATGACGCGTGGAAGAAGGTTGCGAGTTGCATTATTTTTGTGCGTAGGAGTAATTCATTCCTAGTGCATCTGCATCTTCGACGACACTGATGAGATACAAATTTATAGACAGAAAGATAACATGTTATGTTTTCCTTTTCTTTTTTTCTTTGCACTGTTACATGGTTAATGATCAATATTGACAAAAGGATTGCGAGCCCGCGCACTCTTGTGCAAAAAATAATTTAAATAATTTAAATGTCACGGCTTCTTTTTGGGATTCTGTTTGATATTTCAGGTTTTTAATGAAAACTCTGCCTCTCTCTCTCTCTCTCTCTCTCTCTCTCTCTCTCTCTCTCTCTTTCTCTCTATTTCTCTATTGAAAGTTAATAATTGATATAAGCTGTAAGATTAGCATTTTACGCCCAGCATATAAATTTATACACACACACACATATATAATTCTAACATAATCTAAATATCGTGTTGATGTTATCTTAATATCTCGCAATATGTGCAGACTGCCTCAGACGCAACATAATGCGACATCTCAAATTGATTATTCAAATGATAGTGCTAAGTGATTCAAAAACAAGATATGACTTTTGGTACACCTTGTATGTTTCTTCCAATATTGCGTAAGCGCGTGGAATGGCAGATATCGATAGCGAGGCGTATAAATGGGAACACTTTCGTTTCGTTTCGATATTCTCTCTATCGATGAAATAAAATCATCGCGTTCAAGGATGTGTGATCTTTATTGTTTGATTATTTATATGAAAATTATACCGCTGCCCGAGTATATATTGCATAAAAAATCAATTCTTATTTGTCCGGGCGCCAGTGTAAGTGCTAACACATCCTTCTATCAATGATGTCATCTTGCTGGATTAGGCCAGGTCAGGGCCACAGTCGGCAAACGCAGGCGTAAAGACAGAACTGTATTCCGATATTTGCGAAATTCCATTGGCATTATCGCTGATTATTCGCGATTTCAAGCAATTACGTTTCTATCTAGTTTAAATTAAGTGTCACATATCAATTCTGTTTTTATTCAATCAAACAAAATCAAAATTAGGGTTCAGCATAATAGTGTAATCGTTTTTCAAAGCTCTGGTGAAAATTAGTTTAAATTTAATTTTCTTAACTTTAACACATTAACTCTACAGTTAAACATATGAATTAAATCGAATTCTTCTCCCTTCAATTATGGAAGATTATTATCGTATCAAGCTACAACGTGAAGTAAAGGAAGAAATATATAACCAAGAATGATTAACGGATGATGATCGAATTAATATATATTAATTAATTAATATAATATATATACGCAATAAATAATGTGTGATATCGGATTATTGAATATTGTATATCTCGTTGTGATCAAATTTCATATGAGTCACACACGTGTGTCTCATCGCAAAAATCTTCGTGGAATTCGAGTCTCGAGAGAGACGAATGCGATGAACGCATTACGGATTTCCCGTATTTAATCTCCGATGATCTAACTAAAGACTCGCTTTGTAATTCAACGTGAATGTTTTGTAAGAGTGACTCGCGCGCGTGCAAATTACACGCTCTATTCACATCTAAAATTATACCGTAAAAACTTCAATTTAACACGCCTGTCAAATTTACACGATAATTCTTCATCCGCAATAAATTCTCGAGATAGCTTCCAGAGCTACAAACGTATAAGAGATACGTATCCCGTGGGAATTGATTGATTTGAATGAAATAAAAAATTTCTGGCCAACCAAAATCGATAATTAATTAAAAAATATTTAAATCGTTAGTTTATATTCGCTTTCTATTTTTTCTCATTTACCACTGAGCTTTTCAACTCCCACATACTATGAAATAAACTGTAATGGTGTTTGTTACTGCGTGAAAAAAATCTCAAATAGAAAGGAATTCAGTTTTACATATAGCAATATTTATCAAAATAATTAGACACTCTAGTCATATTAATGACTCAATATTCCGCAACAACACAGTTAACAATAAAATAGAATTTTGTATTATTAGAAATGTTATTTAAAAAAATTAACACAGTTTTGAAAATAGTTATAATCTTAATAATTAAAATATCCATTTTTATAGAAGTTTCGGTAAATTTCGGTTATAATTTAATAAATCAAATATTGTAGACACTACAGCGTGGGAAGAAATATCTTGTATAAATTTTACACATTTTTATTTATTTCGTTAATGCACAAAGACGAGATTTGTTTTACCGTCTACGACATATTTTATTATTTTTACACATAAATGTTAAATAATGTAGGCATTCGCAAATTTCGTAAAAGAATCTTTACTTTCCACTTTCGAACTTAAAGGGTATTGCTTTTGCGGCTGTTAAAGCGGCGATAAAAATAATAACACCAATTGCGAGGGATTAACAGCGCTGGACCGGGAGAAAGTGCGAGGTAGTAGCGAGAAACGCCGAAAATTCACGATGCGTTCGATTTCCACGGATAAGCGCCACAGTCCGACCGCCAAATATTATTTTGCAAATGTGTCCTCTCGAACCACGCGCGCGCGCGCGCGCACGCACACACACTTTCACGTATACATTAATGCTACTACTTTCTCCTTCATTGAATTACGCAGATTACTCGAGTATCGCACACAAATCAGACTTGTCGAACCCGCGCGCGTAATCCGGCGCATCCTAATAATTCGAATCTGGAGCCGAATTGAAATTGAGATCCGGGTTCGAGCTCTCTCGTCGCCGAAACGTATCATAGAAAATTCTTCTCTTTCCTTTTCTTCTCTTCTCTCTCTCCTGCTCACGCGCTCTCTTTCTCTTGCGACACGAAGACGCATAAATAATCCGTCGATTTTGATGCATTTCGTCGAGCGTTTTTGTAATGCGGGTGTAATACGTATACATATACAGCGTAAATACTTAAATATTCACGTCCTCATTAATAACTCCAATCGCCGGTCGAATAGCTGCCAAGTAGAAACTTACTTTCGATTTGTCAATCAATAAGTACTTTCACCGATGCTCAGCATCTCGCTATACATAATTAAGACGATCATATAATTAATAGCCGAATATTAATTCGGCTATTGAGATGTATGGAAGATTTTGCTATAGACTGTGCGTAAAATAAGAATATACATAAGATAAAATAATATACATAAGAATATACATATGTATACATACATAAATACATGAAAACTCGTGTCATTATGTTAATGCAATATAGTTACACGTGAATTATATTTCAGATAATCATAATGCATTTGAATTGATATAGGCGAAAAAGAGCGCAAATCTGCTTTATAATATCAAAATCAATTATTTTTACACAGAAATAGAAATTCTTTCCAGTTTTAATTATAGAATTTTATATTTTTATTTTTTCTGTCTATATTAGCAAAATCGTCCACAAATTGCCTATCGTTGAATTTATTGTTTAATAAAATAAAATTATAAATTTTTAAACAAGTTCTGATGTATATCAATCATCACATTTGATACTTGACTGGATTTTAATATGTATGTAATTATAACACCATTTATCGTTTATTAATTTATCATTTATGATCTATTTTTTGAATACTTAATTATTATATATTACGTCATTACGTAACCTTATCTTATATTTTACTGCAATTAAATAGATCTGAGTAGAAGAATCAGTTTTATCGATAAATGAAATAATTCATCATATACTTAGTATATAATACTATCATATTTTTCGATTAATAATATATATAATATTTAATAACATAAAAGATTAATATAAAAGAAAGTAAATATAAAAGCTCTTGACATTGTCAGAAAATAATGGGGTTTATAATAAAAAATTTATAATCATTCATTCACACTATTAGACTCGAGCTAGGATCTCTCTCGAGGAAAAAGTAATTTTGAAAATATTTAAGATCTTTCTTATATCGAGCCTTTCAATCTATCCGGTGAAATGTCAGCGCAACACCCTTGATATTTCGATTACATAGCGCTTCATCAATCAAATTTCGAATAAAGCGAATTTTTAAAGCAACTAATAAATGATCGTCTAATGAAGCTACAGTCTGTTCTTTGTTACGTCACAAGTATTTTGTTCGAATCAATGTTACAGCAAGATTGGTTGTGTTTTTTTGCTCAATTTCCCTGTCCAATGACTAGTCTATGATATACAAACGTATGTGATATTTCTGGGTCGCCTGAATTCTAGGTCGTGCATTACACCTCCGTAAAAAAAAAAGAAGCGATCCTATAGCATTCATCGATCTAACTTTCCAAAACATACGTCCGATAGCGGGATGGCTATTTTTTTAAAGGCGTTATCCTTCGATCTCGCACGTCCTGGCCTCTTGTAGAGATGAAATTTATGACAGCTATGCGATCAGATTCGCGCGATTAAAATGCAAAGTGCGCGAAGAAGAAAAAAATATATGCGATTGAACGTACACTTTCATCTTCTTTACTTCTCTTTTATGAAAACGCCTAGATACTCAATGCAATTATTCATTATTCGAATAATCATATCCCGCTGATAACTGTCAGGACTTTGCTTATTTAAAAGCCTATAAAAATGACACGTCTGCATAAAAATAAAATAAAAATAAAAGTCAACTTTTAATTTTTAACTGGATTGATTATAAATTCTTACTCCTATCTACTCATTTAATACATTCCAATTATATTCATAATTCAATTCGATTATAATTTCGCACGCTTTCTTACGACTGTATGATTTTAATGAGACCTTTTTAACGATTATCATTACGTAATGCGCATTTAGCGTTTCTTGATATCGTATAACATCTGTCGCCGAAAGAAAGAATTCACGGTTCCCTCCGCTTATGAGATCCCCGATCGAGTGCACGACATCCGTCCGTCGAAAGACGACGACGTCGCCGCGCGGAACGCGAAGGAGAGAAATTAAAAGTCGGGCAGGCATCACACTTCCCGGAAACTCTCGGACGTTCTCCTCTCACAGGCCGGAGAATTTGACCTCCTATTACTCTCGCCGCGCGCCGCGGTATGCATTTTACTTTTGGGAAAGTTTTCGGCGCCGAGTGGCCGGAGCTCGCGCGGACGCGCGTGGGACCGTGTGTCTTTTTAGGCCCGATCTATCAGAGAGGAGCAAGGTCGCTAAATAATAAAGCACCTCATCCTCTCTGATGTCATCCCCGCGTGAATTGAATGAAATCCGCTGGCTCGTTGCCGTGTCGCCGATTATCAGAATCGTGATAGCGTTCTTTATTGTAGGCCATCCTCTAATAAAAGATGTTCCCCTTTTTCTCTCTCCAATCATTGGAAATAAGGACGCGTTGTTTCAACACCGAGCTTTAATATTAAATTCGATATTAAAAATTAGTAGAGTTATAGAAAGTGTAAATATATGAAGCAAAATTTTCAATTTCTGTTTTCACAATTAATTTCAGTTTCGGATTTGCCTTACATATTAAAGCATGAGAACTTTTATGCTAGATTGTTGAGATTGCTATATGGAAGATGTCTTTCGTGGAAGAATTATTCTGAAATAATTCTCTATAAATGGATAATAAAGAAGACTCATTATCGAGAGCAACAAAGATACATTATTGTATAACTAAATTATATATAATTATACTACGTAATTATACACTAATTATATATAATGACACTTGTTGATAAAACTTGTTGATATAACTCTATCCTGAATTTAATTCGCTTAAGTTATAGATTGCTTAAAACTGCGTGGTTTTAAAAATAAATCAATTTATTTAAAAAAAAAAATATACATGTAACTGTATTGAGAGAGATAAAGTTCGAAAAAAACGAATCTCGCAAGCGAATGCGGGTGGGCATGTCTTAATCGATCCGGGTCTGGGTCCTTCTAGCTTTTCACTCGATAAATGCCAATCGACCTCGTAATTAAGTTAACTTTCGCCAGTTATTTGCATTCCACGATTCGGCAACGGACCAATCGCCGTCGCCGGCCCCGATCCACCCGCAAAACGTAAAACGAGAAAGCAATCAAGGATGGCCGCGTCGATCCGTCCATCCGGCTCAATTATATCCCCACGAGGCACACCTCCCCTCTCTCCTCCGCCCCTTCTTCATCCCTTTAGAGTATACTGGATACTTATGAAATATCGGACGCATCCGTGACACTATGTCCATCCGATGACGACGCGGAGTTTTGCCAGGATTACATAAACCGCGAACGAAGAGTTCAAAGGTGTGGGATTCTTCGGCGCCACGATCTAAGTGCGAATCGAGGCTTAACAGTTCCGTCGACCTCGCCGAAAATCTCTTCGCATAACTTTCAGAAGATACATCATTTAATTTCACTCTCATTACTTGACAGATATTCGGACTTGACAAATTTTACTTCTAGTCGCGACTTTGTCATAGCACGATATAATGGTTCGATGTGCCAGAATTACGAGTGTATAAATATTGTATTTAACTAGAACAAGTATTACGCACTTTTCAATCGAGTGTGCGAAATCGATACGATGTAAAAGTCTGCTATTTTTAAATGAGTTTTACTATGTCAATTAAGAGCAGTTAATCTGCGAGAGTCGAATAGATTGATGCCGAGAAAACATCAGCCGACATCAATCTTATTTTTAATGGACACTTTCACTGTTACTAATATCTTTTTATACGCATACAAGTATTCTCGTGATGATGATGTAACGGGATCTGATTCTCTAGATCGTGATTATAAAGATCGATTTAGTTAGGAATCTGTCTAAGCTTCTCTCTCTCTCTCTCTCTCTCTCTCTCTCTCTCTCTCTCTCTCTCTCTCTCTCTCTCTCTCTCTCTCTCTCTGTGTATAGATTGAATCTTTCATAATACAGTTTCTTACGAAATTACTCTAGTTTTATCGAAAGATCTGTTAGAAAATTAAGCTGTCAAGAAATTTGTATCATTTCGTTGGACATAAATATTTTGAAAAAAATATAAATACACATTTGATTTAGAATCGAAAAATTAAAAAATTTAATGTACATGTAATAACATGTAATGACATACACGATAAAATGTACATTTTTTTTTAAATTATTAAGTATCTCGTTTTCGTAATGTTTTCATATCCAATACTTTCTAGTATCTCCTCGGCAAGCATTTCTCTTGATAATTTTGCAAATAATTATTTGCACCATCTGTAAACAATACAGATGGACTAGTTGAGAATATTAACAGGAAACTTTTATACAATTTAGACACGTACGTTTGACACGTGTAACGATCAAGTAGCAAATACTAATGAGATTCTATAATAAAATCTCAATTATTCAGGGAGCACCGAAAAAGAGAGAGAGAGACGCAATAAATAATTCTCAACACGCGGATGGAAAGGAAAAAAATCCAGAATATTTCCCGATGTATCCTTCCCTTTCGTTGATCGAATGGTTAAACTGTAACTAACTTGGCCTTAGAATCGCCATCGGAGGAGATTTAAATATGAATATCTGTTTACTCTCGCGTTTTCGTCACAACTTGTATTATCACGCATTAACCTTTTGCGTATCCTTGTGACATGAATTCTATTGATCCGAAGACATTGCGCCATTACGAGCGAAATGAGGATCCTTGTCGGCCAAAGATGACGCGTAGATCGTGGTAGGACGACCCGTGCATCGTAAAATAAATAAACACGCGAATATTTAAACGAAAGCGTCTTCTTGTCTTGTCGCTCTTGCGAGAGAAATCGGTAATTACATTTATTATCGAAATCAAGTCGCCATTGACCCCTTTTGGACTGCCACTTGACACCCGCGAGACTCGCGAGTATTTTATTAATCTTTTATTAATGATACGCGTTATTAATGATGCTACAAGTATCGCTTATACATGTATCTTGAGACTTACTAAAACTTCCTAATTATTGGCGCTGTAAAAAATTGTATAAGAAATAAGCTTCCTGAAGAAAAAAAAATGTTAACCTTGTATAATAGAATCCAGTTTATGTGTATGCGCACGTGTGTGTGTATGTGTGTGTGTGTATAATGTAGAAAAATTTAGAGCTATTAACTGATACATCTAACGAAACTATTACAATATTCCCTTTCGAGATTTCATTAATCAAAAATCATAATCTTATTGATCCAGCTTGTATGACATATGTATACGACTCTGTACCGACAAACAAAAATGAAGATAAATAAAATACTACACGTCCGCGGCAAATAAAATATCAAAGACACAAAAGGGAGAGAGATCAAAGTTGTCAAGTTACACTTGCTGCTATCTCAAGAGAGATCTTTTCGGAAGCGACACGGCTAATTGCGCCAACAAAGACGCTTCCTCTCTTGGGACGAGAGATAAAAAGATAATCCGTATAATATAGCCCGACTTGTGTAAGTGTGACGTAAGAATGGCGCCTTGAGATTGACTAAGATACGCGAGAGGTAATAGCTGACTAATTGCGCGCGTCATACGCGAAGCGGAGAAAGCAAAACGTGTGGGCTTCGGCTTCGAAAGACGCCCTCCGAGTGTCCCCCTCGGCTCGTTTTCTCATTTGTAGTTTCCCACGGGTGATAACGTACGATTAATTATCCCCGAGGAGGAAATTATGTCGACCTTGAAGAGCCGTTGCCACTGACCGCGCGAGCAACGACTTAGGATTAATTATTATTAATTTACGAGGAAGAGACGCGCGTCTGTAAGTATCTTAGCGGATCGAAGTCCATCATCTGAACGTTCTCCGATCAGCCTCGACTTTTTGACGATTCCGGACGATTTCCGGTAACGCCTGCTGTGGATTGCAAAACTTTGATATAACGGTATAAAAAAACTCGTATTTCATAAAATAGACGGCGCCTTTCTCCGTACGCGAAAGAAGACGAATCATGGCTATGCAACGCGTCTACGTGTGTCTGGAATGCAAATTTTATTATATATAATGTTAATATTAACGACATGTATCATTATTACCATAATACGAGCGAGATACACATTCGATCGTGATGGACGCGAGGAGGTTGAATAAAAAGGCTGAAATTTTGTAGAAAAAAATACCATCTTATTACGAAATAACGTATATCGTATAAAGCGATTCGATCATTATTATTTTATATGACACATCATATATCTGTTATGCGGATGTATTTATAGCCGGATTTTGAGCGGTACATCTCTTGTAAGATTTAAATTTACGCATTATTAAGGGAGATGCAAGTGGTAAATTTATTAATAAATATATACAAAAGTGTGTGTGTACACAGAATATTTTTCGCTTCGCAGAATCTATTTTTCAAACCTACGCATTAAGATCCTGGTACAAAAGGTTACAAATCTTGAGACGCGAAAAAAGAGCTTTTTGTGATTCTGAGTTAAGTTATTTGCATTCCTACTTAAAAAGGAAAATATTATTTTAATCTGCATTTCTTTAAATTGAATTTTATTTTATCTATTTACACATCTACTTAATACGTACATGAATAAAAAAATAGTTACAAAATATGCAACATAAAAAATCACAACCCCACCAACATCTTTAAATAAAAATTAACTTTACTAGATGACAAAAATAAATGATAAATTATCATGATATTTTAATTGATACTTCAATAAAGATTATGTTCATTACTTAACGGACGTAGAAAATTATCAATTTTATTCAACTATGAGGATTGAAAATGAACATTGCAAAATCTTCGGCAACCACTTGGATTGCTCTTTTATTTGTAGTTGTAGTTATTTGTGTTTGCTTTGAGATGATTTAAATCACATAAATGCGTCATAACACGCTCGTGTGGTGTATTTAATTAAATCTATAATTACCACGTTGTGCAAATCATTTCCAGATTGTAGCTTAATTACCTTTACAAGGTCAAGTCGTTTTTTTTTACGATCTTATATATTTAGATTAGCCGAAAAATCATTGGCGTATTCTTACGAAACATTCCTTTTTCATCTCTCTTTATTGAAAAATTAGCGCGTGACTCGCAAGATGCGATGTACTTTATGAATCAATATTGTTGCTATGCTCGTTTAAAGATTACAGATGAAGATCCAGTTTTACAAGATAACATTTTATAAGATCTCATTTTTATTTATATACAGAATGTTCGATAAATTATTTTAAGTCATAAAAGTATGCATTCTTCGTTGAACTTGGAGTCGATTCTTTCTTACTAAAAATTGTAAGACCTGATTACAAATGCAGAGCATTAAAAAATGAAAAAAAATTTAACCGAATTAACTGAAATTTTTAAACCATCTTTAATCTCCTAAAATCTCGAGATCTCTTTTATGCAAAATTTTGTTTAAATCTGTATCGTCTATCTCATATTATTTACAATTATGCGGATCAACGAAATATCTTAAATTTGAACAAACACTTGAAACACTTAAAGACGATATTTTGTCCAGATTTCGCGAAATGTTGTGTATGCGTTTTACGAATTCTTGGAAAGAAAAAGATGTGAGAGACGTACGTAAAACGAAATAAATTCCAAACAGAGAGGTATATGACCGTTATGAATATTTCAGATATATCGGAGTGATTTTTCGTTACTTGTCGACGAACAGCGCGTTTATGCGCGAGAGAATCTTCGCAAATCGGGGATTACCTAATCCCGCCTGCGAGAACAATCGGCCCACAGACGCGAAATAAAAAAAAAAAAAAATGGTAAATTACGACATGACAAAGATGATGGTCTATAATGTAAAAAACTAGCAGCGCGGCACAAATGATTCAAAGGAGTCCTCCGGACTGGATTCAAGGCCTCAAGCGAGGACTCTTATTAGCCACCCCGCGTTTATTTCGTTTAATTTATGCACGTACGTATTGGTCTGCTTATAATTTATTTATAAATTAGAGGACCTATATCATACACACACACGGGGATATAATCGTTCGCGAACGGGTTTTAGGTTTTAGACATTAGCATATTTGGGATTAGCATCTCGAAATAATTTAGGCGGACGGAAGCATAAAAGGCGTGGAGAGCGGAAAGGGGGAAGAACCCTTGAAATGGGTTTCGTATATAACATCTCTACGAGAGAGCCTTTCTTATACTCTCCCATAAATCTGGCGCGTGCTTTTTGCATTCAGATTAAATTATTCTTGCCGCGAGGGAGAAGAAAGAAAACCGACAGGCGATAAATAAACAATTCTCTCCTCCGTCGTAAATAACAAATTGGCAAATAAATCGCAAGGTTCGAAAAACGCGAAAATTTATCGATATTTTATTCAATCGTTTGTCGAATTATCTATCAGCTGTAATTGGAAGAGCTTTTCGGCAATTTGGACGCGGACTAATTAACGCAGCTATAGCTCGTAAAATTTTCATTGGGATAATTTATTTAGGCCGATATAAAATTAGCGTGCCCGAAAGAATTCCTAGTTTCTTTTTCTTTTCTTTTTACTTTTCGGATTTTACACGTACGCAAAAGAAACAGCATTTTTTGTTTTCTTTTTTTCTTAGGATATTTTTACCCCGCCGCTCACGGTGGCTATTAATTTTTATTGATGAAACGCATTAATCTCGGTGTACTTTTTTTTACGGCCGAGTATTGCACGCAATATGGTCGAGAAAATATTGTTGATTAATTGGATAATTACATCGCGTGTAAGCCGTAAGTTTAATTGTAATTTATCTTTTTTACGCGAAGGGTCTTCCAGAGTCTTTCGTCTTTCGAAAACATCGTGCAAGCGACCGGAGAAAGGAAGCGGCGGAATATTTAGCATTATACAACTCTAATGTCCTACATTCCGACATTAATAATTTTGAAGGCCCACGGACCCAATATCGCGAGCGGACGATTTTTCGTCGCCCGAATCTTGCGATATTAAACAAGCTTTCCAGAAATGTAGAGCTTCATAGATCTTGAATTATCTTGAATACATTTCATGAATTACGAATTCTGATTATATTGAAAAAAAGAATCAAGTCTTTTAAATTAACATCCATCCCACTTTTACGATTTGATCTTTTAAATCTACTTTAAGAGAGAGTCTCTTTGAATCTCTTTTTAAAAAAAATAAAATCGATATTTGTATAGATTACGAAAATTTATAAATTTCAGATCCTTCGCTACGTATGTCATAATCGGCGAGCTTTTCTTATTTTATAATATTTAATAATCATGTTGACAAGATATATAAAGGTAAATTAAATTAAAATTTTTGCTGAGCTAAATTTCATTTGACATCGATCAATAAACCATTTTCCACTGTCAGAGAAAATTATGAAATTTATTTATCTGACATGTGAAAACTTTATTCGATAAAAATCAGTAGTTTTCAAACGTTCGCATCTTGCACTGATAACGCAAGAAGTGAGAGAATTACTCTGTATAAAGATATAGAAGCGTCTTTGTAAGTCGATTAAAAAAATATTGACCTATTTGTCGCAGATCACAGATTTCCCGCAGATTTTGAGCACAATTTAACATCGGCATAATTTAAATTTCGACGCTACAAAAACACACGAGAATGATCTTCATTTCACTCGAAGAAATCAAAGTCGCAAGAGTTGACGCAAAGTGTACATATATTTCTCGGCATCTACACAGCATCCAATATCGAGCTTGTCGAAATGTTACCGGTTTCGAGTACCACTGTGATTGTGCAGCTTGAGGCGCGATAAGTGTGACGCGCAAATATGAGTACTCGTATTCATTATACGCGCGCGCGCGCTCGATAAATAAACCAAGTGCGTGTACTTACTTAATATGTATCCTCCCGCGTGGAGTGTGTAACGCGCGTGTCGCTTAAAAGAAAGTCAATATAACTGGCGCTGGTTTCGTATCCCTTCTTCTCTTATACCATCCTCCGGTGATCTGGCCAGTACTCCCCTTCCATTTTGATGCGCGGATCGCCACTGTCCTTCGGTATCCTACGCTGGTCAACATATTACATTGACTCCTCCATGGCCCATCCGCGCCAATTTCATATTCCTTCGAACGCGCCGTGAAGTTACCCACGTCATCCCCGAATGCATATTTCTACAGGATGTTCATTTCACGAACGCAATATTTTGTGTTAAAAATTTAAAATGTATAATTTTTTCTCCGTCTTAAAAAATTCTATTAAACATAATAGTTTTAAGCATGAAACTTGAGAGAGAGAGAGAGAGAGAGAGAGAGAGAGAGAGAGAGAGAGAGAGAGAGAGAGAGAGAGAGAGAGAGAGAGAGAGAGGAAGAGAGTTCTGTTAAAGTAAAAAGAGTCTACTTATAACTAATCAAAAGAGGCGCTCGTTATCTATGCGAATTCCTGAAGCGCACTTCATCAAGAAACACTTTCTTTTTTCATCAGTCAGCAAGATGAAAATTATTCCTACGTCGACATTCCTGTGGAAGGAAAGATCGTTTCACCTCTCGGCGACGGATATTTAAATATCGTGCGCCAAATGCGGCGCCTATTTAATACACTCTGTACTTGTGCGCATCTCTCAAAAGTGCACTTTGTAAATGCAAAACGTTTTGCGCGCGAATCGTTCCTTCCTTCCTTCTCTCTTTCCGCTGTAAACATAGCGAGGCATAGTGCCACAGTTGTATTACAAATAATAAATAATAATTTCAATATATATAATGACAATAATAAATAATAATATTCTATAAATAATGTAATTCCAATAATTGAAAAAATGGAAAAATAATTATGCGACATTGATCCACACATGTACCACTGTTTTAAAAATGATGACTAAATTTACTGATTCACATATTAATTTCTCTACGATGATTCCGAAAGTAATGCCTTTAGATTTTATATATTTTATATACATAATTAAATTATATACATTATTATATATTACAAAACTTTACGCGATAATAAAATCCAACTTCATTCATTTGAAATTTCAATCAAGAGGATGGATACTAAATTGGTCAAGGAATTTAAGCAAATGAAAGAAAGCGCGTAGAAAAGTTTACTTCATTAATTCCGCCTGTCTCGGATCACTTATCTATGCGAGAAAGGTCAGATAAATTTCGACTCGTCCATCGATTTCAAACAGAAACATTTCTCGAGGGCCGAATAAATTGGCAATATATTCCCATATCGTGATAATATTCATTATCATCGTGAAACTCGTGCGATGTCGCAACGCGTCATAAATACTACGTCAGGAGCTCCTGAAAAAGACGGCGGCTGGTGAGCGAGGGGGGGAAATGGGCCTTATGACCATGACAGGATGATCCGGGTATCCCGGAATGAGTCGACACCCGTTGTGTGAGAAGAATAAAACACCAAATCTAAATATGTACACACACGTGGGCGGACAGAACGGCTCGGGGTCCCTGCAAAGCCTGCAAAGAATTCGGTTAATGCGTTAATCGATAAATAATTGGTCATGTATCACTTTCTACCTACGGTATCGACGCATTTCGAAGTTTAAAATTCCAACACTTTCCATAAATATCAACAATCGTCTTAAAAACACATTTATATATTTCAAAGTAGAAAATTCTCAAAGTATTATGTACAGCGCTTGCTGACAGATATCTTTAAAATACGATATGTGAGAAAGATTAATATATATTATATTATTAAAATATATTTACACGTATATATATATATATATATATATATATATATATGTTTAAAACAATTTACACATTTAAAGATAAAAAGAAATGTAACATATATAAATAAGCTCCAAATATTCTTTTGCAATGTGCAATATACACCAGAATCAATTATATAAAAAAGAAATTTCTTTCTCTCTCTCATCATGAGCGTGAAAATTTAAACTTTTTTTGTAAAACAAAAAGTGCCGAGATATTGTATTATCAGAGAAAAATATATTTACATAATGTGCTTTCATTTCAAGTAGCTCGAAAAATTAACTGTAATTAGATATGTAATTAATTGTAAAATATTTGTACATATTTGTAAAGTATGTTACAAATATGAAAAACAAAAAATGCGTTTTCTATTGATATTCTCATTCGCTCAATCTTAATCTATATATATTTCTCTTTCCACGCAATAAACCTCCATCAATATTTTACTATATACATACGATTGTTTCTGTCGATTATAAAAATTGTTTAAAATAAATTGAAAAACCTATACAGACAAAATTTCTTAAAAAGATAGATTAAACGAGTACATCTTTATCCTGTTTGTGTATCTTCAAAGCAGTATGCAGTATGTGTGATAAATATTAAATAAAATATTAGCTAAAAACAGATTAAAAAAAAAAAAAATTTTAATTATTTAATTATATTAGATTATAAATAAAAACATGTATATAATTAATGTATATATAATTAAATATATATTTTCAACTATGTATGAAGATGATAAGTATGGATGGTAAATATGGGTGCTATATATACAAAATTTGCAACAAATAATAAAGTAACTTATAACAATTTTGTCACATATTCCTGTTTTGCATTGTCAAAACTTTGTCTTTTGATAAAAGACATTGGAATTATAACAACATATATTATAAGATATTTTAAAGTTCATAATTTAACTAAACAGATTATAATTACACATATCAACTATATAATAATAAATTTCACAACAAATTTCACTCTATACTGAGAAACTTTCTCCACATCCACATGTCCCTTTAATATTTGGATTATTGAATACAAATTCGGAGCTTAACTTGTTCTCAACGTAATCCATTTCTGTTCCAAGAAGAGACAGCTGTGCCTTTCTATCGATAAATATATGAACACCATCTTGAATTACTTCCTCGTCAAGTTTGGATTTTTCTTTTGCATAGTCCAAAGTGTAACTCAAACCGTTGCATCCCCTTTGCCGTACTCCAACCTTAAGACCAATCTATAAATAAAATACACAGTTTTAATTTTAATATATTAAAATTTTAATAAACATTTACTTTAAAAAAACTCATCATATATATGTCCTTATAAACATATCTTAGTTATAATTATACAATTAAGACTTTAGGCTCTCTATATATATATATATATATATATATATATATATATATATATATATATATACATACTATAATTATACATTTCTTTTTAAATACTGTTATGTAATTCAAAAGTATCATGTACATATAAAAGTACTTACATATTCACTCTTGTCCTTCAAAATTACTTTAATCCTATTGACAGCATTGGGTGTCTAAAATATAAAACGAATTTCTATTTATATAAAAATGGATGCGTAAAAATACGATAAGGGGTGCGTTCAGCAAGCAAAACCGCTAGGTAGCAATCGAACGTGATTGGTTTCTACTTTCAGAACCAGCAAATTAGCGTTGAATGTCAGCGGAAAATCTAATAATGTTGCCCAACTGTTGCGCTTGCTGAACGCACCCAATGTTATAATTCATCGACGTAAACATGTTGCAATATATTATGAAATAATAAATATAACTACGCATAACTACGCAAAAAGAAAAACAAGAACTGTAAAATACGCCGCAAAATCTGTTGCAATAAATGATAATGATTATTAAATAAAACTCGTTTAATATTATATTTTGCAATTCTTTTCGCCAAGTTCATTATTTATCTTCATTTTATATTGGAGTTTGCATGTTGAAATACGCGAAAAATACAAGCGTATAAATTAGATGATGCGCAGCTGTTTTTGCGAAAAAGTTTAAAAACTAATAATCTCTCTAATTGATAATATATGCTGACCAGAGTAAGCGCAGCGCGAGTTGCAAGAATCCTTCTTCCTTTGACAGCTCGTATTGTGGCGGCTACTACCGTGGACGCCATTTCTAATGCACTAACCTCACTGATGTTCTGACGTCACGCGTCGCGTGACGAAATAAAGGGAGCGTCTCATTGGACCATGTTGCAAGTAATCACAGCCACTCGTATCGATCGATGCCTAGTAACCAGCAGCGATTGACCAATCCAGAGAGTCCTATTTTGAATTGGTCAGTGGTATATTACAAATGTTGGTATTACAAATGCTTCGAAGTGTTTGATTGACCAATTGGAACAAGAAAATTTTCTTCTGTTCTAATTGGTCAATCAAACGCTTCGAAACATTTGTAGCGTCAAATGGAATATACTCGTAATACTTGTCGTCATCGATTTGTTCACGATTTACTGGACGAATATAAAAAGAATATATCCAAAATGGTAAAGTAATATAAAAAAATTATATTACGCTTTACTGATTAATTCATTGATCGTACGCTGTTATAAGAGTATTATTTTATAATATTGTTTTATTGCATATTAAGTAAATATAAGTAAGCGCTACTTTTTTTTTATGAATATGTGCTGTGTAATTATAGCCAAACCTCGTTATTTTTCCTGTATGATATATATATACCTATAAAGAATAATATATATATATTTTTTTAGCATGGTCGAGTAAAAGTACGTACTACAGCGGAACAGGAGGAGATAAAAAAGAGGGAAAGAGCAGCCAAAGTCGCCCAATACAAGGCCGATATTGCTATAGTAATTCAAAAGGTTTTGAAACTCATTTCTTATCTGTATGTCTGTGACTCATTACATGCAGTTTTCTCTTATACATGATTATCATATGATTTGTATTTCAGAGGAAAGATAAAATATGGGATGACGAATTATTATTAATTACTAAGCGTATCCTGTTGAGTAACTCAGATATTTATACATTGTGGAATATTCGTCGTGAAACTTTCGAGAATAACAAATGGTAACATTACAATAAGATGCTTCATTTATGCACTGTGAACAGAAATTAATTTAACGATGAAAATATATAGGAGCGATGAAGATTATAAGCAACTGCTTGAAAATGAGATGAGTTTAACTGAAAACTGCCTTAGAGAAAATCCTAAATCATACAGCGTGTGGCACCAAAGATGTTGGGTGATGGAACAAATGTCTGAACCTGATTGGAAGAAAGAATTATCATTGTGTGCAAAATGCCTAACCATAGATGAAAGAAATTGTTAGTATACCATGTCTCTTATTATCATGTATGCAATATAGATATATATGCCGCAATGAATATATATAAGTACAAATGCAATACTGCTCTTCCAACAAGTTGGTATATTTGAAGATACATTTTTTTACTGTAGTTCACTGCTGGGATTACAGAGAGTTTATTGTGCAAAAAGCTGGAATTTCTAACGAAGAAGAATTTGAATTTTCCACCACAAAAATATTAAATAACTTTTCAAACTATTCGTCTTGGCACTATAGAAGTCGAATATTATATAAAATGTTTGGCACTACATTGGAGGAAGTACCAATCATAGATGAAAAGTATAGAGAAGGTAAGTTCTTTGTAAACTATTTCATAATGCTTTTTATCTTCTGAAATAATAATGGATAATTTTTTTCAGAGCTCGACCTCGTTATGAATGCAACTTTTACCGATCCCAATGACTCTAGCGCATGGTTCTACCAAAGATGGCTTTTAGATAGGTGCATGACAACTTGTAGGCTGTGGCGTGCTCGCATTAACAAAGATACCGCTATCATTGTTATTGACAACAATATACTGATTGAACCAGTTTCGCTTTCACTATATGTAAATAGCGAGGCTATTGATGTACAGTGGCAGCTATATCCAGATGAAAAGTTTGCAAAGTTACAAATTGCAAGATTTGTAAATCCATTGGAAAATTTAGATCATGCCAAGGAAGTTTTTATAAAATTGCAAGAAACTACATATGAACTTTCATATTCAAAATTGGAGAGTGCATGGATTTACAAAGATAATTCAAGTTTGCACAAACAAAATAGCAACGACGAACAATTAAATGAACAATTAAAGAGTTATAACCAGCTTTCCAAAATGGAACCAAATAATAAATGGGCCTTATTAACCGGTATATTATTAATGAAGAAGATTGATTTTAAACAATTTTATACCGATATATTAAATAACTTAATGGCGCTATCGAAAGTCGATAGTCTTCGTAAGAATTATTATAAAGATTTGCGTAAGTATAATATATTTATATTTATTCATAATATTAAAATCTCTATTGATTTTAGCAAATCTATCAATTCCACCTATCTTTCGTTTACTTTTTATATACATGCTTCTATTGTAATTTTAGGAAGCAAACTCTTAGTGGAATATAAATTGCTCGAAATATGGAAAGGAGAGAACAATTTGGAAATACAGTCCAGAATCGATTTATCGGGATTAGATTTAACGAAATTACATAATAATCATTACTTTAGCTTGTTTGAAGAAGTGAACCTCGGTGCAAACCAGTTGGAGAATTCTTTGCGTCAGTTTTCTACATTACAACGATGTATAAAGTTGTCACTTTCCAGCAATAGCTTAACATCGTTGAAACATCTTCCTACTCTACATAATCTCGAAGTTTTCTCTCTGAGAAATAATAAGTTAGCAAGCACAGAAGAGATATTAAACTTAATAAAACGGCATAAAAATTTGAAAAGATTAGATTTACGAGATAATCCAGTATGTGAAAAGATTAATATAGTTCAAATTCAGGACATGAACTGTAACTTGGAAATATGTTTAAAATAACATTGGCAGAGAGAAATATATACTTTATATATGTAATATATCAAAATGTGTTTAATGGTAACTTTTTTAATCTATTGACTATTATTGTTACTATTTTTTATCAAGAAAATATTGAAAATACTTAAATTCAAGTTTAATCAAATAAGAGATTTTCTTACAAAAATTTGATTGTAATATTATCTCGCATTCTCTTTTTTTCTATACAGAAAATAGACTTCCTTCCTCAAAACATCATTTTATTGCATGTTACTTTTTTTTATTATATCTATATAATAGACTCCTTTCAAATATAAACAAATTAATAAAAATATGATATAAAGATTAAATCATTGAAAATTCCTCTGTTTTAACTAAAAATTTAACTAATTAAAATCTTTTATTAAATGTTTATGTTTATATATTTACATAAATAATACTTATATCTTTATAATACTACATGTTCTGATAGTAATTGGAATAATTATCTGAATCTAAGTCTGCCATAGTTATAGCTGAATCACCTGTATTGCACGGTATTGTTGGTATATTTGATCCTTGAATTGTGAAGCCATGATAATCTTCAGAGCTAATCGGCTTCATACCTACAGATGGTAGATTTGCTTCAGGTGTGGGGCTCTCGTCTATTAAACTGTCTGTCATATGTTTTTTAAAGAGCTGCGCCTCTCCAGGCACAAGATCGGACTGCGTGTCTAAACTGATAAGACTAGTTTCGTCTTCGCCCTTGCTAACTTCCAGACTATCGTCGCCGATAAGAGATGGAAAATCGAATGTCGGCGACGGCGTCACGGAATCTTCTACTAATGACGTTCTCATCAAATCACTTGACAGATCTGTCATTACACCGCTATTCACGTTATCGCCGATGGAGTGCGGATATATCTGTTATGACACAATTTAAAATAATATCTTGCAAAGTTTAATTGATAAAAATGGTGCATTATAAAAACTGAGGGATAAAAGTTGCAGCTAATCTTACCTGTGGAATAATTGGCGGCGGTAACTGGTAGCTCTCGAAATCCTCGCTATCTAAATTAGTAGGCACTCTCTGACTGTGAGATATCAACAATGGTGTCCTTTCAATCACTTTATTCACATCCTCTTTAATTTTTTCTTTGAATTCTATCATTTTGTTTTTCAGTTCTTCCGCTTGTTTCACGATATCGGCATTTTTAGCTTGCAAATCATCCAACAAAGTTATATCTTCACACATAAAGTGTAAACTCTGTATTATAATTAAATGTCATAAATTATTTATCATCTATGATATAGTAATTAAAATTCTCAATGCATAAAGGAATCTTACTTCGCATATCATAAGAGCCGATTCCCATGTATTAGCCGGAACGCACTCCCCTGACATGTATGCATTAAAGTCCTTCTCAGCCATATTTAAGGATTCTGCAGTCAAGTTTTCGATAAATGACACCGCGCAACACTATAATATTATAAATGATTATTCGAAATAATGAAATAATATTGATGAGACTTTGATTATATATATATATATAGCTCAGAAAAGATTTGCAAAATGTAAAACACTTGAACAAATTTGAAATACCAGATTTGTGAAGTAATACCCTCCTTCCCCAGTCATTAATCTGCTGGCGTTGCAAAATCTCGTAATAAAATTTATATTGCTCTTAAGACGTGCAGGATTAGCCTTTAAAACGATAAATATGAGCGCTGGGAGGAATTCATCAGCAGATGCTGGTCCATCAACAGATTGTTGCAATAATAAGAATATGTTTCTACAGCAATGAATGACACATGCCAATTTCTCTTGAGGTGCTTTGGCAAAATCCATATTTAAAAGATCTAAAAGAAAAAAAAAGTTTTCATTATATTGCACTGCACACAGAAACACACACACACACACAGAGTACCAAATTACAAAACTATATGAATTCGTAGTAATTAGTAGCATAACAATATAAAAAACCTGTAATGGATGTATAAACAAGTTCTCTAACTTCTGAGCTTGTTTCGTGAATTCTACATTCCAAATTCTTGCCGCTAACCCAATTTAATTGCCGTATCCTGTTAAGCAAAGATTATTTAATATTTTTTATATCATATATATAGATGCAATTTAAACTGCTTGCCCAATATATGATATAAACCTGTTTTGTATAGCCAAGTCTTTTTCTTCATCTGATGTGAATGGAGGGCAGAAAAGAATTCTGTATAACAAAGTCATTGCATATCTTTCAACATAATCTAACAATTTCTCTTTAATATCTGATGGTATATCTGTAACAGAAAATATAATAGATAAATCTTCAAGTTTTTCTACAGAGACCCATAAATATATTACAAATTAAAACCTGCATATTTGGTGCTATTTTCTAGACGTTTTCCAAACACATGATAAAAATTTTGCGTTATCTCTGACAATTCTTCTATCCTCTTTACATCTTTGTTCTGGAGTATGTCTACTATAAACGAATGTATGCACTTTCGTACATCCTTCTCTATCGGAGTCTTGGCTATATATAACAATAAATCTCGATTTTCTCCCTTAATTTTTTCGATATCCGGATTGTCCTTTAATAACTCGTGATATAATTCCTGATAACCTTGAACTTAAAATTTAATGCATCAAACATAATAGGAGAAGTAAGTAAACTTGTATATATTTTTAATAGATAATTATTTACAGTAGTACAACATCATTATAAAATACCTTTTGCAATAGGTTTCCTAAACGAAATGTTTAACAATTTATATTTTTTCTCTTGCTGTACCTTTTTCTCCTCCTTATGACTTCCAGCACCCACCGATCGATTAACGTTATCTCTAAAAGAACGATAGTAAAATTATGTAAAAGTAAAATTAACTTATTCTTAGAAAAATCAAAGATCAAGTGCAAACTGGCAACAAACAAAGTGCATATGGTATACCACGCTGTATATATATTATTTATAATATTTGTACAGTATTCGTCATAAGTAGTTATGATTTCAGTTTGTGGCAAGGTTTTCTTCAAGCAAATGTTAATCAGTAACTAAATAAAATTGGGAGCATTTTTATATAGTGCTAGTGAGCACTATATAAAATATTGTAGCGACAACTTCTATTTAATGTTCAGTGACTACCAACAAACAAGTGAAAGTAAATAAAATATTTCATACTGTTCATAAAATATTTTTGGAACTTATAAATGCAAATATAAATCTCAGGAACATAAAAATATTTGGCTTGTTTACTACAATTCATTTGTTGGAGATCTTATTCAGTGACTATTGAAGACTATACTGAACATTATGTCAAAAGACCTGTAGCTTTATTCGAGTTTCACGATTAATATTCTGCTACTAAAATTAAGAAATTTACCAAAAAAAAAAAGAGCCCACCAGAACTTAACTTCTTAGAGATTCAATCTATGTCAATATCTAAAAGGGATCCTTGTGAAAAAATCTGAGAGTCAAAACTAGTACTTACGGCGAATATACTCTACAAATAATACACATCAAATATTATATTTGCGCTAATGTCGACTTATGCTATTATATCCAGAAGCATAGCGAAATATAACATGACATTTTAGGGGATAAATAAATATTATGTGTCCGAAACTTGCGTGTGAGATACGCGTTCGGCCTGTGCGCGTCGTTTTTGCAAATGTTCCCGATGACATTTGCTGCAGTAACCTTCCCATTCCGCATTGCCGTAAAATCCGCAGCCGTTCTTGCACTTCAAATCGGCTTCGTCGATCCGAAGAGTCGGTGTCTTCGTAGAATACATGCTTTCGCGCAATCAAAATAAATGTTTCTATATGTCCGGTATATAAAGCTGTCCTTGACGTTGACAGTACAGAACCTTAACCTAACCTAACCTAATTTAAAGTCTCAAGTTCGATATAGATTTTTTTCCAAGTGGGAACCGAATGTCTGTTTATTATATTTCAATCTCCGTCAAGACATTTTTGCTACTCTTGCAATGACGAACGATAGTGCTTTGTGAACCGCTTGATATCATCTTTGATGAAAAAAAATTGACAGAACGCGAAAGCAGAAAGCAAACTAATCATAATCAGCACAACACAAGAGGCAAATTTCTTTGCTTCGATTGCTTTTGCAACGTCAAACGGAACGCATTCAATAGCGATTTTCGTCGGACGTGTTGATTGGTTGTTATTGCGAGAAACTTTCAGATTCCTAGAAATTCCCTATCTAACAACCAATTAGCATGCGCAGAAGATACGTTCATAAGAATCATTGAGAATTAAGATATTGACCTAAAGTTATCGTTCATAGAAGTCTCACGTATATTTCGATACGTCGCTTCCAATTAAAATTTATTGTTTATTTATAGCCTATTTATATATATTTATGTGAACTTAAGTCTATCGTGTGTATATTTGCAATATGAATCCTTTAACGTATGTATTTTTCAATTTATAAATTTATATGTATAGGTTAAGAAATATTAGCATACACACATAAATAAAAGAAAAAAATTTGTTTGACTAATAGATATAACCCATATGTTTTATATATTATATATTACAAATTTTAAATTTTATATATATGTATATATAAGAGAAATTTTTAATTCATAAATTGTAAAAAGTATATTATATCCACGCTAATATGGATAATCTATATTTTTAGTAATGTCAAAAATATAAAGAAGCTCACTGAACAAGAATTGCAAACTAACAACAAAACCTCTTGGCATGACCAATATAAAGATAGCGCTTGGATTTTCATTGGTGGCTTACCATATGAATTAACAGAAGGTGATATTATTGCTATCTTTTCTCAGTAAGTTGAAATCTGTATATAAATTACAATTATTACTTGTATAAGCAACTAGACTTTTCGTAATAAATGTAATATATGTATATATTGTAGATATGGAGAAATAGTGAATATAAACTTAATCAGAGATAAAGATACTGGAAAACAAAAGGGATATGGCTTCTTGTGTTACGAAGATCAAAGGAGCACTATATTAGCAGTTGACAATTTTAATGGTATAAAGGTACATTTTAACACAAGTACAAGATGTAAATTGTTATTGGTAATATTGTAAACTATTGTTTTCACTTATTAACAATGTTGAACAAAAAAAAGCAAAGTAATGGCCTTTCCACATGAGAGTGTATGCGTGTGTATATATATATATATATATATATATATTTATTTTCCTCAAACTTATGATAAAAATATCTCAATATAAATCTATTTTTCTTTTGTAGATTTTAGGGAGAGTAATACGAGTGGATCATGTTACCAATTACAAAGCCCCAAAAGACTCCAAAAATATAGACGATGAAACGAAAAAATTACGGAAAGAGGGTTGCGCTCCGAAAAAAGATTGAGATATGTGTATATAAAATATTGATCGAGGTATTTCTCAAGTGTATCATTATGAGATAACTTTTAAATTTAATCACACACACATACACATGTACATAGCACACAATAAAAATATATTATTGAGTAAAAGCTTCATTACTTCATTTACTTACAACTTATTTGTTATTGCAAATTAAGTCTTAGTTATAATGTTATGATTGAGATTAAAAATACTACACAAGTTATTATTATTATTTCTACCATGCAGTCTTATTTTCCAATTTGATTTTCTTCAAGTCTCAAGTATAGAGAGTACAATAAAGTCCTTTAGGATTTTTAGGATTAAAGATTAAGAAGCTCTTCATTTCATATGTATTAAAGAAAATAATATTATAATATTAATCATGTCAACACACATACGAGCAACAAACTTGTGTCAGTGAGTTATGTTATTATTTTTTAACAGAATGATATCAAGAGGAACCGAATTCGCTCATCCATTTCTCATATTTTTCCAAGTCCTCCTGGGAAACGCTTTTGTTACATCTCTCAACAGCTTCATCAAAATCCGCGGCAGATACAGGCAAGTCCAATTCTTCCTTTGGTAATTGCCTGATCTGATCGGGTCTCAAACCCGCGATTTTCTTTCGCATCAGCATCATAGAAGCATCTCTAAATAATAAAATGGCGAGTAAAATACGTTATAAAATATATGCAGATTATTTCATAATAATTGCCCACACTCACCTACAAACATTTGTAATATCTGCCCCAGAATAGCCTTCGAGTTTCCTTGCAATGTCTGTTAGGTTTACAGATGAATCTACCTTGACTTCACGAAGGTTTATCCTTAACAATGCTTCTCTGCCTTCGTCTGAATAATGAAAAAATCGGAAAATATATTTTACTTTAGAATATATTGCATCTTGTTAAGAAACCAAAGTGAATCAAAACTTACAATTAGGTAACGGAATGTAAATACGTTTTTCTAAGCGTCTTCTCAGAGCTTCGTCGATATCCCATGGAAAATTTGTTGCTGCTAATACCATTACTACTTTACTTGGATCTTCGCTACACAAAAAGAACAAAGATACTTGATACTTACTCTTACATCATTATAATCAATAAAACAAATGTCGTACAATGTTTTACCTATTGGAACTTATTCCATCCATTTGAACAAGAAGCTCAGATTTCACACGACGTGAAGCTTCGTGTTCCGATTCAGATCCTCTTCTAGAGCACAGTGAATCAATTTCATCAATGAAGATTGTACTGGGTGCATAAAATCTAGCCTGTGTTCACAATAAGATATAAGTTAATACTTTAAGTAGAATGATACGTTTCCCTAGAGAAATTAACAGAAATTTGCTTAGTTTCAGATATCATGTAATATTTTATTAAAATATTGTCTTACCATTTCAAATAATAGTCGAACGAGTTTCTCTGATTCACCTCTATATTTTGATGTCAATGTAGAGGACGAGACATTGAAAAATGTTGTACCACATTCTGTTGCAACAGCCTTTGCGAGCATAGTTTTTCCTGTGCCTGGTGGCCCAACCATGAGTACTCCTTTCCAAGGTCGCCTGATTCCCTAAAAATCACATTTGTGTTAACATTATGAAATTTTATTGCAATTTATGGTAGATTGAGAAGGAGGATATACTTTAAAGAAATCAGGCATCCACATTGGAAGCACAACTGCTTCCTCCAGCAATCTTTTTGCTTCATGTAAATCTGCTATATCGTCCCAATGAATATTTGGATTTTTTTGAACAATATCTCTTTCTACAATTTTAACATCAATGTCTCAATAATTGTTCATTTGTTTTTTATATTTTTGCCAAATGTTTATAAATAATAGTAATAATAACATTACCTAATATTTCTACAAGATCTTTATCAGTAGTAGATGGTTCAAATTTGCGTTCTTCTAATTCAACATCATCTTTTTCTGTCTCTGACTTGTCCTGTAATTGTTGTAGTTATTGATATATTCATGAGTTTTTACAAAAAATATAAATATGTATTTCTCTCTTTCTTTCATTTAGCAATTGCATCACCTTATTGGCATCATCTTTCTTTGCAATTTTCTTGTCATCCTTTTTGGTGGTAGCCTTACTATCTGGTTTCTTTGTTGTAGCAAGAGATTTTCTAGTATTTGTTCGATTTTGCTGTTTCTGTTGAACTTTTTGCTGCTTTGAATTTCTGAAAAATATAAGCTAAATATTAGCTAAATATTTTTTCATAATGAAGCATATAACACAATATATAATAAAAGTAAATAGAAATATTTAAAAAAGAAAAAAAATTTAATATCTATGTGGAAAATATTAATAAAGCCATAAGATATTATGAATTTATATTAATACTTTTGTTCTGCTGGAGTTAAAGGTGGCCATACATCAGGATCTCTGGCTGGCGTTTGATTCCAAGAGGGTTCCAAGTTGCTGTAAGACCACAAAGCAGGATCTCGCGTTGGTTCCTCAAATGACAAACAAGATGTTCCTGAAATTAAAAAATTTGTTACGCCATCATTCTAAATACAAAATTTATTTGATCTCAATTCTACTCTCTTTACCGAGTAGTCTTTCTCCATGTGTGTCCACTTTGAAAAGTTGCAGCGTGTTGGATGTAGCTTTTACTTTTTCAAACTCTTCGACAATTTGATGTTGTACAACTTGCCACTTTGCCTTACGAGTCGCGTCTGCTATGGTCGCGAGTAATCTATGTATTTGTTGCACAACCCCCTGATAATAGACGCCAGACGTGTCGTAATTTCCCATCAATGCCATCTCACGCGCAAGTTTCGTATTCTCGCAAATTTCATTTATTGACACAGCCATGATTTCACTTTCGCTTACACGGAGAAGATGTCGATATAAAGAGCACAAAATTTGTTACACTCTCGAATAGATATAAGGCGAAAGCGTCGATCGCGAAATCGTTAAATTCTTCCAAAGTTTTCGTAACGGCGAAAATTCACTTGCTTGTACATCGGAGTACATTTTCTTGCGCTCTACAATTCACGCTATAATCAAACTACACAGTTCCATAGCTGCAGGTTAATTCTTATCGATTGTACGTATTGTGCATAAATTAATTCAGGTAGCGATAAATTTACGATTATTTTTAAATTGATTCGGCCGACAAGTTAAATGGCTCTCACAGAAATTACGCGAAAGCCTTCATGTAAATTTTCTGTCATGTTTAATTATTAACATTTTTACTGCAGTTGCATCATAGAGAAGATTACGATGAAAATGTCATACGCATGAAGACCGATTTTCTTGCGCATGCGCATCGAATATTAAGATGAGTGCTCAATTCGATTATAGGGAGCTTTCCAGCAAGAAATCAGAAAAATTTTCGAGACTTAAAAAATTCCCTATTCGATAGCCAATTGCGTGACATTAGGTTTGTTCAATTGTAGCTGAACTTCCTGCACTAGTTACACTAAAAACGAGATAAGAGATATATATATTTCGAAGTTGGAAAAAAAAGAGAGGAAAAACAAAAAAATATGCAAGTTTCTGGGTAGACTTTTGTTTTTCCTAGTATTTTTAGATCCATCTACCAATCGGAAACGTTCATCAAAATTCGATCGCTCGACAGTTTTTTGAACACAATTATTAATGGCTGCCGCACGTCTTCCGTCTTCCTGTCGGCGCATCTCTTCTTCGTTTCGCTGCTCGTACCGGTGAAAGCTTGAGCTAGAGTTCAAGTATTTTTATCAATAATAGGTAGTAAGAAACTCTAACGTCTAAGCAAAAGTAAGCAACTTATCGTAATATACTTATTTGGACATATTTTATGACGATATATTTCGTATGTTTAATTGAATGATTGCTTTTTGACGTATTTTGTTCCATTACGTTTGCACGTGGATTTTGAATTTTTCAGTTGGATTAATGTAATTCGTTTTTCTATCTTAAATTCGTATCTTTCTGTTTTTTTTCTTACAAAAAATGGGAGTCTCACACTCGCAGTCTTTTGTTGCTGTCGTTCAAGTTTTAAAAACTTAATACTAAATTGATATAATTGTGCAAACCTTATATTATCAATAACGATCACTGAAAGAATTCCGGCAATTTAGGCTCTTTATAACATATCATCGATTGTAGCAATTTCTTAATATTTCTAGAGAAACTAAGATAGAGAATATTGGGATGAAGATAAAACAAAAAAGGAATAGTAATCCCTAATAAAAAATAAAACACATTTGTGTGTACTTTTTTTTTTACGATGTACATACTTAAGACTTAATCTCTACCGTCCTCGTGCATCTCGTAATATTTCTTATATTTTAACAAGTTTCTCAATAATTATAATGTTGTATTTGCAGAGACTTGGAGAAAATGGGTAAAGCAAAACCAGGGCAAAATAAAGATTTAAACAGTACAAAGCAACAATTGCATACAATAAAAAATGGATCAGTAAAAAAAGACAAGAACCCCAAATTTAAAAATACACCAGAGGGCAAGGTAGCGTTGATTAATAATTCGAAAGCACAGAACAAAAATACATCACCTCAGAAAAATTTCCAAAAAGATGCAGGTTTAAAGAATAATCAAAATTTATCTAAGAATAGTGCAAAGGAATCGAAACGAAATTCTGCAAAGAATAAACAAAATTCTCCAAATAAAGCACAAAATAAACCAGCCAATAAGAAAATTAATTTAAACCCTAAAAAGGAGTTGGAGAAAATCGATGATTCTGACTCTGATATTGATGAAGACATTACATTACAAGAGGACGTTAGTCTGATTAAACTGGGTGAAACATCTGAGGATGAAGAAGAGTCGGATACCGATATCCCAGATATCCTTGGAAAAAGTTTAGAAGATGAATCGGATGAAGACGATGAGGACTTTGATGAAGAAGAAGAAGAGGATGAGGAGGATGATGATGATGATATTAAAGGAGAAACGGTTGAACGTATAAATGTAAAAACATTTGAAGGAGTAAAGCCAAAAGTCAAAAAGAATGACGACAAGGATAATAAAAATAAAATTGATAGAGGTCAAACATATCTAATGGCTATAAAAGATCAAGCAGAACAATTATTGACTATGAAAGATGATGATGACAATGATGAAGACAATGATGATGAAGATGAGGAGGACGAGTTTGAATCAGATGAAGATGAGGACTTTGAAGAAGAGGAGGAAGAAGAGGATGATGATGGTGATGACAATATTGAAGAGGAAACAGTTGAACATAAGGGTGTAAAAATGTTTAAAGGTGTAAAAACAAAAGTTAAGGACAGTGATGAGGATGAGGATGAGGACGATGATGATGATGATGAAGATGAAGATGAAGATGAGGATGAGGAGGATGAAGAGAATGAGGAGGATGAGGATTCAACACTAGGTTTAAAAGCACTTTTAGGAAATAATATCACAGACGAGGACGATGATGAAGATTTTAATGAAGAAGATGAGGATGATGAAGATGATGATATTAGTGACGAAGATGAAGATGGCGAAGAGAATGATAATGTAGTAAAAGTTACAAAAGAGAAAGCAGCTAAATCATCCAACAGTAAAGATATTCCTAAAGAACATAAACAAGTAAAGGAAGGGAAGGAGAAATTGTCTCCTGAAGAACAAGAAGAGATTGACAAAAGAACTATCTTTATTGATAATGTTCCAATAAAAGAAACGTCAAAAGCAGACATAAAACACCATTTTGGTAAATTTGGGCCCATTAATAATTTACGCATTAGAAGTATTATTCCCCAAGATCCAAAAATGTCTAAGAAACTAGCTGCTATAAGAAAGCAGATTCATCCAACAGCACCTACAGTTGTAGTGTATATTAATTACAAGTCCCAAGAGTCTGCCCAAAAGGCACTGTGCATGAATGGAAAGATATTTAGAGGAAATTACATACATGTAGATATAGCTCATAAATCTGCGAAAAAACGGGATAATAAGAAAGCTGTATTTATAGGAAATTTGAAGTGGGGTATGTATAAGAAACTATTGTCGATTTTGTTGATTTTATCACAATTATATAGTAAAAAAAAATTTATTGAGTTTTAATAAGTAATAATTAATAGTTAATATTTTGTGAAAATCTAGGCATGGATAATAACTCAATCTGGAAACACTTTGGTAAATGTGGAGAGATAGAATCGGTGCATTTAATACGTGATAAACAAACAGGTCAAACCAAAGGATTTGGTTATGTCAATTTCAAGACTGAAGAATCTGCAGTCTTGGCTCTAAAGTTAGATGGTGATGAGATTCTGAATCGACCAATACGAGTAAAACCATGTTTAAGTGTCGAAAACAAGAAAGGGAAAAAACGAGTTTCTTCAAATAATGATGGTAATCCACAAAAAAAACTTAAGAATAACTTGGAAAAACCTGTACCACGTAAAGTAAGTTACTTTATCTTTCTGTTGAAAATTTTTTAATAAAATTTCGTACAATGGAATTAATATCGCATTTTCTTTTACAGGCTGAAAATGAAGCAAATATTAACAAGCATAAAAAACTACAGAAAAATAATGCAAAACCCGAAGAACAAAAATCGATTTCATTTCAGGGTCAAAAGGCCGATTCTAAAAATAAAAAGAAAGAAAATAAATTTGATAAGAAAAAGAAGGAAATGGCAAAAAAGCTTACAGCTAAATCGAATAAACCAGTAAAAATTTAAGCCAACAATGTTGCGATGTAGTTTATAGTTTTTTTTTTGACGCAGTTATAAGATATTATATATTCAGAGACAAGATTTATCGCGTTCATGTAATACAAAAAGATAAATATATCATTTTTTTATAAAAGATATCAAAGTCCTCAGATAGGAATTGTGAGTTGACATAAATATAAATAATTATAATAACATGTATATAAATATATTTTTTTTCTTCGTAGCATTATAATGTAACTTGTGTCATTGTTTAATAAATAATATTTCTTTAAATGGTATATTGCATTACTGTGAAGAATCTACATAATGTTTCATTAAATTGTTAATTTTTCCATGTAATTGAAGTGGTAATTTCTGCATATTATTGGATGCGCACTTTAAACAGAAACGCTGCGTGTAAAATATACTGCATCCTAAACATACAATACGTTTGCACATACTGCAATCGGCACCTAAGACTAAAATTTCACCCCTGTTTGGTAAACTGAATGGATCTTTCATAATGTAACACTCTTCCAGATAAACCAATTGGCGAGCAAACGGTGGTTTCGCACCTTTGTAATCGTAACGTTCCTTTAAATAACAAAAAGAACATGTAAAAATGCCGCATACATTTGCCGCCGTTTGCTGACTCGTAGAAGTATTCTGTTGCATCTGTTTGGAGAGATCAGATTCATCCGCTGGCGTACTAGTGAGATCTTCCATCCTATAAAGCAACAAGGAATATAATCTACTGAATATATTATCGATTTCATGTTACAACTAATTTATTTTATGTGCATATAATTTTTGCATATCACATATGTATATTACGATTTTCTATGTTAGTCGGATTTTAAACTGTTATTTTATATCTTTGACAGAAACGGTTTCCTTCTGAAATTCTTGAGGCCACCACGCGGGTTTGACTACTCTTATATTTATACCCGATACATTAAGTCGTCGAGCACTGAGAGATTCGTTAATCCGCATTAAACCTAATCCATACTTGTCGATATATCCCCGAAACTTTCCTACCACCTTGTCAGACTCGTCGAGAATTTTCTCGTCGTATGCGAGCGGTTTGTCCGGAATATTATCAAAAACTAAGGGCATCAAGCGCTTTCTGACCACGCCTGTATGATATGTTCGTGCAGTCAATTCCTGACCGACATAACAGCCTTTATGAAAACTAACGCCGTGCAAGTAATCGCAGTTGATCTCCAGAGGCAATGCTTTTCCAGGTGGCAAATCGTGTATACCTTCCCCTATTCCCAATTTATATCGAAACGCTTTGTAATTCCCGGCATTCTTAGACGAGGATACTACATTGCAGTCTAAATGTTTGATTATCTCGTGCTTGCCAATCTGCGATTCGGCCAGAATTCTGAGACCTAAATCGGGCAATCTTGGATCTTCGTATATCATAATATTATCAATGAATTTGCTGGCTTTACTATTTAGCGTGCCACATGGAAATATCATTCCTTCAAGTTTGCGCTTTCCATTTTCGTTCACTGCGGTGCTATTATCAAAGCGTCTAGTCGAATCAAACATTGACCAGACATTTATTTTATCCCCTATGTGTTTTATATCTATTTTTCGTCTTACACGATACAGCTGCAAGTGTCTCTGTAAAGATTCAACAATTTGCGAATCACATTCTACATAATACATATTACTTTCTTCACTCTTGTATACTATAGCGTCGTACATTACTCTGCCTTTAATATTCAAAAACAAAGTGTAAATATTAGATGCCCCTTCCGAGAGATGCTTCATATCATTCGTGATTAATCCCTGCAGGAAGGAAGAGGTCTCATTGCCGCTTACACGCAGTATACTTCTATCGTTCAAACGTTCTAGTATCTTGCCGTCAACTTGGCCGGAATTGTGTCTAATCGCATACCTTTGGTGGCTATCGATCCCTTTATTGCGCTTGCACACGTGGAAAGCAAAGCGATTAACGCGAATGGTCATCGTGGCAGACATCGTGAACAATCTTTTATTTTCTACGAAAAATACACGAAATCCAATAGAACCGATAATGAGAAATCCTAACCTCTGAATACTTTAAATTATATTTTGCGCAATACAATTAAACTATAAAAATATATTTAATCTTACATTTATATAACAATTTGGTCACGTATATTCCAGGTATATGATTTGACAACTTGAAAGTTCCATTCGTGTGCGTTTTTGAAATATAAGGCGGCTGATCAACAACAAAATCTGCGTTCCCGAGATTATTGAACACAATATTATTAATGGAAGAATGGTGATGTTACCGACCGTTTCTGTTTATAGCAAAAGGCGGGAGCGCAGACATTTTTTTTTTTTTTTTAATGTTGTCATCCTGTTAACCGACGATTAAGTTTAAACTACATTGGTAGAAACGGGCATTTGTACATACATTTTTTTATTGAGACCGAATAGGAAAAAACAGAGATTAAATAAATAGAAAAATAGCAACATTATTAAAAGAAGCGAAGTGGATTATTCTACATATAATTTTTATTTATAGTTTTTATATTATTATCTGTATATATCATGGAGCAGTATTTTGAAATCTACGAAATATTCGACGTAAGGCAAATAAATATGTATATATTCAATTATATAATGTTCATTATATATATGTATTTATTAAATGTATTTTTAGATTCATAAATTAATGCTAAGCGACAAAACATGTGTTTTAATGGCATACATGATGGATGTTTGTGCTAGCTCATGCAGGTAAATTATTAGCTTATTAAATTTTTGTTATACAACTAGTTACATATAGTTATTTAAAAAATGTATATTTTTTTCAGGTATATTATCAATTTTTTCTGCTGAAGTTGATGCAAAGAAAGTATATGCAGTGGAAGCAAGACAGTAGGTTATTTTCAATCAACCCTTGTTCGATAGTCTTTGCAATGTTGACAAAGATTATTGAACAAGTGTTGATTAAAAATAACTTACAGGATACAATTGAAGTGATTCATAGTAAGGTGGAGGACATCCATCCAGACAGTTTGGAGAAAATAGATATAATTGTTTCAGTATGGATAGGTTTTTATCTGCTACATGAAGGAATGTTAGATTCCGTACTTTTTGCTAGAGATAACTTCTTATGAAAGGGTGGTTTGATATTTCCATCCAAAATTTTGTATGCTTCGCCATCCCAATTACCATCTATATATGAGTTTCGGATTAATGCATGTGGAGTACCTTTGCCAATGTTTCTCGGTATGAGGTAATTATATTATTCTTAAATAAAAAAAGAAAGTAATGGCACCACATGCCTAATTTCTATTTAAAAAATAGTAATGCATTTATCTCTCTCTTTCTCTCTTATTCTTTTTTTTTTATATTTATGATTTCAAGAACTATATTTCAAGACCTATATTTACTCAACAATATATTCAATTTTTATTTAGATGTATCGGAAATGAGTACAGAAAAATCAAATCAATGGAGCCAGCATCTCTGTAGAGAAAGTAAATCTATTAGGTGGAAAGGATTATATATCAATAGGTGAGATGAATGGAAAGTATGAGGCAACACATTGGAAACAAACTGTGGTTCTATCTGCAGATATAGAGGTAAGTAAAAATGAACCTATCATCTTTAAATTGGAATTAAAAAGAGACGCATCGAATCCGAGGCGTTACAATATAGAATTAAATTTGTTGGATGCAAAGGAAGCAACGAATTGTAGGAAAATAATGCTTTATAGACGTAGGAAATTAATGCTTCATAAACGCATGAAAGAATATGAAGTTAGATATGCGTCTTATGCATCTCAAAAAATGCAGAATAAAACTAATAGAATATTAATAGATATAAGAAATTTTCTCTCTTCTTGGGCGAAACGAAACAAGATTCGCGTTTACGGGCTGCCTAATTAAAAATGCGCATGAATGAGCTTTTCAAGCTATCAAATTATATACTTGATACTGGAATATACATAATCAAATTGCCATATAAAAATATATTTAAAAAAAGTATTTTTATGTATTAATTATATTATTATATATAGTGATGTGTAAAAATAATAAATATATAAAATATATTCAGAAATTTTAATATCTCTTAATATCTGTTCTATTGGTTACATTAATTTTTCGTAGAAAATAAAAAATTTTCAAATCCATGATATTTAACTACTGACTATTTGTGTTAGTCATTTTGCTTTCTAAATTTATACAAATTGCCGTATTCTTACTATCTCTATTCCTAATCACTTAAATTTGTGTAAATTAAATATTAATTTAAATATTTTTTAAAATATTTCTCATTTAAATTTTAAATTTTTTATTAAAGCTGTGAAAAATAATAATTATTATATATTTTTTTTTTATTATCACAAACGTTTTGTATAAGAATGAAGATAATGCTTATATGCAGTAAAAAAATACAACTATAAAAAGAATATGCACTTTTACAACGCGCATAGTCTGACGCCAGCTTAATAGCAAGCTCTGTTGAATTCTCAGAAGCATTTCTGTGATGTATTCCATTTTATTTACTTTCTTTGTTTTAACAAAACAAGGGTAATCACAATTAGATAGATATCAGTCGCTCGCACTTAATAAGGCGATTATTCTGCATTTTTCAGCGCTATTAGTTTTATTCTCTTCGCTCATGCTTAATAATCATTCTACTATAAGTGATATATTTAGGGGTGACATAATATTCTGCAAGGTGTGATACAAAAAATTATTAGTAGAAAATATATTTCACAAAGTTTTCCTAGGTAATATCTGTGCAGCTCACACTAATGACTTTTTCAAATATTATTTTGATACTTATATTTCTTATATAACTAAAAGTTTAAAGTTGTCCTGTGCCATTCCCTACCTAAATTATTACTTATTTAAAGTAATGTCTATTTCAAGATAAAAACAGATTAAAGTTTTTAAGCATAAATTTTTTTGGCAAATTAGATAATATATCTTATAGAGATATTTAATTTATGAAAATTTACAAGCACAGAGATGGCAAAAAAAAAAAAATTTCAATAGCGCAGATATTAGGATGCAGCATCACGTGTGTACAGGATATGTAGTATTTATAAAACAATCAGGGTGTGATGGTGTACAATCAATATTAGATTGTAGTAAATACATTTGAATATAAATTCAAATAAATCGTTCACTATTAATAAAGGCATAATTTTATAAGAACAATTTTTTAAAAATTGAGAAAAAGAATGCATATACATTTTTTTAACATGAAACATAATTTTTGGAATATTATATAATTTGGAAACTTAGAATTACAAGAGTAACATGGAATTATCACAATGGAATTTTCAATAAACAATGAGATTATTGTGCGATGCCGAACAATTTTAAAATAATACATGTTTACATGGTAATATATTGTGCTAATCCATTGACACATAGCCAGTCTTTGCGGACATTTGTCACTGACCTAATTCAGAAATAATATTTCTTATATTTGCTGTGCAGTGTGCTAGTGCTAAATATTAACAGTCAATTCTCTCTTGGGATATTCAAACCATCCATCTATATCCGACAGAATAATGATTCTCAAACTTTCAACATACAAAATTATTTCGCAACATCAAGCACAATTCGCGATGCTATTCGAAAATAAAAGTTTGGAAATTTTTTATGAAAACATATATATATAAAAGTGCTATGTATTGTGCTTCAATAACGCAACGTGGCACAAATATTAGTTTTGTAAGAAATAAATAAAATTTATTATATTATTTATGTATATTAATATTATAAATGTGTATTATAATATTTTTTACTCTATATATTTCTGAAAAAGGAATAAACTTAAATTTGGCATTTATATGATTTTTCCAGATTACTTTTCAATTAAACTCGCTCTTTCATTTTCTTTTGCACATACATATGTGCAAAAGTTCAGGGAAAAATTTCCAATACCATATATTTTTATCTCTGCCAAGGTGTAACTCAGGCGGTAATACCTTTTTCTTTCTCAGAGCCATAATTTAAACGGCGCTACAATAAAGAGCAGTCCCTTATAAATACAGCGCGTCGCATGTTCCTATATAACTACATCACCGCCATTAGGAAGCACGGCATCATCGTCGTGGGCATTGTCTTCCCTTCTTTTTATACAAACGATTCGTATACAACCTGGTTCGATCAGAAAGATCGGATGATACGGGATACACGCCATCGTTATTTACAGCCGACGATCCGTCACGAAAGGAGATTCTCGGTCGGAGTATCCTCCCGGCGGAAGTACTTCATTATTGCACGATAGTATCAGTATTATTGAGACGCGACTGCAAAGGTCGCATTAACGATCATGTTTCAAATTACAATTAATCTACGAGCTAATGGTTACATCGCGCTCTTTGCTGTTATACATCACGCTATATCTCTATAATAAGGGGAGACTGGCCAGAACGTACGCAATTTATTATTGCTTTGGCTATGACGTGTAATGATGTCATAGTGTAGAATATCGGCTATTCTTGTAGAAACAATTAACGTTACGCGTAGAAAACAACGGAGCGAATCCCGATAATCTCACCGTGAAGAGCCCGTTTAAAATGGCGAAAACTGTGGATGCAACAACCGTGCGCGCGCTCTTTCTTTTTTCTCTCGTTTATACGTTGTTTAAGCAAAAGTTGCTGAAGCCCGCTCTTTTATTCTCCACTCGTCGCGGCGCTCCAAAGCAGAAACTCCAAATACAATGTAATATATTTGCCGTAAAAGCGAACTTCAAGATGACGCAGGCAAAAGGCCCTGAGTCAAACTGAGAAAAACAAAACGTGTCCGTGCAGCAAAGAGTAACTTTGTTCGCGATACGCGCTCCGCATCTCTGCTCAACCGTCGGACTCTTTCAAAGAAAAAAGCGCACAAGAAACAAAACGGTTGCAATTAATTCTGTTTGGATAGAGTCTCCGTTGCTTTTTATCGATTTTTTTTTCTTTCAGCTAGATATTTCAAAGATTAAGGAAACATTAATCGCTGTCGTAATGCGAGGAATCGTGTTCCACAATAAACCAGCAGGAAAGATCATCATCTGCGACGTATAGGATGTTAAATTACGTAAATTGTGCCACTGACGTTCTCGTAAAAACGTGAGCAGCTACTTTATTTACTCTAGGTGAAATTGCGCTGACACTTTTTACACGTATTCGTTCGTTCTTAAACGACAGTTCGCATCGCGTGCTTTTTTACGGAGTATAACCGTTTCGAGAGTAAAAATGTCTCTTTATTCGAAGCAGAAATTCTGAAGCATTTCTTAGTACGCGCGCTTCTTTTATGTATCTTCTGTTACAGTCGAAGGACGTGCTTCCTCTTCAGTGCCTGACGTCCACTTCGTCCGTCGCTTGATTCTCCAGTGTGCAAGGTCTATGAAATTCCTGACCTCTTTCATGCAGCCATTTGTTTGCCACTGTAAGTAAAAAATATATAAGTTAGAAAATAATAACACTTTTAATTACACTCTCTCTTAATAATATATTTATTCATAAACTATTAAATATTTGCAAAAAGGATATTGATATTAGAGTAATAATATAATATAAAAATGACAAAAAAAATCTGATTTAAAAAAATAATATATGTGTGATTCACATAATATATAAAATAAAACAAATTAATAACGATTCGAGAAGCACACAGTAGACGACGTTTCAACGACGTACCCCACTTAGATCCCGTAAGTACTGGACAGGCCGCGTGTCTGGTTTTGAAATCTCCCTCGCCGTTAGGTTTAAGATTGTACCAAAACGCCGCGCTACCCTTCCTCGGCCAAAGTGATATATTGATGGCGGTGAATACGGTGCCCCCTCCTTGCTCGACATCGCTCATCTGTTAAAATAACGAAGAGACAACGTTACGCGTCGTTTCATCGGCTCATCAGCTCGTAATAAATCGCACAGCATTAAATTAAATTTAACGACTTACGTAATACAGAACTGTCGCGATTCTATTGCCCGTCCCAAGGCTCTTGAATGCATTCGTCTCTTCTTTCTGCATACGTAAAGTTGAAAATCGAATTATTAACTTATCACCGCGCGCGGAAAATAGACAGTGTGCTGCCGCGATTGCTCCTCGACGAGATCAACTTACCCTGGCAAAGTCGAAATGCGGCTCGTAATGACCGCCGATGCCGTAATTGACAACTTGAAGCTCCTCGGCGGTCTCGACAGACATACTCGTCATGTGTTCCACGCGTTTGCTTACTGCCGCCACGTGCTTGTGCTCGTGTTCTTGAAGCCACGCGCTCTTGCTGATTCTGTAATTCGCTATCTCTAAGGCACCAGTCTTGTAATTTTGCACTGTGGCGCGCTTAAACTGTAACAAATCGCATTACTGATAATTGTCGCATTATTGGAAAAAAATTTTTACAATTTTTTCATCGCGCTAGTAATGATACATGATAATCTCGGAAGGATGCTCGCTGTGCTCGTTTCAGCGGTGATAATTTTCGAATTTACTCTGTAGCCAAGCTACTTACCCTAGGTTGAGCCATTCGTTTGATCGTCTCGATTTCCTCGTCGTAGATTACGTTGTGATAAACAACTATCCTCGGATCTAGATACGCTTCCTCCTCCTTGAACGGCGCGATTTTCAGAAATGGAATTCCACGGTCGACGTAACGGCACTTGAGATTCTTCTCCACTTCTAGTGGAATAGATACCTCGCCGCGACAAAGCATTTCGTACCTCTCCCTCTCCGTCATTTCCTCCCACGTTTTCACCCTTTCCTCGGCGACAGTGAAGTTCTGCAAGCCCGATAACGAACTTTACGAACACTCGCGCAAATGGGATTTACCTCTTAGATGCTCTTTTCGCATCTCCGAAAGTAATGGTCGACGAGAAGTTCTCTGTTGTTTAATGATATCTTTCGCACCCAGTCGTGATAAGCCACTTTGTTACAGTAAATTCAATATGATTATAGTAAAAAGAAAAATCTGTGATTAAAAAATCAACAAATCCAATATGAAAATACGTTTGTTCTCGTTATTTTTAAAAATTGTTTATTTTGAATATCCAATTTCTGTTAATGAGAAGCGGCTTTTTGATCCTGATATCTGTCTCGTTGACTTTACCTGTTCAGGTATCGCTGTGTCGTCCTGTCCATCCTCACCTCGCTTCTTCTTTGACTGACTGGCCTTGCTTTGAATCTCCTTTTGATAATATGCGCGGTTTCCCAGTGCTCTCTCGTGCGTCGGGACCAATTCCAACAGCTCGTTCGTCATACTCAAAGCGCGGGCGACATTACCTGGAATGATGATAAAGACGGAATAACATATATATGATACGTGTTACTAGAAAGGTAGAACGTAGAGTAGAATGTCTCTTTAGAAATTTTTTCGCGCCATGTAGTACATCGACGTGCATCCATAATTTACTGTCAGAACCTTGCATGTATGTCGAAAATGCCAGATACTCCAAGATATCGGGCTTGGAAGTGGTGGTGACGTTTTGCTCCTCCTGCAGACGATCCATAGCCTCCTGCATCCATAACACCGTGTGATAGTAATCGCGATTGTGATAAGATTGTCGACCCAGCTCGAAGCAATCGCTTGCTAAAAAACGAATGGAATTATCGTATGTAGAAGAAAATATAATTCCATAAAAAGAAAAAATATTCCTATGTGAAAACATATATATATATATATATATAGAAATACATATATAGAAATAAAAATATAAAATATATATTACGTATATATTTTTTTTTCTATATTTTTATAAATATTTTAATTATCTTATATTTCATTAAACGTCTTTCACACACAAGGCGTTTACAAGGCTTCACGTTCGAAGTGCTTTCTATTGGATTTCTTTCTATTCGCAGGAAAAAGCACGCGGCATACTGATGCTAGAAAAGTTAGTCCGTTAATTAATTTTCCTTTCGCAAAGCGCCTCTTTTTTCCCTTTCTTTGCATTGCAAAACTCCCGCCTATTATATACTTTTTTCATATCGTTAAGAGCAGTGCATTATAAATTTATTCTTATGCGAATGATTTATCTTAAATGGGATTCTTGTCGCGTAAACCATTACCCTCATCTTTCTAGCATCAGATTTATTATCGTTAGAGTATCGAAGAAAATACACGATTCTTCATGAGATTGTTTCGACAGTTCGACAGTAAATAGTTACGGAAAATAAAGTTTTTGACATTCGGAAAAACTACATCTCTACAAGAGGGATTAAATCATTTTTTTTTTTTATATAAAAATCGTTATATATTTGTTTCTGACTAAAAAGAGCACGTGACGTTATAAAGATCCCGGAATGCCCTTTTGACATAAATTAATAATAATTTAATTTATGTCAAAAGAATGCTATACGTACCGGTCAGACCGGTGCTGTATTGCACTCCGTTAAGGACGCCCCTCGCAACTTGCGCGGTCTCGAGCTTGTATGTGTCCTGCAGCCTCATCAAAGCGACTGCAGCACCATTGAGGTCTTCGTCGGTCGGGAATTTTAGATCGCTCCTGGAATTCGTGATGTTTGCTACGAAGGACTTGCCGACGTCTTCGGTTATCAGTTCCTCGACCTTTTTCCAGTCGGTGGTCAGCCGTTTGACTAGCAGATAAGCGTTTATGGGATTCGATAGGTACTGCTGGATATTCCTGGATGCCTCTTCGTGCTCCCTCGCGTAATCCTCTACGTTTCTAAAAGAAAATATTTGCAATTAGTTTGAAAAACGTCGCGGTCAATCATTTTATCTTTCCTCTCTCTTTCTCTCCTCGTTTCCTCAAGATAAAAAATAGCTCGTATGAAAATACAATAAAGCACATAGAAGAGCACGTAGAGAAAGAGAGAAAAAGAGGCAAGATTTTATTAAGTGTAATTTATATGTTATATAAATTTTATCACAGACGTAATTAAACTCATAAGTATGAAACATGAAAAAATTCAAAAATATTCTATATCTAATTGTATTAAAAATAATAAAGACAATTTTTAATATATTTTAAAAATTGAAATTTATCTTAATAACTTATAATCAGTACACGATGAATCGTTCGACAGAATAAACTCGCATTGATCAGATATTTGCTGAATTATTTGGTTCATTAATATGGTTACAGTCGACGGGATCGAAAATCACCGGTATTATCTGATATTACTATCATTTATAGCTATACAAGGAGATTAAATCTAAATTTAATCGAACAACTTGCGCAGGATCTAATGGCGCGAAATATGTAATTTATTTAGGCAGTTGAAGCCATCCATCCTAGATTATTCAGCAGATCTCTCTTTACACAATTCGCGTAACGTTAACTACATGCAACGTGTAAAGTGCCACCACGCGCAAATTTTAGCTGAATCAGTCTCTAAATAGCTTGTGAAATTCACAAACAGATTTCCATAGACACATTCGCGTTGTAGTCGCTAATCTCGCGTGACTCTTTTTACTTTATGCAGGGAAATAATCAATGTTATTTTCTAAGCTAAAAAAAAAATTATTCCTCGCCCTTTCTAATTTTTCAAATTAATTTCATACAAGATTATAACTTGAAAATTGTTGATAACACTCATGCCGAGCAAAAGTACAGTTTCAAATTGATTAAAAAGAATCCGTGGATGAAGATACATCCTATATACGATCTGACGGCGAAATAAGATGAACAGCAAAGACAATAAAATTAATTTACGTTTTAGATGAACAGTTCTCTGTGAAATTGTATCAAATCAACGCTAGTAAGATTTATCTCTCGCATAATTAAATCAGTTAAAGAAAGTTATCGTCTGCAATTTGCTTAGTTTTTCAATTAATAATACGGATATTCCGCGCGATCCTGTTGTTAAACGTGTTTTTCTCAAAACCATTTTTCGAACCGGTTGTCAAAACCTTTTTCCATCTATCAATCCGCTTTTATATCAAAAGAAAAAAAAAAAAAACGATCAAATATATTTTCATCGAAAAATTCAATCAACTTTATAATAGTCGCCATTTGGTTTAAAATTATATTGTTCAAAAAGCCACGATTACACAATAGCAATACTATATAAGATTAAAAAATGCCACTAAAATTTTTTCTTTTCAGTGTCTAGAATTCTTGCCAGAAATCTTGACAATCGTCAATTAAGAAGCTTTTTTTTCGACGCGCGTGCACGCGAGACATTCACACTTTTATTTTATGTACATATATCTCATCTAGAAATTAATTAATATTTTTTCAACTTGGTTCTTCAATATTTTTTTAGATCATAAATAAATGAAGTTCAAAAGAAATATATGCTAAAGACAATTTTTCATTCTAGTGTGCTTCCTCAAGTAATTTGCGCGCAGATGAGACGAGGGGTGACGATAACTTCTTATCTTCGAGAAAGGGAGGGAGGGAGGAGAGAGAGAGAGAGAGAGAGAGAGAGAGAGAGAGAGAGAGAGAGAGAGAGAGAGATGAGGCACGTTCCGTCGCAAATCACCGTCCAATTACAATTGGAGCGTGCTACGCTATCGTGATATCAACTCTGTGGCGAACGACAGAGACGTTTCCGACACCTGGCGACACCATTGTCCTCGATGTCACATAACGGCGAGGGATGTCCTTTCAAGAGCGGGAAGGAGACGACTTATCTCGAGTTGCGAATCTCCGAGAAGCAGACGCTTTTCCGTCGATTCCTCCTCGCATTTAATGTATATATAGCCGGGACGAGAAACTTTTTCTCAATATCAAACGACGAGGACCTGTCTGAACGACACGACGTTTCCAACGTCGTTGGAGAAGAAGGAGAAGGAGAAGAAGTCGCGGCAGAAGTGCATCGGTCACCGCAAAGGAGACACACGTCAACTTTTTTACGAACGAGTCAGGAAAATTAATGAAAGATTTTCTTCTCCCGTACAAGTATATCCAATAATATATACACATACAGTAACAGAGGAGAAATTTATAATGACTGAAAATATATTCTATAGGTTTTGAAAAGCGAAGCAGCCTAAAACTAAATACTTATTTTTTAAAGAGATCGCAAAGATAGATGGATGATGTCGAGATAACTTTCATTTTTAAAATAAATAAAATAAGCACGAGCGACACATAATTTATGAAATAATATAGATTCTTAATTTACGTTCACCATTTTTATTTGGAAGAATATTAATTATCATATAGAATATAGAATATTAATTATCATACTCGTTTCTCTTCTGTTTATGAGAATTTATTATAGATATAATCGAGACCCCGATAATATATGTATTGTATAATATTGAATGCGCCTCTTTTTCTGCTTCTCAAATGCGAGAGATTTTTGCGATGAAACCAATTGTAAGTAAATTGATGAAACAAAAAGCACTCGCCATATGGATCGACAGGTTTGGTCGTTAACCAGAGTATATGACGAGACACAATATAAATTACGGGGATTAAACGCGGCAGGTGTGCGTGACTTCGAACGCTTTTCTCTCATCTCGGCGACGTGTACCTCACATCTGACATTCGCAGCTGTTACGAATTGCGAGCGCGGTACTCGTTACAATCGAGCCAGAAAAATACGTGAACTGTCAATATCCGTGTTACTCTCTGTCCATAGATCTTAATCCTCGAGAGAGTCGCCTAACTGCGGTGAGCGATGACATTTATGAATATACAGAGTATATTAAATATATTATCAAAAGTATTATTTTCTTGTAAAAGTTGCAGTAATTTTTCTTTAAAATATTAATTTTTTTCAGATATAAATAATCGAGATAAAGCAAATCTTTCATGTTTTTTTTTTTTTTTTTTTTTAGTAAATTGTGAAGCAATGAAAAAATCTTAAGTTACATTAAAATATGAAAAACTTTATGGTATAGACTAAAAGGAAAGAAATATATGTACTGTTTTGTACATGTCGAACGTGTGGACTATTTTAAGCAGGATAGGATAATTAACTCGGTTTGATGAACGAGTTATCGGAGCGTACGTCGCATATATTCTGCTCGCATAACGTATACGATTGTGAAGCGTTCATCATAGAGAGAATATCACGCGTTAGCACGAAAAGAGCTTTATTAAAAACGGAATGAAACTCTCTGCGCGCAGCATCTCCCTGTGTGAAAGACAGGCACAGGTCTCAATATAACGATAGTTCTTTGTATCGCAGCACCGAACCAATAACGAAAGCGCCATCTCCTCCTCGTTAGCGCGATTTTTCATCCCCTGTTCATCCTCTTCTCGCCTTGCCCGGCCTATCGTGTCAGCGCGTTTTCGTAACGCGCATCGCCGACGACAGATTTTAATTAACGATACGCGCGTGGCGCGGTCTGCGTCTCTCGAAAAAGATGATCGGTCCGCACAGACTGCTTTTCTTTCTCTTTCTTTCTCTCTCTTTCTCTCTCGTGGATTTTTGCGCTCTCGTCCCTCAACTCCCTTCGATGCGGTTGATGTCGCGTGTCCATAACAACGCGGGTGCTTCGAGCACTATGCGATACATACACAAGCCAGACGAATTTGCGTTTTTTTTTTATTTTATAACAGATAATTCTTTTATCTAGCAAAACTTGAGTCGAGGTTTTTTTTAAAAACGTCGCGGCGCTTTCCGCGAGCGGATGAAAATAAAGAAAGTTCCAAGATAAAGGGATGTTAAATGCACAAGCTTGGAGAGATATTTACTCTATTCTGGAATTTACTCTTTCCAACTCGGATTTATATAATTTCGCGATTCACTTAGAAGACAACCCGAAAGGCGAAATATATATGTGTTCGTCATATAAATATTTTAACGTAATTATTATTAGAGTATGCGTTCCCAGAGTTAAATTCGCTCGCAAAAGGATCGCGCTGTGTATTTCTCTCTCGGAAAAGATATCTCTCTCTCTCTCTCTCTCTCTCTCTCTCTCTCCTCCCCGTCCCCCTCTTTCTTTCTCCCTGTGTGCAGGTACTTTAATCTCTTCTTTCTCATTTTTCATGAACAACGGGCGTACGCTTTGTGCCGTATTTGCCGCCGCCACCGCCGTCGCCGCCTCCAGTCAGTTTCCATGATACTCTCTCGGGTGTTTTTCTCCGTCCACAGTCACCCACGCAAATGGAATAGCTCGGTGCATACGGAACAATGCAATGCGCGAGACAGTCACGGATCCGGCAGCATGTTTTAAAGCCTGCGTTTGATGCAAAAATGACGAGAGTCGCTAAAAGAAAAAAAAAAATATTCGTACAAAAAGAACATTACGAGGCATTCTCGCGTGCAAATATCATATTTATTTAAATTTTCACGCGTTTCTATTACGCACCCGCTGTTATTTTGTTATGTAAATCTCGTATCCCAAGTATATTCTACTTATTTTTCCACCTATATATTCCATTTATTCATATTATACCTATATATTTATATAACGACCCTATTAAATTATTTTGTGTTTAACAATTGAAGAGCGATTCTCTTTATCTCTGTTATATTGTTCGCGCTCGTAGTTTCGCATTTGCCAAATCCATCATCGACGCAAAACGGTCGTCAGTCGGAAAGCTTTCAACCTACCGTGCGATGCGACGATGCGGATACTATCAACCTATCCGCTCTTATCCCTCAGCCACCCTTTTTCAGCACTTGAGCTCCTCTTCGAGCGAAACTCTCGCGAGAATAATGGTGATCGTCATTTAGTCACTTCCGATGGTTCTGCGGGAACCGCGGAGGATTTGCATGAAAATGTATCGTTATGCAAAAGTTACTTCGCGCAAACTACAGATGCAACTTTGTATCACAATAAAAAAAAAAGACCCTCAACTTTGCGATGCGCAAGAAAATTATTCATAAACTTCAATTTGAATGTCCTCGTGGAAAACTCGTCGCTTACCGCTCGATTGTTCCTCTCTCTTATGCGCGCTAAATAGTTTTAAAATTATATATATTTTTTTATATGACGATACTTGTGGAATTATCGAATTTACAATAATAATTTCTTTTCGCATTTCTCTTTTACATAATATACGATAATCTCGGTACATAAATTTGCAAAACGGCAATATTATTGTCGAGAGAGTCACAATTATAGACGTAAAACCGCGAAAGGGGTTGAACTCTGACGTACCGACTGTCTCGAACCCGTTAAATACAACGTTATCCGCGATCGATAAAGAAGAGACGAGGGGGGGGAAGCGGTAATCGATAATGTCACTGTCTGCAGTGCACGGCACATGAGTCGTTGCGCATGCGCGCTAGCGGCGCGGTAGGCGCGACACCGCCAGCGCCGTTAGTCGGAAACGTCTCTCCGATCGGACGGGCGAAGAGGGATGACTGGGAGGACGTCGACTTGCCGGTTTTCGTTCGCGTGACGAAAACTCGCTGGAAAACGCTTTCGACCGCACGTACAGAACCGGGAACTCGCGCGTAATGTCCGGTAACGGCAGTCTCGATCCTGTGATGTAAACTCCCATCGCGATACGACCGCGAGCGCCCATCATGGCGGATACGATAGACAACCGGAACGTGGTCAACGGAACTGCGACGTATCTCACCGATTTTCCCGAGCGAATGCGACGTGGCTGGTTTAAATCTGTCGAACCAAACACGATCCTTACGTGCGAGAGCTTATCGGATGTGTATATTCGTGTGAATGGTGGTGTTAATTGTAGGATCGTCGGTAAAAGAGGCGTTTACGAGTGGCGTTTTATGGTCGTCGCGGCAGGTAAGTGAGCGGCTCCGCTTACTTTCGTCGTTTGACTTTGTTGTTGTTTCGTGAAAAAAAAAAAAAAAAAAAAAAAATTAAGTCACGTGTAGATTAGACGCGGCGGTCTCCGTGTCTGTGTCAAGAAATTTTCGTTGAGTCGATGAGTGATATTTGATTATTGCATATATACATATGTTCTGTCTTGTTTTTAATTGTAAATTCGAAGAATGTGCAGACGTTTTTAGGTTAGTGTTTCTTTTCTGAAAATTAAAGTTTTTTAATTTACACAAGTATTGAGAAACTAAATGAGATATACTAATAATCGGAAAATTTCTATACAACTTTGAGACCTTACAAAATACGCTAATTGCATTTTTTTAAGTTATTCTTTTGTCGTTTATCATCGAGACTGAGTTTTATTACACATAGATAAAGCATCGAGAGTAAGCGAAATTATACTTTAAACGATTAATCATATTTAACGCGAATTATTATTTTAAATGAGAGATACATTAATGCGATTTATATGATTTAACCCGGCACGTGCCGATTCTCGATCCCAAAGGTGACAAGCAGTTGCGGAACGTGGCCTTGATATCGGATGATTATCGCGCCAACTTTGTCCTGAAGTCGGTGCAAGAGAGCGGCAGCGAAATCGGCGTGACAAACGGCCAGGATTGGCACAATCCTCGCGCGAGTATCGGCGATCGTTCCACCAAGATACACTATTCGGTAACAATCGCGTTCACCGCCAGTAAATACGGCACGTATCGGCAGAACGTCATCTTCGGCTTCAAATGTTGCTCGACGCTTCTTCAGAGGATCTGCGCTGATTATTTGCCGATCGAGGATTACGGACGAATACAAACGGCCACGAATTATCAACTCTCGCAGATTCCATCGAGATGGACCAATCCGTACGCCTTCTATTCGCCTTTTATGCAGAATCACGCCAATTTGCGAGAGGTCAAATTGTCGAAGATATATCCGCATCCCGACAAGCAAAACTTCTTCCTCACGCAAGATACGCTGTCGGACAATCGGCTGACGCCGCAAAATTATCGAGGTCGTATGCACGAGATGATCACCGTCGAGGAGATCGCCAGACACGAACAGCTCTCGAGATACAATCAAGTCTCGTGGTTACGCCTCATGTCAGAATACGTATTATTCAATTGCGATGGCTCTACCGTCGCCAAATACACGCCGCCGGGTGAGCTCTTCGCTCAGGTGCGATTTTTTTCTCTGGCATTTAGAAAACTTTTTTTCGTTTCGATCGTTTTTCAATTCTCCCGCTCGTACATCATTCCACGCGCGCGCGCGCGCGCGCGCGCAAAGTTTGCCGTTGATCTTTTTTGCGAACGCATGTTTTTATATTATTAATTTTCCGCAATTGTCTCGCATAATTTTCACCTCCCGATATAATTTTTTGCCTCTATAGAATTTTCGCTCCCCTCCCTTTATTATACATATATTCACTTCCTCCCTTGTAAGATCGAATAAGAATCCGCCGTTTTTCTCTCCTTCGATTATAGCCAACGCGTGAAATTTGTTGCCACCGCAGCTCCCAATCGCTCGGGACATCTTGGAGGATACGAAGAGCGGCAGACTCCTACAACGTAGCTGTAATACCGTTTTAATCAAGCTATGGGACAAGAATCTCGAAAATTCGGATATGATTTTCGAAGCTCACATAGAAGACAAATGCTCGCAATCTATATTCGTCAGATTGAGCAAAGAGTGCGTGACCTTTTGGAACTTGGAAGAGCACATGGAACTCGAAGTGGAAATGCGGTTCGTGCTGAGCCGCCTCAACTTTTGCGAATGGCATTTGGCAGTGGATAGTCTCGAACATTTGGACTTGGTGTTCCTCAAGGACAAACACCGCGAGATCGACAACCAAATTATTCACAGTTTCATGCAAGTCGACGCTGGCAATCTTCGTATTCTTTCCAGTTTATTTCTGGATAAGCTACTCAATCAAGAACAGAAGCAGGCGGTCGCCGCGATAGCATTGTCCACGACTAGGACTTCCTCGCCACCGGTCCTCTTACTGGGACCCTTCGGCACGGGAAAGACGTTTACCATAGCGCATGTGCTGCGTATGCTCGTGAAAAACTCGGACAACCGGATACTTTTATGTACGCATAGCAACAGCGCCGCGGATCTTTACATCAAGGAATTCTTCCACGTCTGGTATAAAGCGGATAAACATCCCAGACTTAAACCTATTAGGATATATTACAAAATGCGAGCTCTGAATACGGTAGGTGAACAACACGTTGCCTCTAATCCCTTGATAATTAAAGGAAGAATTGTGATTTGGTTATGCTTTGCGATTCAGGTACATCCAGTTGTGCAGCAATACTGCCTGATGGACGAACACGGTCGTTTTCGTGAGCCAGTCGAGAGGGATCTTGAAGATTGCGGTCTAATAGTGACTACTCTAACAACCTCCAGCTGTTTGATCAGTCTGAATCTATCTCTGACTCATATAGTTATTGACGAAGCGGCCCAAGCCATCGAGTGCGAAGCGTTGATAGCTCTGACATTGGCGAACCAAGATACTCGTTTGATTTTGGCAGGTGATCAGATGCAACTCGCACCGGAGATTTACAGTATACTAGCGTGCGAACGAGGATTGGGCGTTAGTCTCCTGGAGAGGATGTACGAGTTCTATTCGCCGGAACATCCATATCGGATACACCTGTGTCAGAATTATCGCGCGCACGCGGACATAATCAAATACACGTCCGAAATGTTTTACGAAGGAATGGTTAAACCCGCCAACACGGAACTGCTGAAACATCCGACCATAAAACCATTGACATTCTACGCTGTTCGTGGCGAGGAAGAGCAGGTATGTAGATCATTTAGGAGCGTCAGCGAACCAAGAGTTTGCGATGCAATCTGTCTATGAAAATAAATAAACACGCGCATCTATGCTTATGGGCGATTTCGATTTATTGTCAAATTACTGTATAGTTGCAGCTTATTGTCTATAGATTACGCGCAAAAGCAATAAAAAATATTATTTCACGATAGATTTTTTAAAAATTAGATTTTTGTTCCTCCTATATGTGAAAGATTTGGCAGTATGGAATTTTACGATTTTTTTGCGTCAAACCTTTCGATTGTATTATAAAACAAAGAAATTTCAGCATTATCTGAGATCTCTCGATTTATGATTGATAGATATCATATTCTACGGGATATCATCATGTTAGGGAGGCGGAAGAGCTGGCAAATCGTGTCCTGGAATTGAAGAACACATGGCCGACGCAAGAATGGGGCCCGTACAACGAAGGATCTATTGGTGTTTTATCGTATTATCATGAGCAAGTGCAACGGCTGCGAGTCGAGTTGCGCAGACGCCAGCTTTTCGATGTGTCTGTCGAGAGAGTATTGAATGTCCAAGGCAAACAATTCACCGCGGTTTTTATCAGTACAGTCAGGACAACAACATCTGACAGGTATCGATATTACAATATTACAATAGATCAGAGGCGTTACAACACACTTTAGATAACACGTTGGAATCGATATCGACAAGAGTTTTCCATTGTTACAGATCCTCCGCCGAGACGAAGGTTAAGGATTATGGTTTCCTAACGGATCCACGCTTGCTAAACACCGCTTTAACGAGAGCGAAATGTCTTGTGGCAGTTGTCGGTGATCCAGTCGCTCTGCTTACCATTGGTTCTTGTAAACAACTTTGGAAAAAATACTTGGAAGCGGCCGATTTATACGGAATGGACAGGAAGGAATTGCAAGCGCATCTCAACAAGGTACCCAAACTCCAAATATCACCTCTGAACCCGCACGCGAGAGAGTTTTTTCCCCGAAGGCCGCCCCTGTGCTTCGTTCAATATATTCAAGTGCCGGTTTGGTATCCAGTGATTTATCCTCCGCATCCGCCAATGTGATGAAGAACTCGCGAAATTCAAGGATTGATTTTATCGATTGGTTCGAGACGATCGTTTCGACTAACCCGTTACACATTTCATGGATCGAAACCGAAACATTTACATTTTGCCGTTTCCATTGTCAGCATACGATTACCTTCGATCGTATCGGTCGCCACAAAACGAGAAACTATACCAAGTGTGTAATTTTTCAATTTTCATTTGTCTGATGGCGTGAGTGAGAATCTTTACAAAGTACATAAATTTTGTTTATTTGTATGTATTTATATTATTAAGTTATATATCATGAGTAATCATCGAGACATATAAATCCCTTTTCTTTTTGCTGTACGAATGAATTGTCTATTATATATATACTTTCAATGAATTTTTAAGAAAATATATGTGATTTATACCTCGAATGTGTGTGTGCATTTGACAATGTGTTTGAATGTCTTCAAACATTTTTTTCATCCCTTCGATGTTTAAACCAGCATGGGCATAATTTTTCATATACACAGCGAAATATGTACAAAGTGAAAGAGAGTTAGTTCTATGTGATGTATTTAGCAGCGAGAGAAATTTTCTTCAGATCCAACACCCAACACAATTATAAGACAATGTTTTTCTTAATAAAAAAAGATATATATTTTACACAATTTTATTCTTATTTAGATAAGAGGAATAAAAGCATAATTTCATAAGAAAAAAAAATAAAAAAATTCAAGTTATTTTTCCCCTTCGATTTTTCACGAATCAACGTTCCCGATCTATAACGATCTCTACGCAAAGATACATGATGTTCAACGATATGTTAATAACAGCATCTAAAATATTAATCTTCGTACTAATAATGCGATGTTATATGTATTAATTTTCGTACTAATAATGCGATGTGTTACATGTATATACAGAGATAGTATACACGACGGCGACAGGTACATCATTGAGATACGCGCCCTAGGTATTGTCTAATGCCTAAAGGCAAAGCACGTAGATCGCGTGTACGCACAAGCACATATACCGTGCATCTTTGTGGATGCCGTTACATCCACGAGTACTCGATACGTAATTCGATGCCGCGACTTGTCCCTCCCGATCGAATCTCTGCTCTGTTGGTTGATATTATCCCGCAGAATATCCGTATATGTTGACGCTAATTGAACAGATTTCCGAAAGAACGCTACATGCCTCAGTTTTAACGTTAGCATACTTTTTTTTTTTTTATTTCGTTAATTATATTAAAATCCAGTGTACACGAGAGAACTTGCGAAGAAAATGTCCCGATGATATATACATATAAGTGTATAAAATCAACAGAGTTTTCTAATACAGAATGAAATTCTTGTTAAAGTTTGCGTTTTACTGTCAAATAACCCATTATATATCGGGACTTGCCCGAAAATAAAACGAGTTTTACTGAAAAAATCTTGAGCTCGCTAAACATTCAGTATTAACGTGGAAAATATCGCAGCCATTCGGGGGATCGAATTTCACGCGGCGCATACCGCATACGATCGATTTCTCGATGGCGAATACTGCGAAAAAGAGAAATATTACCGGAATTCCATCGATAATTCCAATCGTGTTTCCTCTAATTACCGGAAAATTAAATATAGATAGACACAGCGTACGCACGCGTGAATAAATATATATATATATACGCGCTGTCCTTTTATTTTCTGACCTCGGTCCAAGCGAATATATCAAAAGAAAATAATTTCGCGATACGATCGATATTAATCATTTTATCAAAAACTATTGTAACGCTTTCGTTTGCATTTCGGGATAAAAAGAACATCTGTAATTCAAAGCCATTGAAAAAAGCCATGGAAAATCTATCAGCGGATGTGTTCAATTTTTAAATTGTCCCGTCACCGTCGTTTGCAAAATTCGTTAACGTAAAAATGTTCATCTCTTTTCACCGCGAAAAATAGTCGTGTATAAAAAAAAAAAAAAAAAAAGTACAGCGCGAATGCCTCTCCATTTTATATTCACGTTCGCAAACACATCTGTAGACATCTATAGCGTCGCGGTTGCCTTTAGTGATAAAAATCGACGATCGCAACGCCGATATGGTAATTAATTAAAGGTAACGAGTATCGGTTAAATGAGGATACCCGGAGAAGGACTCGCTCCCACTCGTCAGTCTACACGAATCGACGATAATAAAAACAAATCGATCGTCGCGCGGACAGTTAATTAGAAGCAAACGGTTACAGGTCGCGGACGCTCGTGATAGAACTTTGTTATCTTATCGGAGCCAATTACACCGACGCCACTCTTCCTCTCGAGGGAGTGCTGAACGTCCACCACACCACCATCACCATTATAATCGCGATTATTAATACCTGTAATGGCGCTTCCGATAGTCGCGTTTCAGCTCGGCTTTCGTTTGTCCCCCTTAAATCCCCGGTTTAAAATTATAGATTTACTTGGACGATCGTCAACTTTTCCCTTTGCCTTTGTTAAAATAAAATATTGCGCCGCACTGTGTTTGCATTTTCTTATAATTTTTTAAAAATTATCAAACGAGAGAAAAGTATAGAAATAATATCAATTATTTTTATCGAAAGGTAAATAAATCATAGTTTTTTTTTTTCCGATCAAAAATAATGAATCCTCGATATCGAGCAAATACATTTTACCGAATGCGATGCGCTTGAAATCACTAATTTGCGATTGCGGATATTTGATCATTTGAAAACGCTGTTCTGAATCGGGATATATAATGCCCGTTTCGTGAATCGAGATAGGAAGAGTCGTTTAATATCTATGAATATTGAATGAGGAAACCCTCGTGTAGTTTTAGCTCCAAGAGATAGGAAAGTATACTTTCGACGAGACGATGCACAGCACAGAGAGAGAGACTCTGGCAAACGGAAGTACGATCATTAATTTACAATTGTTTTCCGCGAGATTTGTTCGTTTTATTAACTATTAGTAAAATGATCAATCTTTCCCAAATGTAAATTGTACGCGTGCCTGCCTCTGTTTGATAAAATTATACTCACGTTTACTCAACCGGACGCGTTCGCGTTGCTCGCGAATTGTATGCCAAATATTTGAACGTTTTTCTTATGAATTTACACAAGTAAACAGACAAGCGCGATATCACGTACACATGCATTCTTCGTGCATGGCAATATGTAAAACGTACCACGGAATTCGTACATATTCGCGTTATCTCCATCAGTTTGCATACGTGTGTCCATTATAGGTTCACTTTGGTACGTGTGTGTGTGTGTATGTATGTACATACTTGTGTGTGCCTTTGCGAATTCCACTGGCATGAAATGGCCATCACGTGACTGGATTGCAATTGCCGAACTTTGAATATCCATGTAAAACGAGAGACCGGATGTGGGAGAAAGGGGAGAGAAAAAGAGGAGGAACAGATGCTGACAGGTAGAAGAAAAACCGTCCAATCGCCGAGAGATATATATTCTTCGCGAATGATTTTTGCTACGTATTTGATAGTTCGATCAAAATGATAGACGGCTATCGTGATTGATTTATGGCCAGTCTGGAAAATTCAAGTTGCAAACTCCGCTCGTATAAATAATAATTCGATAAATAATAAGACGCGATTTGTGCGAGATGACAACACACTACATGCGTAAATTTATTATCGTTACGTCATGTATCACATCGGAATGAATACGCGAAAAGGAGCCAATTTTATTTTATATACTCAAAAATGTTACTCTTTACCCTTTTTAAACGAAGCAAAATATAATAAAGAATAATCGCTGATTAGATTGATGGTTGTCTCCGACAACTTATCGATCAAGATAATTCTGTCTGCGAGTTTTCCTCCATTAATTCGGAATTCATGAATGAAATTCGTGGAGAAGAAGCGAATTTCACGCGGCCGCGTCTACGCAAGGATCTTGATGCGTGCGTGAAACGATTGCCACGTGTCATCTGATTGCAATCGACGAGTTTTGAATGGCCATAGAAATGGAGAGAGAGAGAGAGAGAGAGAGAGAGAGAGAGAGAGAGAGAGAGAGAGAGAGAGAGAGAGAGAGAGAGAGAGAGAGAGAAAGAGAGGAAGAGTAAAACTCCGCGCGCGACACAACGGGCTTGACATGCTCCTCACTTTGTCCATGAGTGTCCATGACAGGATTTTCTCGAGAGCGACCATCGTCAACGGTGTGTTAAATTTTCTGCGGAATCGTTCTACATAAATGTTGTTGGAAACTTTTCCAACGCTGTCCCACGCGTATTACTTGATCCGCCGCTACCGTTTTTGTACCGGACAGGGAAATGCTTAAACTATCTTCTACGGATTAACTACAACGTGTTTGCGAAATGAGTTTTGTAGCTGAGAAGGATGTGTAAGCTCGAAAAGTTAGATTTTTGAAAGAAAAACAAAAAAATTAAAATTCTGAATGAATTCAATCAAGTTGAAAACTTTTTATGCGAAATAACGTCAATCAGTGATATATTCTTGGCTGTTTTAATAATAATAAATAAATAAATAAAAAAAAGTGAAATTTTAAATATTTTACTAAAACAAAATTATCTCGTTATTAATCTTTAATTATCGATTCAATTTATATTGCTATTTGATAAATTATGACGCTCATATTCCTGACTGCAACTATGCAAGAAAATAATTTTAGACTTTTATCCTTTTATTTTCAGCTCGTCTCGGGATTCAATTTTACGATTATCTCTTTAAAACAAGTGTTGCCAATTTTAGTAGGATCGAGATCTGATATCTTAATATATTCACTCTCTTTTCTCATTTCCTTTCGCTCCATTTCTTTCCTTATACACAAAGATATTCGAAGCATTAGTATCGAATCAAGCGATATGTCAAATCGTACTCGCGGGAAGATAAAGAAAAGGGACCGAGAAGAGAAGAAGCTATTCTCGCGAAACTCTTTCCTTCCGTAAGATTTCCTTCTTTAATCATCTTTCGTTTTAACGGCGCTTCTGGAGGGAAATGGAACGAGGAAATCGTTGCGTCGATAAGTGCCTCGATGTAATCCACCTTTCGATATCGTGTGGTCAAATAATTCAATTTTTATATCACGTTTACATATCATTTCTTCTCGACCAATACTTAATTAAGGTTGATCGTATCGCGTAAATCGATAACAATTTTTTTTTATGATATATGTCATAATACAATAAAGTCAAATGGTGATATTCAGAGTAATCGTGAAAGCTCTCCAAATTCGATTATTCGCAGTTACGCATCGATGAAAAAAAGAGAGAGATTTAACAGGATTTGACAACACGAGCGAAAATTATTTCTGCAAAATGATTCGCGTTACACGCGGCTGATCAAATATCGGTACACCGAGCGAACCCTGCATGCTTGGCGAAATGCGAAAAAGAGAGGAAAAAAAAAAAAGAATTGTGGCGAGCATACACACGCGGTATAGGATCGGTATTTGTCCACCAATATAGACGCCACAAAGAGAGAGAGAGAGAGAGAGAGAGAGAGAGAGAGAGAGAGAGAGAGAGAGAGAGAGAGAGAGCTGCAATCTACCCGCAGTAAAAACCGAAGATGACTTCTGGCGCGAGTTAATAGACATGAGCCATAGAAATATATTGAAAACTTACAAGAGCTCTGAAAATATAGAGACATACAATACTTTGTGGCAACGTTAAATAAATTCCGAAATCGATAAAGCGTCTTGTTGCCGAAAGATGTGACTTTTGTGCCACGTGATACTTTATCGCGATATTTCAATTAGCGGGGAAGTAAGAATCGCGTAATCTCGCGAAGGATCTCATCATCCGGTCCCAGGGGTAAGGATAATTGATCCGGAATGTCCTCTTACCTTCTCAGAGTCGCCAATCGCTGCTCCTGCGCCGTGATGTACCCGTTTAACGTGTCAATCAGCACGGCTTCCGTTTCGAGCAGCTCCTCCATATCCGCTAAAGCGGTGTAAAGTTCCGCGAGGACATTCCGCGCCCTCACCGACAGCAAGATCGTTACGACGATCAACAAAGTCGTCCTCCTCATCTCCGATCGATACTCTGTAATCGACAAATGTCAACTCATTTATAAACATTACTCGTATATGTATATAGATATGTATCTATAAATGATATTCTCGTACTATATATCCATTTATAAACTTTGCTCGTACAGTTACGTCACGTCAATTATAAATGGATGTAAATCATAAATTCCATGTGACAGAATTTACGATGATAAAAGGTTTAATATTTCGCTGTTAGAACTGACGTTGACTAATATATGACGAATTGATGATTAACTCAGCGTTCGACTTTGGGGAAATAAATTTATATATATATATATATATATATATATATATATATATATATACTTGTTTCTCTCTCTTCTACCTCAAAAATAAATTATTAATGGAGCTGTTATTCGTGTATTATTCAAATAACAATTTATACGTTAGTTATGCACGTTGTTTATTTCTCGTTAAAGTTTCATCTCAACTCGATATATTATAACTAGACCGAGTTGCGCTTCGCAAACGCATATTGACTCGATGTCATCCCGCGGGATTCCATTGTTCCCCGCAAAAGAGCGACGCGAGTGGAGAAGGGGGGGAGGGAGGGAGGAAGGGCGCCAAAATTTGCCCACCACGAAACTCTCGTCGGAAGCCGCGAAAGACGAGAACGGTGATAATGTGTGTCACCACACCACACGAATCCTCCCCCATCTGCGCGCGGGGGGATGTTTGTGTTAGGAAAAGTTGCGGTAGAGCAGTTGCGGATTCGAGTTTACGCTGATCGTACAACTTACACCTGTCGGATCGACGATTTATTCCGTCACGCCGGCGTAAACTTTTCCCACCTTTTCCATCCGCGGCATCCCTTTAAGCCGCAACCCCCTCCCCCCTCGTCGCCCCCTTTGCGGCCGCGCTCGAGAGTCGTTCTCGGGACGAGAGAGGATTGAGAGAGCGCGAGGTGTGTCAATTTCTCGAATAACTCGGTGTTGCGATATTCGATGCTCGTCCATAGCGCGAAGAGATTATGCGCTTAGAGGTTTAAGGGATTGGGGACTACTACTCCGGAAACATTCGTAAATGATACGGTCGCGGTCGATACTACTGTACTAAGCTGTCGATGATGGCGTGGTTTACCCTATTATGCGGGGTAATAAATGATTCCGACGAGCGATTTACGCGTCATATCTCAGCCTTTCAAGTTTACGACGTCGATCGTCGTAAAATTGAAGAAACGTAAAGAATAATGCTTAGCAACGCCAGCATTGTGTGCTTTAACGCCAATAGCAATTTCTCTCAAAATTGTTCTCGCGTTATCGCGTGGTTATATGTTAATATTTCAAGCATTCCCTGATATAAAACCGCGTGAATAAATTATTAATTCAGTTGAATAATTTATTATCCTAAAGTCTATGTGAATAATTTCTCTCGAATCAAGTGAAAGATATATAAAATAAATTAACAATCGATACAACTATAATGCACAACTATAATAATAAATTAATACATTTTGATGACCACCCACAATCACCGGCAGTCATAATTAATCGCTGGAATAAAAGCCCTCTAATATTGTCCATATTGGGAGCGCTGTGTCAAATCGGATCCAGACGAAGCAAACCAGAAGGATCGCAAACAAGTGTCCGTAAATATCAGTGAAAAAACGTTATTTATTTAATTTATCATTTTATAAGCAATCTTTTTTATAGAAAATTTTATTAAAAAATTATCTAAAAAAAATTTTTTTTTAAATTAATAATTACGCCCTTTGACGTTCCGTTTGTTCTTATTTGTTTGTGCTGGTTTGTTTAGTCTGCATCTGGCTTTAAGCGAGCAAGAGAATGCACAACAGATTTTGCGACAAGCGATAATTTTTTCTGTGCGAACACAGGTGAGAGGGAAAATTAGAGAGGTGTTGGCGAAATAACAATGAGTGCTATTTTTCCTTTTTTTCTTTTTCTTCGTCTGTTCTTTCTCGCTCCGCTGCAACGGCCCTAATTATGCGTACCGTAAATTAACTTGCCCCTGCTCCCTCATTCTTTTATCCCGATAATCGAGCTTGAAACCACCTTTGAGGTAAATTCAACGTGACCGCGTGGTTGTGCGATATAAAAGACACACGCGTTGTCGTACATATATACTCGGTGACTCAAAGACTTTTCCATCCTGGTACGGACAACTTTCTTTATAGATTTTCGCTGCACGCGATCCCTCTTTTTACCTTCTATCAACGCTCTTTTCCTTGATTCTTTCGGTTTTATCTTACCTTTTTTGTCAAGTCTCCTCGAAATAACGTCCTCTTTACAGCAACGGATTAAAGTGTACTTCTTGGAAAGCCCGAGCTTCTCATTTCGATGTCTTTTATCTTTTTGTCAACAGTTTGAAAATTAAGAAAGAACGTTAAAAAGAATGTTAAAATATTATTTTTAAAAATTAATAAAATAAAAACATTGAGAAAGGGAATATTAATTTTGCATTTTAAAACAATCCACTAGTAAAAGGTCCATCAATTGACTATAAACGGGAATTTTTAAATTGTGGAAACTCAAACTTTCTTAGATGTTATCTATCCTTATTCATTGTGTTGCGCAAAATTCCGATTAATGTCAATTCCACCAGTCTCTTACGCTATAGATAAATTACATAAAAAAGTAAATATCTTTATTATAACATTATATGGCTGGTATTATATCTATCGTAAAAGGTTACAGTATTCTGTAAATCGCTCTTCGAGTTATCCAATCAAATCAAAGTTTCCCAACCACTAGACGGAAGTGAGCAGAACAAATTTATAGAGAAAATTGCCAAAAGGTTTTCGAAAACGTCGAAACGTGCGTTCTGCTCGCTCCGATTCTACCGAGTAAAAAGCACGCATGAAAGACAACGTAACATAAGTGGTGTGGCACTTTTTTTTCTCTCTTATATGCTCTGGGCAATCCTCTTTTTTTCTCATTCCTCCGTTGCTCCTTTTAGAACTTAAGCCCGGTAACTCGCGGTAACTCGTTCCACGAGAGAGCTTTTTCTTTCGCGGAGAAGCGCTTAATTAATGCCGATCCTTCGGCAAGATTACGGCGAGCTCGTCCGAATTTTTCCAACAGAAGGAATTCAAAAAGATTACTTCCACTTTGCTTTCCCATAGTCCGCGAAGATTCCGCGTTAATTAGCAATTAACCAAGTTCATTCAGGGTTTCCCTCCCGCGCGATCGATACAATTTGTTACCGCCTCTCTTTGTTCGATTCTCGTTAATCGTCTCGACAACGTCTCTATATCGTAATCAGCGAGTGATCGCGACGCGATAAGATGTACCCGTGAAAGAAAAAAGGGCCAAGATTTTAACGACATCTCTCTCTCTCTCTCTCTCTCTCTCTCTCTCTCTCTCTCTCTCTCTGATCTCTCCAAATTTGTTTTTTTTTTAATCAGCTTACCGCGCGACATAGCGCGCGTTTGACCACGCGTGTGTGTCATTCGCTTTTGGCGAGAGATGGCCGTGAATGTCGCTAATAAGATCGCTGTTGCGAGCAAAAAGAGACGCGGCTTTGAAAGCGCGTCGCAGCTTCAAAATGGTAATTTCACGGCTTCGCGAGCATCTCGCCCGCGGCCAATTTAATTCCGGATGGATGATCGTACCATCGCACTTGTGCCGTGTCCCTCTATTTTTCTCCGTCTCTGCCTTTGTCTACCCCAGTACTCGGGATATCATCCGATTCCGCTCGTACGAACTCGTTTTATATACCCGGGGCGCGACCTTGCGACTTCTATCCGCTCGTTTCTCTCTCTCTCTCTCTCTCTCTCTCTCCCCCTCCCCCCCCTCTCTCTCTCCAAGAGAGAGTCAGTCGACTGGCTCGCTCGCGCCTCTATACGATCAACTCTCTTTTATCTTTTTTTTTGTCTCGCCCTCCAATGGCACTCCTTTTCCTCTTCCCTCGAATTATTTCAATGGAAATTGCTTCTCGTTAGTATCGATCCGCGTTTATAACACACGAAACTTTCCAATCGTCATTATCGGAGGCGATCGAGCGTTCTCTTGAATCTTGATTCTTGACTGATCTTACAATCGATTATTAACCCCCTTAAAGTCTTTCGGTCATTAATACGCAAATGTCGAAAGGACAATCATTCGACGATACATTTATACCGTGTAATTGGAAAGATATAATCGAAACGTGCGTATTAAAGTATTAATATTTAAAAATTACGCACGAATATTACATGTAGCAACGGAGAGATCCTCCGCCTTGAAATAATTGTTTACGAGGAAAAATTGTACCGAACAAAGTTATGTCTATCTAAATTTCTTCCATCGCGCGATCGATTATATCCATCATTTTGCTCCGACTCAAATTAATTTAATACCGAAGGGCTCTTATTATTCCGATCCCGTCAAGATTCTCACGGTTCGGAATTTTGACGAGAAATTCTCCTCGGCTAAGTTCATCGATTCTATACCTCATTGAACTTACTCTACTAGACACAGCCAGATTGGGCAAATGAGTAGGAAACACTCTGTGCGATAGATTGTCTTCTTATATTTACGATAAATCAAAAGGCGTAAAAGTATTATCATTGGTCGTTTTTTTTTCTCGAAAAAAATATCTGAAAGAGAACCAAGATTTATTTTATTTCGATATACATAATACTGGTAGTAATGTAATTGTCCACTATTGATCGAGTATCGAGAGAGATGTCTTGCAAATATTACTTGCAAAAAAATAATAAAATAAAGATTTATACAATTTTTTTTTCAAAACAAGATTTTTGTTGCCGCAGTCTTTTTCCACAGTCTTATTCAATTTATCTAATCGAGCTCTCTTTAAACGTGCGCAAACTTTGGAAATGAAATTAAAAATCACGACAAGATTTTCCTCGTAAAAGCCAACGAGCTTTTGACAAAACCGGGCTAATGTAATGTGAAATTTCGAGACTCGGAACCATCGTGCCTCTATGCATCGCGCGGTCACTTACAAATGCTGCGCTCGTGAAATGAGAGGTGAACTTGGCGCGGAGGAGAGGGAAGGGGGGGGGTGCATATCCCCCCCGGTAATTAAACTTAAACTTCTCTCGGAAAATGATAGTGTGTACGTGCGTGCGTGCGTGCGTGCGTGCGTGCGTGCGTGCGTGCGTGCGTGCGTGCGTGCGTGCGTGTGTGTGCGCGCGCACGCGCGCGTGCATATATGTATGTATACATATCTAGGCTACCGGCATATCCGAGAGTATTTCGTTAGCAAAGTTCATGGAGAGAGGTTGATTTTCCTGATAAGTAGGCAAGTGCGGCGGATATCACGACGAGACGTCGAATGGTTTCGCCAAGAACTTGGCAGACATGTCAAGTTACCTGTCTACTCTAGGATGGCTTCGCCATTTCCTAAATGTGAAACGTAAAATGTGGCAATATTCTTTGAATCCAATTTGCAATATATATTAATTTTATTTCTACAAATTATATCGTAGATGCGCCGTCTTCGAGCGTAAAAAACGCTCTTCATTCCAAATTATTCGTCCACCTAATGTCGCTCATTATACGATTTTATTTTCATAAAGATTACAAATTACAACCACGAATAATTAGAGACTCGATTTTTTCATAATTCAATCGTTTCATAACTAGCGTTACCATCATCAAAGTATCGACATCGTTTGACGTGTCTATTCCACGTGTTCTATATAGCGAATTCTTAATCGTCGTGCGAATATAAACTGGCTGTTTATACGAGCTATGAACTAGCAGACGATGAATTATTCGCAACCACTTTCCTCTTCCTATCATATATAATCTAGTTTAAACAACCCTGTATCAGGTATTCTTCTGCGTATAATTTTTTTTCGTCATCCGTCCGCACAAAGTTTGGTCGTTTAATATCGGAAAAAGATCCGCGAATATAATCCGCCGCATCTAATGAAGCTAATGAAAACGTATCATTCCAATAAAATAAGAGTCTATTATCCGGTGACGAAATAAGAAAATGTCATAAAAAAATTAAGCAAAGTAACAAATTAAATATAATTAGTAAAACTAAGTTGAAATTGGAATCACACTCATAAATGCTATTGGATATAAAATTAAATAAAAGAATAAAAAATTTATATATCAATGGTAAAATATTAATTTCAATTTATACAATATCCGATTATGCTTATTCGTATCTCAATTTATATTAATTATTAATTTTGACATAATTATGGTTATTTATAACAACTTCATAATTATATACGATATACATACATACACAAAGAGGATTTTATTTTTGCACACAATTTTTATATAATATATTTAGATACGAAGAGGAAAGCAAAATTATTGAAACAACGAATGAAACGGATAATGGAAAAAAAAAAAAAAAAAGAGAGAGAGCGGATAGAAAAGAAACATAGTCGGTGGACTGCGGTTTTTCTGTTTTGTGTGTGTATATATGTATGTTTCTCGTCCTCGTCGAGCTTTCAACGTTCGCTTCTCCAGGCAAGAGAGAGGAGAGCCGGAGACGTGTGTGCGCAGTCGGGGTCGGGAAAACGTTTCGGATCAGTTTCCAAGCCGGCCTCCTCCTTTTTTTTTTTTTTCTCCCCTCGTCCCTATCGACAACCATGAACCTGTCCAACCCGCGGCGAAACGCGGAACGTCCACCAGGGATGGGCTTATCGAACTCGCCTGGCAACGTTCCCCATTTTATTTCGCGGCGGGGTTCTCGTTCTCGGATTTTTATCGCCGACCGCGCACAGCAAAAGTATACGCGTGTCGTTTCTCTCGCGCGTTCCGCATCTCTACGACGAGATCTTCCAACACACATATTTCACACGTCTTTTTCTCCTTCCTGTCTAGGCATAAATGTTGGAAGGCGTCCGATAAAGGCGTCGTCCCTTATCCAATGCGAGCGTACATACATGCGCGCGACGATTTAATAATTAAATTGCAAGTAATAATTCAAAGCGATATGGATATTTTTAGAATCGACGATTGATATTGCGGGGATTCTCCACATTTACACAGATTCGCTGCATTATTAACATTTGTTACGGAAAATGCATGAGAAGAGTTAATAATAATTATCCGACCACTTTATCCGCACTTCTCCCGACAAGTCTGCGGACACTTGAAAATTGGTTTTGGAGCAAATTTTGTGTAATGGAACTGTCAAAATGCCACAGTTAAAACGCGAACCAAAGTTATCCTCCGATTCGGATCGTTATAGCACGGCGGGTTCTAATTTTGATTCTATTTAATTTCTGCAAGTTACTCATTCCCCCAGCGGTGTGACAAGAAGTTCAGAACTTTCCGACAAGCAGAGTTCACGACTTTACTCTCTCTCTCTCTCTCTCTCTCTCTCCCTCACTTGTTAAAATCCGTATGGCCCTCAACGTTTTATAAGATTGCATAACAATGCTCATTATTTACGACACTGCATCATTCAAGAAGCGTTAATTACATCTCGTTTACGTGGCCACACATAATGAAGATTCGATTTGAAGGGAAACAACAAGTCGACAAGTTGTGTGGAGAGGAAAAATGTAGAAATAGTTGGCCGCCGTTGTTTTCCTTTTGTTATGCTGTGTGCGCGTGTTACTCTTTCCGTTCTTTAAATGAAAGAGAACGCGCGCGTGGTAGGTAATAGCGTACTTCCATAAAAGTAATTGATTTCATCCGTTTTTACAGTGTTTTGTTGCACGCTTTTGTTCTGTCGACTCTGTTACCATCGCGCTCTCTTATGTCCACCTGCACTCTTTAAATTAAAGAGGATGTGCGCTAAATACGTATGTCATCTTTCTTGTAGCGTCTCTCTTTTCAATTGAATCACGTGAAAGAACTGGTGGCACGGATGAAAGATTTACCATCGATTACATAAAGTATATACGGGCAAGCACATTTCAAATACAGACATTGATATCATTTAAATAGTTTGGTTTATAAATAAAATATTATTTTAATATAATTTTGTAAAATGAAACATGTGAGTAAAAAATGGATATCTAAAAGAGTAAGCGACATAGGAGAAAAATAAATGAAACGAGTACATTAATTTACGAAAAAATATCTTATCATGTATGAAATGAGAGAGATAAATTATTATTTTAATTACTTACTTAAAGTCTCTACGTATATAGCGAGAAATACATATTTGAGATATTTATTTTTAATTCGTGTGTGTTATTATGATGTTATTACGATTTGTGTGTATCAAGATGTAACTATATGTTTCAAATGCAATTTTAATTCACATACGAGTAAATTATTATTTTATTAATCATTTATAATATATAAAGTAGAAGAAATAAATTATATAATATAACGAGAGATATAAAGGCTCCAAAATATACAATAAATAAGAAAGGAAAAAAAACGGCATCAAGAGCCACGCGCGGTTGGAGGGCAGAATTATTTATTAATTGAAATTATAACACTGGTTATAATAGCGCTATTATATTGCAATTTTGATCAGCAAATGATTTCTACAAAGATCTAAGTATATTATAATTTCAATTAATAAATAATTCTGCGCCCCAAGTACCGCGCATGGCTCTTGACGTTTCTTCCTTTCTTAAATTATATAATACTTAAATTTTCTATTTTTAATCTCCGCATAAAAATATTAAATAAGCTATCATATGCTATGTCATTATACAATTACAAAACGTATAATAATAATAATAATAATAAACAGCTATACATACATTTAGGCACAGTCAGAGCTGACTAAAAGCACTGTTGTCAGCTGCAGTCTCCCTTTCCTCTCCTTAAAAAAAAAAAAAAAAAAAGAAAGAAAGTCGGTGTGACATGACACACCGATTATATAATATTACGATATAAAATATTACAGGCATGCGTATGCGCCTGTTATATGTGTAATACGTGTACAAAGAATGATATAATAAAGCATATATAATTAAAGCATATGTGATTAAAAATAATATTAATGCACGTGTATCTATGCAGAGAGAGAGAGAGAGAGATAGAGCTGCCGTAATCCGCGAGATTTGAAGCGGCGCGTAAATCCTGCAAGGCGAAACGCAATGGGCGTTATTCCACACCGCCCCCTTTTACGTATGTAATCCATAGCCATCCCCGAAATTTCGCGGGCCGCGAAACACACTTCCGCCCGGCGGAAATGCTCGATGCATCGGCTTCATTCCGGATTCATTCGGAAAATGAATTTTAGATTACAGCGCACAGAAGAGAGAAGAGAGAGAGAGAGAGAGAGAGAGAGAGAGAGAGAGAGAGAGAGAGAGAGAGAGAGAGAGAGAGAGAGAGAGAGAGAGGAAAGGAGGGAGGGAGGGAGGGAGGGAGGGAGGAAGGGAGGGAGAGAGAGAGAGAGAGAGAGAGCCGCGTATTCTCGCGGTTGCACCTGTGCCTCTTCGAGGCACCGAAAACCGCGTAATTCGCAACACGCCGCGCCGCTGCGGTGCTCATATACGCGCGTTTAAATAAATAAGCAAATAAATGAACAAACAAAGCGCGCGCCAGAGAGTTTCAAGTTCCGGCGTACGGTTGATCCGGGTTGTACGGTTCGGTAAATTAATTTAACCCACTAATGCATCGCCATTGCCCTCGGGGAGAGGCAACGTATCGAGGATACGCAATACGTGCAAAGCTGCGCTTTTTACTCGATAAACTCGGATATTTCAGATATTCCCTCTCTCGCGGTTGCGAATACGATGTGTACGATGAGAAGAGGGGGCGCGGACATATTTTGTACTAAAGAATAAACGCGTTAATAAACTCGATATCACAGAGGAACTTGATCAACTGGTTTACAGTTGGCTAATGCGAGTAGAAACGACGTTTTGAGCGTAATAATGAATAATAAGTGGATGATTCCCAACGCGTGCGAGTTTACCCGCGTACACCCCCCGCGGCTTTGTTTATATATAAACGCGCACTTCCCGCGTCTCTCTCTCACCGACCGATGGTTTATTATGTCCTTTCCTTTGTACCATTATGCTTCGCCGCCGTCCATTTGTCTCCGCGCGCGCTCACCTCTCGTATTATGCGTACCGTGTAATGTAGTGCAGAGAGAGAGAGAGAGAGACCAAGCTGTCTCTATATTATATACGTTTTATCACGGGAATAAAACCGCGCGCGCTCGCGGTCTTGATTTAACGTGCAAAACTTTTAATATAAATGTGAAACCGAGAAAATGCTCTCTCTCTCTCTCTCTCTCTCTCTCTCTCTTTCTTTCTCTCTTCTTTTTATTCGGACGGATGTCCGACCGTTAATTAACATCCACTTTTCGGCGTTCATCTTTGCATTTTTACAATTAGTCAGGGTGGGATGGATGGATGGATGTAAGTGCGCGTTATGCAAATTCAATTCGCGAAATGCTTATATATTTCACGACCTCTGAACTCTCGGGAATAGAAATGACGCTGTTAGCGAACGATATTATGCGTTTTTTCTCCCGACATTTTATTACGGCAGCATCGCCGTGACGCTTCTCATGAAGAATTTTCCTTCCTACATATATAGGAAGTGAGACGCGCGTTATTACTCTCCGCGAACAGAAGTTTACTAATAAAATTATTGGTTTATGGCTTCAATTAAAGTATCGCAATAATCTAAGCCCTTATCCATCTCTCTCCGCGGTTATTTTCATTCGCAATCTTATTTATATCAAACTCTTTTCCACGGCGATGTTTTCAAAGCGCCTTCCGTAATTAACGATCATCCAATTAACGGCGTTAATTAATTAGGGCGCGCGAGAAGGCGATACGCTCCACAAATTTTTCTCCATGCGCTTACAAATCGAAATTATCCATTCGCGCACTCAAACTTATTCAAAAGCGTCGTCAAAAACAGACTACCGTTGCATCTATCGTCGTCGCCGATTCCGGGTTCCTGCGCTCAAATTGCATTACGCACCATCGTCATCGTCATCGTCATCGTCATCGTCAGCGGAATGACGATCACCACCGTGTCGGCACGAAAATCGGAACGGCCATGCCCTTTAGGTATATGCTAATCCCACGATTTGTAGCGCGACGAGAAATCACCGATGCGTGATCACGCGTCGCAATTATCATTTCTGCAAACGTACAACGACGACACCCGGAAGATGCATATCATTGCGGGGGATTGCAAACAGCTATGCTCAAGCCTTCTTCTCCGGCCGAAAATAAATCAACACACACACACACACACACACACACACACACAAAATGCAGGGGATTCGGTTGTAATGTCAACCGTCCCGATGCCAAATGACGTCAGAAATCAAGCGACCTTGAATGAATTCTGAAATTTTTTTTTTTCGGAGCGATTCTATATACTATATCATGCAAAGCAGTTTCAAATTGTATCCGATATATATAGCGCTCTTCATTAATTATTTTTCATAAAATGTCATAAAAAAATTTAATGTTACCTATCTGCGGAATTAATTTTAAATATTCGTAAGTCTATAAATATTTGAAAGATACTATACCGAGACGTCAAACTCGTTTTGGTAAAAATTGGACCGTGCGGCAAAAGATTGAGAAGCTAAAGAAAGCATCAGAGCCGCGACACGGCTGTTGGCTGCAGGAGAAAAGTAGCTTACTCGAGTTTATACCACAAGCTGAGCTCTATATGGAGGATTATTTTTGGACATTCTATCATGCCTTCGTAAGCTTGCTAAGCGAGTTGGTTAAATAAGCAGCGGCGGAAGCAAGACCAAGAAGAAAACGCGGCGGTCCGATATTGAAGTTACTTTTTCTTTAGGATATTTCGCTCGCAGGGCATCAACCCTAAGAAATTCTGATACCCGCTTTGGAATGCCTTCGAGACGTGGCTTATTAAATTTCCAAACTACTTTTATACACGCGCACTCTGCGCCCGCTTATCATTTACCGCCATACTGCCACTTTTTCTTTTGGAATTTGAGTATGGAACGCGTAATCCATAAAGTATCCTATCAAGATCGCCAGGAATCCGATTAATTGAGAAAACAATATATCGCGGGCGTTCGATGCAAGGACATTTGACAATGAAAAAATTAATTTGGCGCTTCATTTAGGAGAAGAAAAAAATACGTTACGATGCGTAACACGTTTAGCCGATTCCGCGAAAGATTTCCAAAGTACACGATCATGCACAGCATCATCGTATCAAATTTCCCTAATAATTTGCCCGTGATTACCTTCGCGGAGGACACGTCGACGGGAGGAGCGTTAATGTCGAGCCGGGGAAAGTCAAATAAAAATCAAATATAGAAGAAAAACAACGCGAGAGAGGAACGCGATGGAAGAAATGAGAGGAGCGCAGACACCGACCACTCGAAAGCAAAGAGAAAAAAAAATATTGGGAGAGCGAGATGAGGGAAAATATCTCGCGCAGTGTCGGAGAGCGAAAAGCTTTAAACGCGGGCGGGAACATTTCGTGCATACATCTCCGCTCGTAATCGTCTCCGTGAGGAAGCGTACGTTTCCGGTTTACGAGCCCGTCTCGTAACTCCCTCTTATATTTCCGCAAGTTTTTCGCGCCTTTACCCGTCGCGTCCGACGACGCAGGCGACGCGCAATGATAAAAGCGCGTTCGACGACATGGAAATGCACGTGCGGTAGGGAGGAGGGGGAGGGAGGGGGAAGGGGAAGGGCAGAGGGAGGGGGGGGAGAGAAGCACGTGCGAAAAAGCACGAGAATTATTGCCAGTCGCGTGCACGTACGTACCGCGTCGTCCTCCGCAAGCCTCCCTTTTCTCTCGCGAAGCAGGTTAGATAAACAGAATTAACACGTGCAATTTATACAAATGCGCGCGACGACAATCTTTGTGTCATCACTGCTCACGGAGATTACATCAAAGTACATACTTACCTAGAAATTCATATTCTCGCCGTTGTATAAATTTATCTTGTATCGAATTATACTTTTTAAGAGCGTCCTAAAGCGTTCGCAATGACATAGACATTTCTAAATATACATTTAATTTAATTTTATCGGTAGAATCACCTATAATGAAATGACTTTTGATGCGTTCATAGAGATAATGTGTGTATGTGTGCCGTTTTATAATGAGATTCAACAACCTACGGTTGGCAGCAGAGTAACAATAAAATAAAAGCACGAATAACTTTTTCTTATAATATAGTCGAGTTAATTTAAAATCATAAAATTGAAAAGATTTTAAAATTCCAATAACTTATTTAAATTCTCTGATTTTTTTCTAACGAAATCAAGTTGTTGTTGTTTTTTTTTTTTTTAGTTTAGGTACAAAAGACCTGATAAAACGCGCGTTAAAATTTCGAATTCGAAATGATTTCGCGTGCAAATAAATGAGATTCGCATTCGCTTTAATATTCGCAAATAAATTCTGAAATATATATAGACTTTTGACACGTAATAAAAATATTTGCGCGTCCACGTTTTATTTATCGTGAGCGTGAGAACGTTTTTGCCCCGCTGTGCAAAATCGATTTTTATGCGCGTACGTAATGAAATTATAAGATCGCCAATGAAAAAGTAAACGACTTATTTCATCCTTTATATATATGTGTGTATATATATATGTGTGTGTGTGTGTGTGTGTATATATATATATATATACAGTCTCTCTCGTAATTCGCGCATAATTGAAAACCTATTACGCCGATATCGAAATAGAAACGATATTTGTCTCAATTTGACCTCCGCTATTTATCTATTGTATTTTGAAGGACTGGAAAGATGATTTCTCGATAAAATATGAATATCATTTGTCGACGGAGAATACTCTTTGCCGCGTCGAATTGCATCAAAGCTTATAACGAGATTCCAGAATCTGTTCGTCGCAATCTCCAATGCCGCGTGTTGCATCGAGCATCTTTTATTCGTCGTCGAAATCATTCCTCTCTCGCTTAATTCGCGCGCCATTTAAAACTCGGCATGATTTCTGCCGGTCTTTAAAGCGACATTACCATTGTCATCGTAGCGCGGGGATGGGAGGGCGAGAATTTGGCATAATGTATCGCCCGGCCACCGGAGAAATGTATTATTCATCACTACGACTGCTTATGTCCTTTTTTATGTACTCTCTCTCTCTCTCTCTTCTTCGTGCATTCAAATGCGCCGTTAACTTCAACGTCCGCGTTTTGCTACTGCTCATGCACTCCGTTTCTCTCGCCGTCGTTTTACTCATTTTTTTTTTCAAGTCGCTCTTAATTTTTTTTTCTTACATATTTGACATATAAAAATAACCCTCGATTCGCAAGATGTCGCGTTGACCTTTTCAGAGGTAAATCTCTTTTATTTTATATGGATATTTCAACGTTTCGTCGCTCGTCAATTATATATATTTGCAGACATTTATAAATATAATATAAGAAAAACTATAAGAAAAAAAAGTCCTTTTCTATAATAAAAATGTCATCGAGATATAGATTCTGTCGGATATAAATCTGCCATTTCTAAAATTGAGCGCATTTGCGTTTATATGTCAAATGTGCTTTTCAGAGATCTCTATAGACTGAGGTATGGACGGACTGTATTATATGACGCCGTGGTGTATGTGTGTGTGTGTGTATAAATATATATATAATTTAAGAATATCGCTATCGCGCACAGAGAGAGCGAGACTCCAGCACTCACATGGCTCGCCATCGACGTCGCGATGTCGATAACCTCGACGGACATATCCCGATCGTCTCCATTTCCATCCTTTACCTTCTCCTCTACCTTTCTCTGCTCCGCAGCTTTGACGTGCCGTGCAAATGCATTCTTCAAAAGCTTGCAGTCGTACGGCGACGCGACGTGTGACGAATCCAGGAGGAAGAGCGCGCCATTCTCGGCTGAGACGAGCGAAGAGGGAGAAAAAAAAAAACCCCCCAGGAAAAATATAAAAAAAATATCACGCGCGAGCCGCTCACGACGTACGCAATGATTCTGCTGTAGATACGTGGCGAGAATTCGTCTTTTTTTTCACAAGACTGCTTACGCAAAACGTAGGACTTTCTTCTGCAACGATATTCGACGGATGCGCGGAAATGACGTATCTTTTTTCCGACGTGAAGAGACGCAATATCGCGCTACACGAGGGACGACAACACATTTTGACGTTTCTGATTCTCCTTGTGGTTTGCGAATATTATTAGGCTCAAGGGATATTCTGTTAAATCGTTGGATACATGTGCATTCACTTAGATATATATTTTGAAATAATTAGAAAGCTAATACGCATAAATGGCATTATATACGTGTTAGTTCCCCTTTCATTTTTCCTTCGCCATTCACCCGATATCCCACAGATGAGATGCTGTCCAAAATAAGAAATATTTTAAATAACTTTTTGGAAATACTTGCTTGAATGACAACGTCAGAAGCAAGAAAGTTTCATCCTTGCGACTTACGTTTACGTAGGTAAACAACTTTTCCATCAACGGGATCGTTTTAGTGCGATAGCGCAGACTTATACATAAAATGCACCACATACGATGTTATCAAGCCAACATACATCACGCGAAAACCTTAATCTAAGTTTTGCTAGATTTTGAGAAACGAGATATTGCCATTGATATTTCAACGTTTTAAATTGCCAAGTAATACTACGTCGAGTCGATGTCGCGGTGTATATGATATATGATTTTAAAAAACTCGCTTTGTCGATCTAATTTTTCACATTTAATTGTCAATCTTTTCCCATTCGCTCTTTCTCTCTCGTACAAATTTTTTAAGATCGCAGTTGATTAGAAAAATTTCTGGAGAGAAAATTTTACCCCCTTTATTTAAAACGTTATTTTAATCTCGACTATATTTCGCAAGTAAACGAATTGAAAAGTTCAACAGAGTTTTTCTTAAATGCAAATATATAAACATAAGGTTGGGCAAAATCCAGCGACACATCGACCAGAATCAGAATCCATTATTCTGGTATTCTCCTTTCCATCTTTTGCGCTGCAACTTTGGCACGGGAAGGAAATAACCGTTCTCAGCTGAGATAAACAAGTTTGGACCAGTCATTGTCAGGAAATGGAATTAACTCGCCCATCTCTCGCAATTCACTTTGTTTGTGGATTTTAATGTCCGTTAACGTGAATATATTGCACGGAGCCCGCTGCAATAATTCAAAGAAGAGCGAAGGAAAAAAATAGTAGGAAGAAGAGGGAAAGCGGGGGAGGGGGTGAAAGAGCGAGGGCTCCTTCTTCCCAAGATAATGAAAAATATACAGTCCGCGTGCTTTTATCCGGCGCATAAATGCAAACCGAGGGCGGCCGCGACTCGCGCGAATTGCCGACGCGCCCGTTCGTGCTTTATCCGCGGATAAACGTTAGTAGCCCCCTCCCCCCTCCCCCCTCCCCCCTCCCCACCCCCCGACAACCCGCGTATTTACGCCATAAAATTCGCGCGGCTCGTCGGCGGATTCTAATTTACGGAGATTGCAGCATGTCGAATAAACGCATAAAACGCACGGCTGGTTATATATATTATCGCCCTCGCGCATTCGCATAAAGCGCGCTGCATCAATTTGCAAAGAGGATTTCGGAAGATGTGCAATGTTGTAATCTGCGTCATTATTTTCACAAACGTGTAATAACTCTGTAATAAAGAAAAATTTTTCGTTTGCGAAAATTGTTTGCGTACTACGCGATGAATTCGCGTTGAGAAAAAAATATCGGAAATTCACAAAACTACCGTAAAAAGAGAAGAACGATTGCATTTTTCGATATATTTATTAAGGTATACGCGATAGGTAATCTCAACGAAAAAATAATAATCTCAAATAATGATAATTATACATATAATGTGATTAGAGAAAAACAGTTTTGCATATATTACTGTGCCAAAAATTAAAAAAAATATTGGAAAATTCATCAAGAAATAAAAAAAAAAAAAAAATAGGAAACTAACCAGAATCAATTGATAAAACTTGAATGAAAATTATATAAACGAAAGAAGGGGAGCGTTCTCAGTGTTTCTCCGTACGCGCACTTTTATCCGTTTTTTACACCAAAGTTGAAAAGAACGGCGAGCGCGATCGTATAAACGAAAAAATTTATCGTTTCGCGACATATCGTAGATCGAAAGTCTTGTGTGTCGACGTGCTGAAACTGACACAAAACCGATATATACGATCCGCCAACCCGGCATTCCGCGTCCATTGCGCTTACCAAACCAAGTTTACCCCGACTGTTATCTACACATGTGACAATAGTTTTATATTCGCAATAATTATATTACTAATTAAAATATACATATCCTTTGCCAATGATTACTTTTTTCAAATGTTTATAGCACGCGCAAAACAAGATCTGGGTAATCTGGTAATTTTTTGTCTGTATTTCTTATTACTCAATTATTTCAAATTTCCCCCCCCCCTCTCTCTCTCTCTCTCTCTCTCTCTGTATATGTGTATGTGACTTAGCATGTGACTAACAATAAGCATACCATCTTCAAATATGCATTTGCTTGTGCAAATGATATCTTGACGCAATGTTTGTACATTTTTTTACACAATCATGATAATGTACGTTTACACGTATTATAGGACGCTTTGTGCATACGAAAACCAAGTGATATAATGCGCATAAAAAATATGTCCGTGACGTCCAAGCACTATAATAATCCCAGTTGAGAGAGGTTCAAGGTAGAGTTTTAGGAAAATAATATTAATTTGAAAAGCGACGCTACTTTGTCGTGTTCCTTTAAAGAGATTAAAGCTTTTGTGAAAATGACAGCAAACAGCATTATTAAAGAGGCAGAGAGAATACGCGGAAAAGATATTCTTCCCCCGAAAAATGACACTGTAGATATTCTTGCTTCTATATAATATTCAAAACATTTTCATTACGAAGCGTAAAAATAAATAATGCCAATAATATTGCGCGTATTTTAATGATTTATCCATTTAATTTAATTTTAAATTATGTCACAATTTGAATATAATTAATATTATGTGTTCGATGTATACTAATAATTAGGAAAATTGCTTGCGCAGTTGGATTATTCCACTCTAAGTGATTATTAGTTTCCATAATTTTCTTTGACAAGATAATTCCAGGATTATATGGCGCACGTTCACAATTAACGGTAAATTAATTGCAAATGGTTGATTACATAATGAATGCGTAATACAGATACTACTTTAATTTGCCGCAGTATAGAGAAATTATATTCAAAATCGATTATTTCTAAAAAAAAAGACCACTACAAAAATGCATCATACGATTTATTTCTGAAATATTATTTATACTTGTTTCGAGATACCTTCAACAGAGTCGCGCTGAAACTGATTGTACTCCACCCCGTATGACAAGGTCATTAAGTATCGGACTGGTCCAAGGGGGAATCGATAGGCCTTCGTCTTAACGAGCGACCGGAAACTCGCAATTTGCCCCGGAAAGGGGCACGGCAATATTTTCACGTGGACAAATAAACGATTTGTTTCAGGCGGCACCGTGGAAGTATATTTCCGTTGCTCGCTCGCAGCAGAAATCTTTTTGTTCGTAAATCCGCTCCTATCATCCGACGTGGCTACAGGAGGCAAGATTAAAGATTGCTTTCCGGAAGAAAGCAAGACAAGAAAGTGCAAGATGGACGCATCAGAAAATGGCAATAAAAAAAAAAAAAAAAAAAAAAAAAAAAAAAAAATTTAAAGCAATTCATCCTTTTTAGCGAATGAGAAAGGATTTATCATACATTTATCCTTCATGTATTGATTAAGATTTATATCGCTAAAGACAGCATTTTTTACGAGAGAAATATACCATTTGTAATTAAGATTTATATCGCTAGAGAGAGCATTTTACATGAGAAATATATCATTTATAATAAAAAGGGAAATGGTAAAACTGTGAAAACATTAATATTATCCAAGAGAAATGTAATTATTTTATAAAATGCCGAAAATAAATGAAGGTTTATAGATTAGATGCATGTTTAACACACACACGTAGACACACATACGAGAGAGAAGATGTTTCTCAACATGCTGACTAAAACAGTTTGACGTTTATTGTCAGGAAATAAAATAAACCGCATCAGCCTTCCATCCCTGTCTGCAAATTAAGTTTGCGTAAATAGGAGAACGAGATGCAGAAGCCGCATTGGGATTAAACCCTTGATAAAGCAGGAAAATTCACCGACAAGATACCGCGATACTCGTTGCCTCGTTGCTCAAGCTGCGGTAAATATCGAAAACTCTTCTCAATAATAGTGTGTTGCGGCTATAAGAACACTTTTACAGATATAAACTTCTCTCATTCTGGACCATAAGCGAGCATCATTCCTACGAGGCAAGAGCGAAACGACATTATTTCGTAGTTTTACAACAAATAATCTCGTCAAAATCGAATCTTTGGTAATTCCCCATAACTTTTCGATAGATTCGCAAAATTACAGCTGAAGAATCCTCGCGATTTCTCGGTCCACGCGTCTTTCTACGTAAATTAAATTGTACTTGCAGTCATGTACGCTTCAATTCACCCGCGTTATCACGAAACGAAAGCCGCCTTCGCGCCTTCGCGCCCGATAATCAAGCGGGATCATTCGCCTTGCTTTCCCGGGGGGCGAGGGAGAGGGTGAAAAAGTTACACGAACGCTGAGATTAGTATCTCCCACTTGCTTGTGTATCGATCCGCGAAATTGCGAGTACCTTCCCTGCCCGCCCACTCGCGATATACGTACGCTACACTTTCCGTTTCCCTCCTACTTGTTCTTTTTTTTATTCCCCTTCTTTCTTCTTTCCTTCCTTCGTAATTCTTATTCCCACTATAGTATATCCGCAGAAGAAGGCATTGATTTCACACCAAAGAGTACACGCAAAGATTCACGAGAGCGCGAATATTCGAGCGGTTTATCTACGATCGAGATTTTGCAGTGTTCAAAACTCACTTGTACGGAAATAGTAATGGATAGCAAGAATGTATAATATGCAAATTATTTGTACTTGATTGAAAAAGAATGCTAATGTCGGTAAAATTATACGTTGTGTGTGAAATCGTCCAATTTTGGCCAATCGACAAGAGACGTCATCATTAATTGCATATGTATGAGTTGTGCATTTGATTTTCAAGTATTTAACAAACAATGTATTTTCCATCAACGCGAAATATATATTTGGCAAATTTAATGTTTCGTTTAAAATACCTGTGACACATGGAAAAATACATTTTTTCCGATGACTATATACGTCATATATACGTTATACTTGCGAATAACAATAATTTACTTGTCGCAAAATTCAATTCTGATTTTACGACGGATTTTCGTTCGCGTATTGATATTTTCTTTCGCAATGTTACATTTTGCTGTTCATCTCTCATCTAACGACAAACAACCAACACTGTCACGTTACGACGTTTGTCACGTCGGTGACAATCGTGCGACGAGTTTTTCACGCGCCGTGCTACATCCTTAATCTTTTTCCCTTCTCTCTCTCTCTCTCTCTCTCTCTCTCTCTCTCTCTCTCTCTCTCTCTCTCTCTGCATTCCCGTTTCGTTTCTTGTGTCAAGCCAGCCCGCCAGTCAGTCAGTCCCTGGGATTCCAATCTTGTGGAAAGACAGAGCCATGCCAAGGCAGGCAAGCAAGCAAGCAGGCGTCGCGACGTCACACGTCACAGGCAGAAAACCAAGAGGACGGAGAAATTTCGGTGTAAACTCCCGAGTTACGCGAGCCGGGCTCGATCTCTCGCGGTTATGTTAATGGAATTAACGGCGAAGAAGGGAAGGAGGGAGAGAGAGAGGAAGAGAAGAGAGACAGAGAGAGAGAGAAATGCGCCACACGCAAGACACGGCGAGGCCAAAACCCGTCTCCGATGAGAACTCTCATTCGATTTGCGGCCACGTCGTCTTGCCAGCGGCACAATTTCCTAATTATTACCGTCTCGTGACAAAACTTTTATATCGTCATCGTCGTCGCACTGACGTATAGACGGAAATTACTTACGTTAGTACCGTCAAAACCGCTAATTTAGCGTGCGCGCTTTGCCATCAACAATGGCAAATTAGGTAATTAGTATTCGCGCGTTATAATACTATAGCCACCGTTATAACAAGCCTCCAAGAAATTAATTCATTCGACATATTTATTACAGCCGCAAAGAAGCTCGTTTTAAAATATTTTTCACTTGTAAGGATATTTATTGTAAAGTTAAATTAGTGTAGTAATTATTCTTCTGTGTATAAAAATATAGAACTTTCTTCAACTATACTCGACTTTAACTATATTCCTCTAGTTATATTGACTGTAAGATCAGGAATTGTATTGTAGCTGATAATATGTTAATTTCAAATATCGCATGCTATCGAGTCATCAACTTTATGAAATTCTCTACTCTAAAAATAAAAATTTCATAAATTCTTCTCACAATTCGTTCTTTCCTTCTTACTGAATCAAATTTAGTGTCATTTCTACGCCATTTTATGAGCCAACATTAACGAAACAAGCCGATCGCGTGATTTACCAAACCCATGTTGCAATCTGAAAGAATCATACGTGAAAATAACTAATTTTGTTCGACTATTAAGCTAAGAGGAGCATTCACTGTTTAGCGATGGGTCGAAAGGTCAGATAAATTGAAAGATAATTCCAATGTCTTTCAATATCCAAAGTAGTATAGTCGTTGCACGACAAATTTTGAACAACTTTACAACTTTAGGAGACAGACACACTTTCTCATATATATATTTTGTGTGTGTGACTCTTCTGCTCGTTAACCGCGAACATAAGGACGGTTAATCGCACTTAATCTCGTCTAGCCTAAAGCATACAGGGTGTCCATAGAAGAGGAGCTTAAGACCGTTATTTCCAGCTTTTCTGCTCTCTGAAAAAGCGAGATACCATAATTTGCCACGGGTTTGTCGGACGATATCGCATGGACGCAGTTCTCATTGTTAATATTACACGTGGAGTACATGAAAGCGCATAATTAGGAATATTGTGTAACAATAGCATAGCTGATGCGTCTCACAATATGCGCGTTATAATTGTGCATGACAATTAGGATTGCTTCCATCTCTCTGAATCTGTTCGACAATGTCTGTTGGCAACATTAAAAAAAAAAAAATTTTATTCCCAAAACACGTAAAGAATCGATTAAATTAAGCTTGATGCCTTTTATATATAATGAAAAATCAAACACTAATACAACCAATAGACTTGAAAAAAATGTCATTATTTTCCAATACAAACTTATGCCTGAAAGCATATTTCATCAATTTTTCATTGATTATCTTTATATGATTGAGTTTACAAATTCATAGTGATAAATGTATACCTAGATAAATAAGAGAACAAATTATTAGCGATTGGCGAATAATAACAGTTGATGCTAATGTTTGCGCAATATATTTAATCGTATTAAACGAGCTCTCCTTTCGGAGAGGTAAAAATCAGATTGTCGCATCTCTCTCTCTCTCTCTCTCTCTCTCTCTCTCTCTCTCTCTCTCTCTCTCTATCCGACAGCGCAGCTGAGGAATCTTGTCAGAGTCAAAGGTTATCAACCAACGACCGCAGTTTATATGACTCCTCGGAATGGCACCCAAGGGATACGTGACCCGTAGATTGGTATCTACCAGGTGAGTCTCGTTATTCAATGGAAATTCTCGATAGCCACGCAAATGGGAAAAAAATAAGATGATATAACAGACGGAAAATAACACAATGCGCTTAAGAATATAATTCAAAAACGCCTATTCGTGATATGTATGGCTATTTTACCAAATAAGCTAGGTACAATAATCCGCGTGTATGCATATGTATGAGGGTATGTGTGTGTTCCATTATACGCATCGAGTATTGTAGATGGTATAAAATAGGTAACAATAGCGGTTATGCTCTTCAAGTAAACTGCCGGGCTATTCTAAAACTTGGCGCGTTACAGCTGCGCTAAGCAAGTTCGCGTCATAATACCTATTATAGCAGTATCGTAAAGACAATACGTTGCCAACGTAGGAACTCGTACGTTCCCCGTACTTGAACAAGTTTTTCACGAGTCGATATAGTACGGTTAATACGTAATAGTTTTCGAGAAAGAGAGATTTCACGTTACCCCCTTTTCACATCAGGGTACATCTATTTTGTACTCTTCAGTTACTCGTATTTATTTTGCTTTCTCGATTCGCGGTTGTATTCAATCGAAAATTGCATTATGCCGCGCCGATACCTCTCAACGCGGAAACGCGATACTGTGTAAGCGAGCTGCGCATAGATTTGTCGTATATCCACTGCAAACGGGAGAGTTTCCTTTAGCCCCGCAGCCTTTCAAATATTGAAGACTACTGATTCGGAAGACCAAGAAGCATCGGCGAGGAGAGGAAAGCAATCCACAAGCGCGTGAAAATGTTCAGGTGCAACAAATCTCGCGCGATCGCGTCTCTTTGAAACAAACGTGTCTGAAAGCTTTCGCATGCCTAGCTATATATGTATTACTTTCCCCGCTTGTAAATTCCTTCGTGCACTCGTGTGTCTCGTCAATTTGTTTCTTGATTGTAACATTACGAGTCTGGTTTATAAAACACGTGACTTTGGCGAACTCATCTTTCAGAAGAATGCGTAATACTTGGAACATGACAGATAATAAATATGGATGTAGAACACACGAATAACACAAGGGTATAATTTTCTTCGAAAAAATGAGAATTTATAATATCCTGAAAAAAAATGAATTTTAGTAGTCATGTAGTCCGCCACCTCTCACATTCTGGTGTAATAAAACTTGCGGAATATTCGCGTTATTATATATGCAGAATATGTATGTACTTTCCGGTTAGATCTTATTACATACATTTTTTCTCGAAAATCCATTTTAACATATTTTCGCAATGATGACGCATTAAAAGTTCAATGAAATAATGCATCGTGACTGTTTGAATAGAAAGTAATTATAGAAATTTTCCCGTTAGCCAATTATAAATTTTATTACCTATTAAATATCTATCTTAATTTTTTTGAAATATCCTAGATCTCTTATAATACTTTTAGATCCACACATACGCGCTTGCAGACATAAACGCGCGTAGAAATTATGTATTAAATACTTTTAGACATTTATCACAAGTTTAATTTAGATAATTTTGGACGAAAAATAGATTTATAGATATATTATAAGATGAACTAAATGGAATGCTAAATTAAGCTTAAATGTTAAGGGCTAATTTAATTTAATTAAAACGTAAAAGATTTTCTAAATTCACGATTAATACTAGTCTTGTTCATGCTTGTGTAATCACCAGAAAAGCATCTCAAACATTTCCGTCGCACGCTGATTGCTGTCGAAGAGAATGCTTATAGTTTACCGATTTTCCTCGCAGCACGAGGTTATCCCGATCTGCTTTATTGCCCAAGTTATCGCGCCACTTATCGCGTGCCAAAAACTATCCTCGAGCCATTTTTCCCTCTATCCCCCCGGATTTTCCTCTCTCCACGCCATCTCTTTACGGCCATTCTTTCCTTCATCCATCTATGTCTCTCTCTTGTATACCACCCACCTCACAATCTCGATAAAAGTGCGCGAAAAATTGCGCGACTGCAACAACATTGCACGCGATTGTTAAAGAAAGCACCGCTTTCCTAAAAGCGGACTACGGAGATTTGCGCAAGAATTTTATTCAGGATAAGCTACCGGCTATCGCTAAAACCGAGATTGCAAATTGCCTCCGGATTGCGGACAGGATAACGGGAAAAAATCACGGACGTGAAACGAAGGTAAACGGAGGTTAGATTCAATTTCCGCATTTCCGTATTTCCGTCGTGGTACAATGGTTGCCGATGGTTGTGCTACACTATTACGAGGACTGCTATTTTTCCGAGTCGATAAAAAATTCACAGCTGTTTTGCGATTACATCTCAACGATACGGAATTTTTCGTAAGAGATTTGCGTGACAAAACCGTGACGCAATATTTTATATTTAATCTCTTCCTTTTTTTTCTTGGTCCCTGTCTGATATCTTCCGAAAATTGATAATATATTTAGCTTCACTGTCCCAACGAAATGATACAATGATTGCACCATCGTTAAAGCTGTTACTAACATAGCGACGTTTCACATACGCAATTAATTTGCAGACAATTATGGTAAATTTAATGACAAAGTAAAGAACGAACGAAAATCTATGGGTGCTTTCCAGCAACGGAACACAGTCATATACTGTGTGACACAGTGTCGATTTGTAGCTGGAAGCTTTTTTACTTCATCGCCAGAGGACAGTCACTTTTCATAGCTTTTTCAAAGTTTTTTAAGAGTTTTTTTTTTTTAAGTTTTCTTAAAAGTTTACTTCCTACCACTCCGTAGAAAAATGGTACCAAATGTAAAAATGTTGGTATCCATGGAGTGACAGAAAATGACGACACAGTCGAACACAACATTTTAGCTGTGTACGATTGTGTCGACTTGTGTCACTAGTTGGAAAGCACTGGGGGGTCGGTACAATGCGTTACACAGTGTCGTCTGTGAATGTTCCTGGAAAGTACCCAATAAATAAAAAAAAAGTTTTTCCTCCCGTATAGATAAAACTATAGCGAAACGATGACAAAACAGACAAGGAGGAGCGCGTTGTTTTATTAAACGAATCAGAAATATGTAGTATGTATCGAACGACGAAACAATCGATACTCGACTACATAATACAATACTTTTTGCTATTGCAAAATGAATCCATCTGTTCCGAGGCAATCGTTACCGGCAATAAGTCCACTCGTTATCGGGTCGCCGATTGCGAAGGCCGAGAGAGAGAGAGAGAGAGAGAGAGAGAGAGAGAGAGAGAGAGAGGCGGTATTACCATAAAGCAGCGAAATTCATTGTCCCGAGCGTTTTTCTGTTCTATTAAGCGATTTCGTATCGGGGCTCTCGTTTGCCGTCATTCGGCTTCTTCATCGCGTACAAGAGAATTCCATTAGTCGCCATGCCGCGCTTTGAAGCGGCACTTACGATTATGTTGAAAATGAGTCTACCCTAGCCAATCCGGCATCCTTTACCATCTCATCAGTTTTTCTCCTTCCTTCGAGAGAGAGAGAGAGAGAGAGAGAGAGAGAGAGAGAGAGAGAGAGAGAGAGAGAGAGAGAGAGAAAGTGTATCAATAATACACGAAGCTCATGTTCCCCTCATTATGCGAGAAAAGTTAATAATTCCGCGTCGGTCAAGTGTATAACGTAATCAAATTATCTCGCGGCGTGATATAAAATAATCTCCAGAGAAATTCCACATCTTCTCAAACCTTTTATAAAAACAATTCCTTTGACGTGAAAGATTGAAAAAAAGTCATGCTTGAGACACAAATCATTCGATTCGAGTACAATCGAGATATAATCAATGTGACACGTCTAATTTAGGTAATATTCAGGATACAAGGGGGGGGGGAGGGGACATATCGCTTTTCTCGCGATTAATTACACCGCGTGCGTCAATCAAGCGCTCCGGAAATGTCCAAAGTTTCGATTACAGTTAGGCAAGTCATACACCGGCCGTCTGTCTCTCGAGATAAATGATATTGGACAGTTTTATACAAACTTTCCTTCCTTCCGCGCTTCGCTCCCCGGTGCTATGGCCGATTTCTTTGTAAAGAGTTTCCAAAGGGAGTAAGTTAAATTGCGCTCGCGCCGGGAAAACTGCCTGGTCAGTGCGCGCGCGTTCGCCGAAACTATAAACTACTATAAACAACTGTAAATAACTATATAAACGTGTACGTGCGCGGGATGGCGAACGGGAGCGAAGACGCGTTTTTACGATTTTAGCATGGGAAATCTTTTACGAACAACCGATTAAATTACATTACAGGATCTCTGCGCGGTCCTCGTGCCTTTTCTTTTATTCGTCGTTTCGCTCTATTGTCCGATATTTTAAGTGCGCGATGAAAAAGTACGGATTATGGATTATATAAATGTTAGGCGGATTTATTTGTCGTTTTATCGCGTAAGATTGGATGCCATAAAACAAAAGAGCACACAAAAGGAGATTTTATGTCGCATTTATCCTCCAACTACTCTGATTTATACCGAGCACACTGCGTTATAATACAACGAAAGTGAATTCTCTTATTTTTACCAATTTTTTTTTTCTATATTAATTCCACTTCGATACGCTTCTTATCTCCGGAATAATTAGCTTCGTTAATTCCGAAGCTCTTTTACTGGAAAAAGCACGAGAATCACGTTGTCTGTAAAGGCAGTAGCGAAAAATTAGTGAAACTAATGAGTTTCAGACTGAATAATATGCTCAATTGTAATCGAGAGATTCTTTCGAGAGATCAGTTTCGCAAGGCAAACGTTCCCCGATAAGGGAAGGTTTCCATGAACACGGTGTTTAATTCGCGACGACGCTGGTGGACCAATTGGATCGTACCGTCAATTTCGGTTATCTGACCGCCGCAGATTCTCTAGAATCGTATAATGGGGGCCCGTGTTTTCTTACGCTGTAACGTATAAAATGCTGAATCGCCATCGCCAGATCGCTTATCGCGCTGATGAGGCGAACAGACTCTGAACGCTCGATCCCGGAAAAACGGAAAAGAGTTTCCCAACTGCTCAGATTCGGTGAAATAAATCGACTGTTGATACTGAATTGACACTGAAATAAATTTACTATAGTTGAACGAATTTGCGATATAAAGTAGTAATGTATATAGGTGATTATAAAACCAAATAAATATCAAAATAGTGTTATATGAATATAAGAAGTGTTATATTAAATATTTAAATAAATATATACAGCCAAGTCTTTGTCTGTAAAAAAACATTCACGTATGAAGTTTATAAGATACTGCATTTGAGATACATTTGGTCAACACATTTTAAATGCAAATTATTAAATCTAATCGTCTAAATAGCGCCTTGTTTAAGAACAATAATAAAGAAAATAATAAATTTAAAAATTTATTTTTCATGAGAATAATAAGTATCTATACAAATATATATTTGAATATATATTTATTTAAAGCGCATTAAACAAAATTATTATTCTTATTAATCAAAATATTAATTTTAAAAGAATTGTGAGAAAATCGAACTTGAAATATATAATATTTAAAGAATTTTTCGAATTTGCGTTTTTTTATTTCATTATGTCAAATGTTATATAAGAAGAACATAACTTGGAAGAGTAAATAATTTTAATTCCTATTTCGAACACACACATTATTTTGTCAATGTCTGTACATTTGTTGCTTTTGATGACAGACATAAAATTATTGCACATGTTTGTTCATTAAGTAATCAAGAAACTTGACATTTTCAAAGACTGTATACGTGGAGACTTCACAGCAATACTAGTTGTAACATAAGCAAGAATCAAACAAGATTGATCGAGCACTTTGAAAAAAGAAGAATTTTGTAAATGAATTTACACGGGGGCGCAAAACCTACCCCTTTTTTTTCGTTAACTAGACTACTCCTATATTGCGTAAGCGTGATATAGATTTGTTCGCTCGTGCACGTTTCAACCAATCCTCCCCTCTCACTCTCATAATCGCTCGTGCGGCGGTATGCGAAAAAGAGGGAAACGCTACGCAGAAGGAAAAAGGGAAACGCGAGTGTGGGGGGGTGAGTATATACGTTCCTGCAAATTCAACACAATAGGATACGCACAATGCGACCGTCGGTCGGGCGAGGGATTTTGCGTGAAGGGCGGACGATGGGTTGCGAAAAACGGGGAAGAAGGGTCCGCACCCTTCGCTCTTCGCGCTTTCGCAGCAATCCGCGCGACGACGTTCCGCAATCCGTGAATGTTCTCGACGAGACTTGACCCTCTCTCAATTTCTCTCCCGCGCGCCAATAAATAACAAGGGTAGTTAAGGGAGGCGCCTTTTCCGAGTACGCCTTCATTGACTGGATACGAGAGGATTACGAAGATGGTTATAGGAAAGAGAAAAAAGGTACTTTGCGCACTCGAAAACGTCTCGTAACACTTTGAAACGATATACCACGCTGAAATTATCGAACAAACATCGTATTAATTGAAGGATAAAAAAAGATCAAGCGATACGATATTTTAAGCTATGAGCAAAAATATTCAAACTTAGTGGAAACACTGATTCATGTCAATATCATCCATAACGCATTACTATCGTTCATAGTACTTGACAAATTAAAAAAAAAAAAAAAATACATATATGTGTGCATGTGTGCGTGTCTCATTATACGACTATAAAAACTGAAAATATTTTCAGTTTTCTTTTATGACGACAATTTTTAAACTTGATGAGAAAGAGAAAATTTGCATACCGAGAAAGAGAATATTTATTTTATACTTGAAAGAAAAAGAGAGGGAGTGTGTATGTGTGTTTGACTTTTACTCTTAAATAATTTTAATCCATTTTAATCTGCTCGGTCCATTCGTTATCCGTCGCCGTTATTATGACAGTAGCCCGCGTCTTCTCCGCACGTTGATAACGAGAGGTCTTCCTCGTGATCCTAGCGTGACGTCACGCGCGCCGAGGATCGATATATACCATCCTATCGACCATTCCGCAGGCCGCCGGAGGATTTTACCGGAAATGACTGCTCCTCGTGCGTGTTCCGGCATTCAAGGCAGGGTTGCGCGGGTGCAACAAGATTTATCGCGAATTCTCGTGTCGCGATCTCGTTGCCGAGAATACCGGTTAAGTTACGAATCTGCGGGCGACCGGATTCGCGCGAGTCTCGATCCCGCCGCAAAGTGCAACGCTGCACCCTCGAGAGAGTCACGCTCCATTCAAACTCCCCGACACAATTGAGGATTATATTGTTAATTAAAGCGAACCCGTTGCTGAATCAAACGATCGTTATAGTTGCTGTTCCTTTGGCGCGTAGCACGCCAACGCGGATTATAGAGAGATCATAAATTTCCATACGCGCGATATAAGATACATTATTGTCTTACCCGAATTTCTCGAGCTGAGCTTCCCAAGACAAGTATTACAGCTTTAAGCGTCTCAAATTACATTGTGACGATATAATCTACTCCATAATAAAATGTCAATTCCATTTTATTTTCGGTCATTTTCTAGCAAAATGATGAATGGAATTCGTGTTTTACGATGATGTAAATTGACGGTAATAATAGTGCGAAATAATATATAAATGCCATAACGATTTCCGATGGACGAAAACTTTTGACCACGGAGTATTTTAATAAAGATCCAGACAAATAAGAAGATAAATTGAATAACTAGGAAGAGAATGGAAGAGAATGGAAGAGAATGGAACAGTTTTAGCGTGGCGTCTGCTCTTCCGTTGTTCGTCTTAAATTCGAAGACGCGATGAGTTTCGTTCAAACTTCCGATTCTTGCGACTGATTAATAGATCTACCGAGGCTGAAGGCTGAGACGCGAAAACTGAGGGCTGACAAATCAGATCCTTCTAGATCAAATTCTTTGTTCTCACGTAATATCGAAATTATTATCGTTATCGATTAGACACACACATACACACACATACATATATTATGCTTTCTGGTATTACATTATCTTATTCTCGTTATAAATTTCTCGTGTCTATCAATCACATTAATGTCATTTATTCATCATCATCAAATTTCCATTTTTTTTAATCATCAAATGTTTAAATATCAGTCAAAATTTTGAATAAACAAAATCCATCCGAATTTTAAACAAATCCAACAATGCTTTTTTTAAACTCGATTAACCATTTTTCAAATTTAGAAATCACATACTTGTAATTTAATTCAATATAAATTATTGTAATTAAAAAAGCACATTATTGGATTTGTTTAAATCTACTTGTATTTTATTTATTTGAAATTTTATGAATTATACCCCATAGTGTTCTGATATTCTCCGCTCCAGAAAAATTGGAATCTATAATATACATCTGTAATTAATATTAAAATCGAGAAATTTCTCAAACGTTTCTTATGTAGGGTATTAGAGCAGCGAAATGGTGAAATAAGCATAATCGCCTCATCGCACACTTCTCGTTTAAAATGAAGATTCTATAATTTTCTTTTTCAAGCCTCCGTTGGCAACCTGCATAAAATGCTGAATTGGCACCATTCGCGCCTTCAATTTATTATCCGTCGCCATCCAAAGAGAATCTCGACCGTAGGCGAGCCTTCTTTCTCTATCAATCGTCGGTCAGATTTTCACAAACCCCAATCCTCCCCCTCCTCTTTCAACCCTCTAGCCTGCCTGCCTGCCTGCGTATAATCCCGGCGTGTACTCGACTGGCACCACGAATTCCCTCGTGTTCCACGGCGCTATCAGCGGTGAGAATATAGGGTATCCGGGGGATCGTTTGTCAATGCGCCGGCATTGATCGTGCATTATGTGATCGTGCGAAATCTACGACCGGGGAAAAAACGTGCTGAATTTTAAGCGTGCCAAATTTATCAACGACCGCGGCACGCACGACGCTTTTTGTCTTATCTCATTGTCGGACAAAACTTTTTGCGAATCCCTGACTTTAATCTCAATGACTCTCCGACGACTAATTTCAAACGACGAGAAAATATTAAAGGTATCACGATGGGAGAAAGAAATCGACGATCATTAAAAAGAAAAAAAGAAAAAAAAAATTATTTCCGCCAAAATTCCGTCACAATTTTTACGCAAGGATTTTCAAGGATGATAAAGATCCTTGAAAATATCGATTTGTGACGTTTTGCCTCATTTCGTGTATGTATAGATACAGAACAAATTGCGATTACACGAGTTTACAAGCTGCTTCTTTTAGAAATAGCCTCCTTTTGATTTACGAAGAATCGCCCAAACGCGTTAAGAATTTCGTCGCAAAGCCACGTGATTACGAAGCGTGATTACAAAGCCACAACATTCCAAGTAGTAAAAACGGCGGGTTAATATCTGCAAACTCGGATTTTCTTTCGCGGCAAATCCCCTCGCACACAGTACGCGAGCTTGTATCTCGCTCCCGGGCTCTTTGGTAAAGCTCCCGAAACACTAAAAGAAACTCTGTTATTTTCAAAGTTTTAATGCTCAGTCTCCTCTGCCTACGCGCTCGCTCCGTCCTCTCTCTTCTCCCTCTTTTCTCTCCGGGGCTTTCTGTCCCTCTAGAAAAATGCCGCGAGAGAGTGCGCAAGATAAATAAAAAAAAATGAGCGAAAGAGAGAGAGAGAGAGTAAAGAGAGTCGAGAGAGAGAGAGAGAGAGAGACAGATCCTCGACGATAATACGTACAAAGTAACCGAAGCGCACCGTCGCGATCCGTATTTCTTTCGACTTTTCCCGAATGCGAGTCTAGAGTGCGACGTCACTTTCGGTAGCACTGGAAACTCATTTTCCACATCGACGATCCTCGAAATTGTCGCGATGCAACAGAAACGAGACGGACAACTATCTTGCCCGCACGCTTCGTGTTTTCAACGTGAGGACTCTGGCCGTTTTGCGTTCACCGCAGCCGGCAGAGTTCATAAAAATTCATGAAACGAGTTTTTATGCATCGGTCCATCGCGGAATTTCGACGAACGTTCACGGCGAACAAAAAAAATTAGTCGTCCTTAATCAGGATTATTCGACGATGCATTCGTCGTTTTTTCCCTATTGCTTCACATTGTTGTTCGCAATATTTAACACATATTGCGCCATATTACGAGTGCCATATTATGTGTATGCATTTAATGTGAGAGACGATGCTAGTGTCATATTGAGAAATGTGACAAAAATGCTGCGAAGAATATTACGCATTTACGTTAAAATAAAAAAGCATATATGTAGAGAGAGAGAGAGAGAGAGAGAGAGAGAGAGAGAGAGAGAGAGAGAGAGAGAGAGAGAGTATGCTATTTTTTTCCATTTTCATAAATGTGACGTACGACAAGTGACTTGAAAACATTCATATAAATTATTAATGTGTTCCGCGCGCGCGAATAACAATATAGATGAATATTTCTACAATTAACAGTTACGAGTTAGGTTGCGATAAAAAATATAAAATTAGATAAAAAATGTTTCAATTCTTGTAAACATTTCGTAAACGGGCGAGAATTTCGTCAATCTATCGCTCCTCGCCATGGAATGGAAATCACGTCCACATCCATTCATCTGTCGTTTAATTTTCAAAAAGATCCGATAACACAAGAGCAAGAATGAAGGCTGGCCGTCATAAATCGAAATGATATCCCGTGTGTGTCCCTCGTGTGCACACTTATACATATATCACACGTGTTCTGTAAATTCTGGTAATGCCGCCGAGGAGCCGTTAGTCAAATCGAATCTGATCGCGTTACTTTTGCGACCGCACGACCTCGGGGCGTTGTTACTCTTGTCGCGAATCGCGTCTTATCGATATCTGTGACCCCGATAAATCTAGAGCAAGGATCCTCCCTCCAGGTTCGGTGACTGAAACTCGCACGCGGCGTACGAACGGTAAATCAACGCGCAAGAAAAAAAAAATAAAAAAAAAAAGAAAACAAACTTTGCAAAATTGTTACACATATCCCTTTGTTCGGGTTCTTTTGATCTAATATAATAATGGGTAAAAAAATATTTTTCAACTGCATTTACTTTTTTGTGTATGCAATTCAAACTGAAAAAATTTCCATCTCTTTATATATTCCGATCGAGCAAAATGCGAATGTGCCAGGTTTCGCGAACGTTAATTAAAGCATATTAAAGCGTAGATAAATATAAAAAATTATAACTCTCTCTCTCTCTCTCTCGCACACGAGCCGTTTTTTTCACACGCTGATTCCGCGTTAAATTCACATCCATCGCGGCACACCGACATGCGCTTGACGAAAAATTAATTTTAATTCTCTCTTTTCCACTATATGGCCTCTCCCCCCCTCCCCCCCCCCGAGTTTTTAATATTCGGTTTAAATGTTGCGGATATTTTTTTCATCATCGCGCTCCTCATTCATTCGATAGTTTTAATACATTCACATGTCGTTCGTCGGACAAAAACTCCGGGTTTTAAAAACGAGAAAATATAGACCTCTCTATATTGCCGAGCATCTAATTATTACTTTTCATATTCCGTATTTTCCACTGAATTGCGCTTCTCCTCGTTCAGTGTAACATTGAAAAATGAACAGGTAAACGTATAGATCAATGTAATACCTTTATTATACGAATCGCATTATTTCATCTGTGTTATCTTCATTGTCTTCTGCACGCACAATTTCATTAAACATAATATACGTATAAATATTTTAACCAACAGTAATAGATATAAGATAAACTCTACATCCGTCGCTATTCAATATAAAACACGGTAATATTTTAAATAAAATTTCTGTACGATGAGATATAATGATGTTAATGTATCTATTAATAAAAGTTATCTCTGTCTCTCCTTCTCTCTCTCTCTCTCTCTCTCTCTCTCTCTCTCTCTCTCTCTCTCTCTCTCTCTCTCTCTCTCTCTCTACGCGTGCAATAATAACCATGAAATTTACCTTATTTAAGAAAATTATTAGATATTGTTCCGGATAAAATAACAGTGTCGCGCGAACGAAAATACAACGCGGAAAATCTTTTCCTTTTTTAAATTGAGACATGCTTTCAGCGTGCCATTTTGTTTTCACCGTGCTATAACAAAATTTCTTGTCGTAAAGTGCCTGTACGTTAAGGTTGGGTGAATCTTTATAATCACGTACAAGGCACTTTTTCGGAGCGGCGAGTGGAAAAAAAAGAGCATATGGAGATAATTAACAAAGTTTTTAATATTTAGTCGCTGCACGCGTATACTAACATAATCAATTTCTTTTTATAAAAAAAGGCAAACTGATTTTGTCTAACAGTTAAAACAATAGTCTGCGAGAACAATAGTTTACGTTAAACACTTGGCAGGTCAAACACGTGAAAATTAAAAGGACCATAAAAGTGAAAACATTTATAAAAGCACATAAAACTAGAGAGAATATTTATATGTATATGTATAGATAGCTTTTTTAAAATCATTCTCTCGATTCATTTCTCTCGACAAAAATGCAGTAAAAAAAAATAACTTTTCATATAATAATCACTTTAAATTTTCAACAACGCTCTCTTTTCTTAATCAAACGCGTCCATTTAATCACAACAACATAAACATCATTCAACCTAATTTGGAAAGTAAAGTAAAATTATTATAAAAATGTAAGAGAGAGATATTTGTCTATTACAAATAATAATAATAATAATTAATAATTAATAATTAATAGACAAATATCTGTTACATTTTTAATAATAATATAATTAATAATTAATAATATGTTAATAATTTTACTTTACTTTCTCCCAAATTAGGTTGAATGATGTTTATGTTGTTGTGATAAAATGTACGTTTGATTAAAGAAGAAAATTATTGATATTTCAACGCGCCAATGTGATTATATGCAAGATAATATTATTCTGTCCGCTTCAAGCCTGACATTGTCGAGGAAAATGTATAATGTGCCGTCTCGGGCTTTATGCAATATCGCTACGATACTGAATGGTAGGGAAGAATCGGGACGAAGGCAGAATAGTGGGAAGCGAGACATGGAAGTCACGTAGGCCGCTTTGGTCCGACAATGATGACGGGAGGCCGCCGTTGCTGCTGTTGTAGCAGTCGTCGAGGCATCGAATTATCGCAAAGTTTCCGCGACTGTGCCGGAATACGAATGAATATACCGGGAAATCGCGCGGTACATCGACGGCGAATGGACGTTCAGACGGAAAATAGCTCGCTAGCACGGGAGAGGATGGCGGCTCTCTTTGTTCTACTCCATGCAATTCCCATCGCTAATCGGACAACGAAACTCTCTCGCACGAATATTATAACATTCGACTGTTATGACAAGAGACACACGAGTCCTAAAGTCCTAATGCGTAGTAAACATATCCTACAGTTTCTAATATTCGTTTTAACTTTACAACATTGCGGTAGGATTTAATTAATTTTAGCCTTTAAGAAATATAAATATAATAGAGAAATCTTTACACACACACTCTCTCTCTCTCTCTCTCTCTCTCTCTCTCTCTCTCTCTCTCTCTCTCTCTTTGTATAGAAAAATCAATTTATGTACTTGGAAAGTTTTTAAAATAATGATTTCTCTCTGTAGTGTTTTAGGATTTTAAAAAATTTTCTAAAATGAGTTCTAAAAAATAGATGTAAAAGAAAATGACAGATTGTTGAAAATGTTGAGACTGGCATTTTCAAAGTTAATTATTAATTCTGACACACACACACACACACACACACACACACACACACACAGACACACACTTTTTAAATATTTATAATTTTATACAAATTCTATATAATCCACACCCTTCTTTGTTAAATATAACATTAGAAATTATGCTGATTAAAATCACTCATGAAATGTAAACATTCGCAAAGAGCAGATAGCAGAACAAATATTTCAAAAAATATTATCGTGCAGGTTTACTTTGTCAGACGCTTGCGTATAAACGTAACACAACGCGATGTGACGAGTGAATGGAACTCAAAGCGCGGAGGAAACCATGCGTGGGTGCAACGATTGGATTAATTTATCGCTCGGCAGCGTTATTCATTCTTCCAAGATCCGAAAAGGCAACGATGTTTCCATCTTGCTAAATATAGAGCCAGCGAATATGAGCGCATTTCAAATGTAGACTATTAAAAATAATCATTCGATATAATTTCGTTTAAATGAAGCTAAATTTTTTTCCATATGTCAATATAAGTATAAATATATGTAGAAAGTACCTATATTATTAATTGAAAAATCCCCCCCCCCCCTCATTATATCAAGACACGAATATGTTTGTGCAAAATAGTTTCGATACCACGATTTACTATCGCATATAAATAAAACTATACTTCTGTTCACACACTCATAGGGATTTAAAGTAATTTTGACTCGCAGTTTTTTGTATTCGAATATGGCAGAAAGAATATATATTGTATATACACACACACACACACACCAATATTTCAAAATAGCTTTGAATAAAAATATTCAAAATGACTTTATTCGAGTTGCATAACTATTTAAATATTTACGCGACTCTACTCAAAATACTAATTCATACGAGCAAATAATTCAACGTGTCGAAAAATACTCCGATTGCTTGAAATTCACAGAGCATGCTATTGAAATTCTCTTCTTGTCGCCGATTGCGTTTGCAAATTCAGCGTCGCGCCTTTTTCGGTCATTCGCATTTCCAGATGCTTCTTCTTCCTCATTCTCTTTTTCTCTTCCTCTCTCTCTTTCTCTCTTCCTCTCTCTCTCTCTCTCTCTCTCTCTCTCTCTCTCTCTCTCTCTCTCTCTCTCTCTCTCTCTCTCTCTCTCTATCGCGATCCCGCGTGTCTTGCGTGACCGTGCGTGCGCGAGAAACACGCGTTATCGTAATCTGCTTTCCGAGCGTATCGTCGCCTTCCCTCACGTTGCTGGCATAACGTAATCTTCGCCTCGTTTTTCCGGTCACGTCGAAGTCAAGAAAAGAAAAAAAAAGAGAGAGGAGAGAACTCGAAAACAGGCGCGTCTCCGCCGTCGTTGGTGTTAATCTCGATGCTTCCCGAAGTTGAAAATTCCACTTCGTACTTTGTCATCGCGTTCCTTCGGTTCGAAATCCGGAAAAAACAATTTACAAGTTTCGAAATTTTTATCGCGATTAACTTTACGACTGTCAGTTACATCGTTGTTATTCCTTGCACGTTATATATAGCCGATATATATAAATGTATACGAATAGCAATGTAATTTAAGAGAAATGATTGTTTAGCAAGCTGTCCTGAATCATTATATAAAGATTCTTTCCCCCTCCCCCCCCCCTACCACCAAATAATCTATACTCCATGAAACCGCGTATTATGCGTAATTGCGTATTGCGTAATTGATTTATGAAGATATGCATTATCGAATGATTACAGATTATTTCGACAAATTAGATATTTTTCCGAGCTGAAGAGTCGCGACGCGAATTGATTTTCGCAGGCTCATCTCGCTTAATTGGAAGCTCGGCCGAATGACTTTCAACTGTTACATCATTCGATTACGCATATTAAAGTGACGGATCGACGGCGGTAAACAACGCCACTGCTGCTGGCCGATATCACGTTTGATCCGATATCGCATTTCGTCCAATTACGCAGGCGCACTCTAATTTACACCTCTCAGTGTCCTCTCGCCGGCGAGCTAACAAAAACCGGCCTTGTGGCGGCCGCGAAATGAACTATCGATTTTGCATTAGTTGTATATAACGCGCGATGGACGCTTAGTTTCCCCCTTCCCCCCCCCCCCGGCGTATGTTTGATACGTGTGTTTTGGTAAACATTGGAAGATAGATCGTCATCGACCATTTCCAATGGCAAGTCGCGACACAATACCAACGATTGATGACGTTATACATCACTCGATTAATTTTCCGATATCTTTATATATAGTAGTGTAGCTCTCTTTCGGAGATGGCCAATCTCTGTAATCCGATGCCAATTAATTTAACTTGTTGGTGCAAATCGTGCAACTCCCCCCCCCCCCCTAAACTCAATCACACATTTCCGAGTAATATAATATTTTATTCGATTACATCTTTTTCGATTAATTAATTTCTCGGACGCACAAGTTTTTATTCTCGGGGTCGACATCGCCGTCGAAATATCGACGATGCCGGCGGGATTGGCAAGTTTCCTGCAAATTAAAGCGCGCTCAACGGCGTGCCAAGTTTAACCGGACGTGCGTGAGCAAACAGAGATAACTATATCGATGCCCCTCTTTTTCCATCTCCTCCCCCCTCCCCCCCCCCCCCATCCACCCCCTCCGACACCCTGCTGCTCGAGCCAAAACGTGGGAAGGCAGAGCAATTGCGAGCGCAATTAGGGGGTGAAACGGGGGGGGGGGGAGGAGGGCACGGAGATTCCATCCTCCCCCCACCCTTCCTCTCTCGCGGTGAGAGATATTTATTATCCCGCGGCTTCGTTATTACCGTCGACGATTATACGCCAGTTAAAACGCGAAATTAAGAGCCGCGGTCTTCGATGGAGAAAAATAGAGACTGTATGTTTTGCGGAATGAAATACACCCCGAGTTGGTGTGGCGCGAGGGAATTTCCAGAGCGAGCTGGCTGTGTGAGAACAAAACTACCCGCTCGCATGCAAAATGATTGGCGAAACGGCGTGTTTCCCATCTCAATAAATCAGTACGCTAATTAATACGTTGATTAGTACGCGATGCACCTGAGCTCCGCGACTTTAACGCCGAATCCTCTGGCGCGAGGATTCAATGTCAATTTTTTTTTCGTTTTTGGACATTACTTATAGTTAGAGAGCGCATTGTTCGAATATTTAGCATTAAAAAATATATTGTATAATTTAAATTTGTATATAAATCCCAAAACTCACTCTCATGTAAAAGATGTCGGTGCACGTAGGGAAATTTTATGATTTTACTGAATGATCCGAAATAATAATTCAATAAATGCGCGCAGTTCGGCGTCAACTCTGACTGACTGGCTGTCGAGGTGTCGCGAGAGTCCTTTATTTTATTTACAAAGATAAAACAAAGCAAAGAGCATATCGTCTTGGTTTTGACTTTCTACTTGTAGCACGGCTTTAGGAAATTTGATTTAAGAGCATCCGGTTCTTATTTCGGACGGAGCTTAATGTACTACAAAACTGACGCGAAATTGATAGAGCGAACCTCTATATATAATATATACGTTAAATTTATATATTTATATTTTAATTACTTATATTGAAAGTTTTTTTATTTATATTGCAATTAAGTGTGCATACCTCGCTTTTGCGACTGCTAAATATTTTTCTTCCTTCTGCGTTGCTATCAGGAAGAGATAAATCTGAAAAGATAAAAATTACATAAAATTATTATTTATTCTTGCAGTTTTCCTCACGTGATTTGTTATTAATATATGTGACGTGCAAACAATTATTATGAATTATTATAAATTTTTCATACGTTATTTGTCAATTAATAAATAATAGTAGAAGGCAAATAAAATTAGATATACGAGATGTAAGATTTGCATATCCGATTTTGTGTTAATTTTAGAAAAACCAATTCCGTCGTTCCATTGGCACCATTGTGAGCCAAATAAAAAGTAAATTATTTCAATACATTTCCAGAAATCTCCCCCAGGCTCTCTTTCACCATCTTCGTTCCTTTGACAAAGAACGATGCACGTGCGCGGTTCTAATTACTTTTTTTCTACGCGGACCGTCACGGTTCTCTTTGCAAAGTAGCCTCCCCCCTTTTTCTCTTCCATCCTCAGTAAAAGATACGATTTGTACGGAAATTAGAATTCTCGCGCGATAAGATTGCGCGCGTATTCATCAGCGGACCGCCGCGGTAAAATCCACGTGGAAAGATCCGTCGTTAAAAGCAGGGTAATAGAAGAGTGTCTACCGCCACGTACACGCGTATCCGGACAGTGAGAAAGAAGGGGAAAAAAGGGCAAAAGGATGGAATCGGGTGGGTGAAACATTTGTCAATGTTGCACCCCTCACCTTGGCCGAGACTAAGAGAAAAAGAGGGAGCGAGAGAGAAAGACATGTATGTACGAGACGGTTACATACACGCGAACGGTATGCGAACGCGGACTCTACGTACGGTACAGGGCTTTTCAACGAAGTCCCTTGAAATATGGGATCCGCTGGACAAAGCGAGACTTTCCCTCTTTCTCTCTCTCTCTCTCTCTCTCTCTCTCTCTCTCTCACTCTCTCTCTCTCTCTCTCTCTCTCTCTCTCTCTCTCTCTCTCTCTCTCTCTCTCTCTCTCTCTCTCTCTCTCTGTCGGTCCCGCAGGACTTCCTGATAACCCTCGAAAGTGAATGTAGTCTGGAGCTCAGGCTCAGAGAGCGAGAGAGCGAGGGAACGAGAGAGAAAGAGAGAGAGGGGGGAGAGAGAGAGAGAGAGAGAGAGAGCAAAACATCGCGTGTGCAGCACAGCCTCCGGGGAACAGTCAGCGGCTGCGTCGACCGGATGTGATATATACCACGCGTCTGGTTCTCTCTCGCTATTTTTCCGCGGCAATCGGTTACTTCCATGGGAAATTAACCGACGTTTTTCTTTTTTTCTTTTCTTTTCGATCTCCAAGTCGCCATCACCACCGACGGTGGTGGTATGGCTCTATCGCCAAGCGATGTGACTGGACCGTGGGCTCTACAATGGCAGCTTTTGTTTCCGGCCATTGTCGATATCTTCCGGTTAAACTGGCCAGTCTGGCTAGTCGTGCAAATCGGATCCGGGCGTGTACCAACAATGAACGGTATTTGATCGCTAATTTAGCGCACCATTCTCCTCTTCGTCGTCGATACCGCGCAAAGTTATGCCAAAGTTTTACAATATTTTAGTTGAATACGTATGATAGAAATTTTGTCGATCGACTTCATCAATAGTAGAAACTATTGAGCTAAAAAAATGTTCATTTATTCTTCAAACTATCATATCGGAAAATTTTATTTTAGACCGAGTTTTAATTGTTGAAAAAGATACGAAATTCTCGCATTTAGCATTGGCTGAAACTTCGCGAAGAAAGAGAGAGAAAGAGAGAGAGAGAGAGAGAGATATATATATATATATGTGTTTACCCTCTGAGAAAAAAGCTTCGTCATTGCAAAAGTTTGAGAACTGCTGCGTGATTTACGAAAATCTCTGCTGCTGTAAACGATAACGCCAACGACGCGAGACGCCTTTCAATCGGCGAGTGCCTTTTGGCGCCCTGAGATCGGCGATTGAATTTTACAACTGTATAAATACGGTGACGCGTTGTCGAGTGAGAACATTTCGTGAGCTTTTTCTTCTCTTTGCTCCTTTCCTTCCTTCTTCTTTTTTTTTTTTTCGTTTACCCCGAGCGAGAAAACGACGACGCCGAGGGGGCACGAAAAAGGAGGCATTTTCTCGTTGCAAGATTTACGGCGTCCAAGTATCGACGAGAGGGCGAACGAGAGCGCGGAGCTTCAAGGAGTTTTCCAGTCTGAATTGCTGGAAAATCGACGGTGAGAATGTCCCCGTATCTATTTATGCCGTCCGTTTCTTCCTCCGGCGGGCCGTTCACGAGCGCACACGAGGTTAATTTTTAAAAGTTCCAGCCAAACGAAACGAAAGCAGAATCTCGCGTTTCAAGCTCGAGCTCTCGATTTCGCGACCAGCGGGATTATTGATTCTTCGCTATCGCTAACTCCATTCCAACTCGAGAAGACAGAGACTAGTGAGTTTATTTTTAGAATAGTCTGTACATATGATTAAGAATTTATATAAATTATTAATATATATAAATTATTATCGCAACACACATTTTATTATATACATATATATCTTGCTTTCTTTAAAAATGTATAATGTATTAATAATTAATTATACATTATAAAGATTCTCACTTTATGATACGAAATCGATTTTGAATTTGTCAAAAAAAAGTGTAGATATCTTTAACATTAGAAGAAATTTTCTCTTTCTTTCTATTTAATACACACATTCTCTCTCTCTCTCTCTCTCTCTCTCTCTCTCTCTCTCTCTCTCTCTCTCTCTCTCTATATATATATATATATATATATATATATATATGTATACCTAACATTTTAATATTCTAATAATATAATTTTGCTTTCAGAACGTTTAATATATGTATAAATAAATATATAATATTATACATACATAAAAAAAAATGATGTAAAGAAAAACGTATTTATTTGCATTAAAAGGTTCTTGTAATGTGCGTTAAAGATGCATTTTTGATAAATTGTTAACAAAGATGTTGTATTAATGATCTCATTAATACCCCATTATTTGTAAAATATTTTTGCATATATACTATATATACATGTATTAGAGTATAATAAAGGGAGAAGGAGAGAAACGGAAAGAGGAAGAAAGAAAGAGAGAAAAAGAGAGAGAGGAAAAAACCGTGTTCATATCTACAAGGAATATCAACGTTCGATGAATATGCGAATTTTTTTTAAGGTTACACGTGTCTGGAAAAGTTTGATATCATAACGCATATCCGTGCTTCGCGTATTCATGCAGTTAGAGGAGAAAATCCGCCGGCATATCCGCCGCGATTCACCTCACATTTCCGCTTTTCTTCTTCTTCTCTCTCTCTCTCTCTCTCTCGACTGGCTATAACCCAGGTTAATTTTAAAAAGCTCGAGACGAACGAATTGTTCGATCCGCCTCCTTTCTTTCCGTGCCATCCCCGCTTCCCTGAGGCTCAATTTCACGTTAGAATTATCGATTGTATGCGATCGAGTTTTGTCAAGTCTCGGGAACTCCGACTTATACAGGGAGACGAAAGCAGGTAGAATGAGGTGGGATAAAGGGAAAAGAGAGAGAGAGAGAGTGCAGAAAATTGAACGAACGAGTTCGAACACGTTTTACAAGACGCGACCAGCCAACTTTATTTACTTGAAACTTGGATTTTCAATCTCGTTCGAGTCTACCTCGGCGATGCCGAATATGAATATTGATTACGATAGATTCCTCGACGAAAAGAAACTTTTGACTTGAATGCAATGCGATGCAAAGTTAACAACACCAACGTCGAATTCAATATCATCTATCGTCATTTGGAATTCGTTACGACGGCATATATTCGGCATAAAACGCCGAGTAATGAGATGGATTTTTATCATCTGGTAGGGCATTCTCGAGGGAAAAAAAAAAAAAAAAAAAAAGCGTGCTCCGAAAGGATAATGCCGTGGACTTTGCTATCAGGATCAAGCGCGACGATGGATTTACGGTGCTCGAGTGGTCCTTTACGGTCGAGCTAGCAGGCTCTGTCTCTAGGATGCTGCTGAGCCCCGAGGCGAGGATTGTTCAGCTAGTGTCACGAGAAGCGATTTAAGCTCGATCCTAGCTGCGGATTACCGCGGGATCCTTCGATCCGGACCGAAGCGAGTTAGGATTACAGAACCTCGTTTGATGCCAAACTCGATCCACACGCTCGATTCCTACCACCGCGCCGGACAATGCCGATTATCCTCGCGCCATTTTGTCACGGCTCTTCCCGAATCACATTCAGATGTAATAGCACCGATCGCTAAAATTTCTTACAAAAACAAACTAGTAGATAATTAAAAAATGTACTTTTTCTCTAAAAGAAAAAAAAACAATAGATATATTTAAATAACATCAACAGACAACGCCGAAATGTGAAACGTGCATAAATTTGTAAGTCATTAACAAGATATACTGTAATGTTTTCGATTTTTCAACCGACAATCTAATACTTGATTCGTTATCACTTGTTAAACCGTATAACGTCAAATATTCGTATCGAAAATCATCTTTCTCGCGTGAAAAATAAGCAGTTTTTGTAGATCATTCCTGCGCCCAAAATTCTTTCCATTTTCCGTAAGCCTTCTGTAAGTGAAAACGTCGGCAGGAAAAAATGATCGCGGCGAATTGAGCTACTTTATATACATATATATAAATGGAATGTCTGCCTTCCCAATTCCTCCTCTCCGTAAAAGTTCGCAGTAATATTTTATCCATCCACTTCACATTTTCGGAACCATGTAGGTAATATCGTGCGTCAAAAATAAATCGCGGACGTTACACGTTTTCGTTGGATACTGGGGAATAAAAAAAAACGGCGAGGAAATTCAGCAATCAAACCTGCAAATCTCCCGGGCAAATATTTTCATTTGTTCGCGAATGGTGGTTGGAAATTGGGGTGGTTGAATAATGACTGCGCGAATCAAGTAAACGCGAGGAAAAATAAATATTCGAGAAAGAATGTGAATCGGCGGAGTGAGAGATAGATACAAAGAGAGGTAGAGAGAGAAGGAAAGAGAGAGAAAGGTTTGAAGGAAAGTGAAAAGAGCTTAAAAATTAAATTTCTATTTGTATAAACAAGCGAGATAGACATATGAAATAGAGGAATATTAAAAAGGGTAAACTTTCGCGTACGATAAATTCCGTATGCGATTGTACGCAAAATCACGCTCACAAACGAGAAATAAAATTACGCATTTCCTCTCTTATGGATTTTAATCCATAAAGAGAGGAAATGCGCAACTTTATTTCTTGTGTGTGATAATTATTTTTCTGTCGACGTTTTCACTTACAGAAGGCTTAAAAATTGAAAGAATGGAAAGAATTTTCGGCACAGGAATTTTCGGTACAAAAATTGCTTTTTCACGCGAGAAGGATTATTTTTGATACGAAATAAATATCAAGTAATTATTATCCGTTAAAATTCCTCTTTTCAACGTTTTTTTCTTTATTTGCTTTGAAAAAACGTAATTCTTACCGTATGATCGCAAAACGTTTTATTCTACCGCCGTAGCAATTAATTAAGTTGCCGTGTCTCTTTAGACGCGTTGCTGGTGTAATTTAACAAAGTCCCCAGTGACTGGAAACTAGCTCGCGAGCTAGCAATGAAATTATTGTCGCTCGCACGACGAATTTCATCGGCCGCGTCTAATTAGGAAAACGACGCGACGAGCGATGAATACGGAACTTGGTAAATTGTATCTCAATCGGATTCCCATATGCGTAAACTGCAGGATTAAACCAAAATTAACACGCAAATGAATATCCGATACATCGAAATACAAAACTTTCCTTGAATTTAACATAGAATGAAATAATAATGATGTTACACATACATATATGTATGTATATTCATGCATGCACATTTTAGATTCCGACAAGCGTCGATTTTGAAAATGATTATTTTAATTATTCAAGTTTAAGTAGATTTTTTTTCTTTAATTAAGGTATTAATAATTTTTCAAGTTTTACAAGCGACGGAGAATAAAAATATATATATACATTATCGACCGACAACTTAGCATGGTTCACGAGCGCGCTAAGAATTTTTAACATGGAAAACTTAATAAAGTATTCTTATTGCCGATTTCCTGCCACGGTACGGAGGGATTTTATCGCTCCTCGCGCGGAAGAGAGTGTATCAGATAATTTAAAGTACGGTACACACCCGGTAAACGGAGCAAACGACTTTATCGGGATGGAAGACGTCCCCTTATTTGCATCAGAATCGGCTCCGCTATAAATATTCGTAATAAATATTCGTAATTCTCAAGATCATAGCTAGGTGGGGCAGATGATTAATTCGGTACACGCGCATCCGCGTAAAGTTTGTATGTACGATGCGTGGGATAAATAAGTGCCTCGTCGTGTGTGAGATGCGCGCCGCAGAACGCAACGAATCGCGAATTAATTAAAATACTTTGTGAAAATAGTATTTGAATACTTTACTGCCCGGCGCGTACAATGAGAAATCATATTATTTCAATTATTTTGATTCCTTTCGGTTTCTAACGAGAGAAATATATATGCTTAAAATATTTATATCTTTGGTTCGCGTGAAATCAATACTTTCAATATTTCAAATAAAATTTGATATAAATTATTATATATAAATACTTTTTATATATAATTCAGTAAAATAAAAATAGCTTACGTAAATATTTTTATTTTCCATCTCAAACGCACTATTTTGCCCAACTTTGTCATTGCTTATTCACGTTGTGTCTTGTGGATAAATTTAGTGAGGCGTAAATTTGAATACACACAAATAAGACAACAAATATACATATCTCAAATAACGCAATATGCAATTTGTTAAAAAAGAGAGATACACACTTATGCTTCGCGATAAAGAATTAAGTCGCTTAAAATCGGTCATTATAATTCGAGTTGTAAACAAGATAAGAGATAATGAAATGCATAATAAGGCTAGCGCGTAATAAGCACGATTGTCTGTGTACGCGGAAAGTAAAACGCGAGACTTTTTGAAGCGCTCTTCGTAATTATCCGGCAAGGTTCGGAGAGCTGCTTCATCTCTCGGCTTAATTATCGCGAGGGTAACGACGAAAAAAAAGAGAGTTCTCCCGCAAATGCGACGGCGCCGATGAATCTGTCGAAAAGCGCGGCAACATTATACTGCGATAGTCACTTTGAAAATAAAGATAAAACAGGACCGTCGCACAAGCAGCACGTCGCAGCGCGTCGCCAAACCGCAGATGGAGGTTCTCCACGTCTCGCCCACCCCCTTTCCCCCCTTTCCCCTCCCCCGCCACCCCCTTTCCCCCCGTGTTCCGCACCGAGAGCCTGGAGTCGCATATTTCATTCCGGGTAAGGTCCACGTGGACACCGTTCTTATTACCGCTGGAACCGACGAAATATTGGAAAACTTCTTGGAAGAAACTTATTCCGCTGTTTTCCGTACTTTTGCGAGAGGAACGGTTCATCAGCGAGAAGCGCCGTGTTCTGCGAAATCGGTAATATCCTACATCATCTTGAAGCACTATCGGCGAAAAAAAAATTGTATCTAATATTTAAATTGTATATATTTTGAGAAATTATTCGGTCATTAAAGTTTCAGAGATTCATAATGAAAAAACTCTCTCTAATGGTGAAATTATTTGAATAAAGTCATTTTAAATCCTAAATTTCACCATCTTTCAACTCTACTTTGTGTGTGTGAGTACAGTTATTTTTATCATTCTTTATCGTTGTTATTAATTTTATCACTCTCGGAAAAAAAAATCGTCAATAAAATTAAACTATTTGCAGATGCGGTTTTTTTTTTCGTTTTGAGTCTCGCAAAGTCTTGGGAACAGAAACGCGAAAAAAAGTTTTGATCCAGGGAAAAGTTGATTCCGATTATCTGATGTTCCCAAACTCTAATTATTTTTTCTTATATCAAGTTTTTTAATCTTTAAGATTTTAGGATGTATGTTCTTGCAACTTGGAATCTGTACATCTATATAGTACTTGCTACTTTGAATCATAAATGACACAGTTTAATAGGCAAATGCATAATTGCTTCTTTATGTGCTGCACGAAAATCATTTATTTCGATTATGTAAAGAAGTTTGTCATGCGCTTTACCCTTTTTATCCGCGTGAATTGCAAAAATACCAATATAGCCGGTAGAATCGTCGAAATTCGGAGGAAAAAAGCAGCCGAACGTTATTGCAGCCGGCGTTATTGCAGCTCAACACAAAAGCTCTATCAAAGCTTTGCCCGAGTCGTAAAACAGAAGGTGAATAGGGTGATAATGTCTGGTTGGTGAATAGGACAGCACATATAATGTCTAGTCGATATAACAACCAAGTTAGGATCGCCAATCGATATTATCAACCCTTTTGTTGTATAAACAGTAAGTACAGGATTGTAAAATACGCGCGTATGCATCCAGAAGTGTATTAAATTGAGATATACCGATAACTTTAATATATTTTGTAAAAATAATAAAATAATGTAATAGGGTAAAGAGAAAACATGTGCAAATAGTAAAAAAAAAAAAGAATCGTTTGCGTACAATTTTCCTCGTGATCAGCTGATTGGAAATTAATCTAAAATTTACTAACGTAATTTTATAAATACAAAAATGCATTAAAGTTTTGTTGCACGCGCAATTATCGCAATTTTGGTCAAATAAATCTTAATTTAGCACAAAGATATGTTTTCATCACCAATTTTCTTTCGACATTTTTATTAATCGTTAGAAAATCGACAGATGTGTGTCGCAATATTTTTAAAGAAAAATCGATTCAAAGTCGACGAATAAATCTATAGTGAAAAGGACATTTGATGTTTTTTGTAGCCTCTATTGTATAAAATTTCTACGCTACAGAGCTCAAATGATAAATACATATTGCCTCGGTCTCGAAGATTGTACCTCTGCCGTTCTAACGCGCGTAATAATAAAAACGCTCGCGGCATCAAAGACAGCTGCGTTATCGAGAGACAAAACCCTCAGCGAGAAACTATCAGGCGACCTAGATAAAGAACGCCATTTCGATATTTCAACCTCGCGTCGCGGCACCTTTTTCCCCCTGCAGAGAACAATGCGACCATTTGCATTTTGCCGTGGAACTGGAGATGAAAGAGAGTCACGGGCGAATATTTTGCGCCACTCTTGGCCCGCCCCTGTGGCCTTTTCCTATTCTTTCCCCGCCTCACTCTCTCTCTCTCTCTCTCTCTCTCTCTCTCTCTCTCTCTCTCTCTCTCTCTCTCTCTCTCTCTCTCTCCCCCTCTTGCCATCCCCATGCCAAGGGTTCTAGGCCAGAAACGAATTGCGAGAATTATGGAAATTTCTACCACTACCAATCCCTTACTCCTCTCCCGTGCATTTCGTCCCGTTAACTTCAGCTAGCGATTATTTACGGTTAATTCATATGAATGAATAAATGAGTACTATAAAAATGCGTATGTGTAACCGATAAAAAAAATCCCTCGCTGGTTACATTATATCGCTTTACAATTATATCGCTTTACAATTATATCGCTTTATGCTCGAATTATAACGTTTTCGATCGTAAAAGAATTAGCGTAACATAAATTGCTTTATTAAGTGCAAAATAAAGGAAATTAATTGCGATATCGGTATTTTTTAAATAGCTGCAATTTTTTATGTGCAAAAAATTATCCCCTTTTTTACTACAATATTCAGGTATGCGTATTTTTTATTTTTCATTTTTACTCTCAAAGTATTATTCGCGCAAAATTTTTAAATTTATAAAAATGTAGAATAAACATTAAATTATACTTTTTTGTTTAATACAAACACATGTATTAAAAATTTAAAGAATTACTCGGGGATATTACAAAATTAATGCACAGTTTATCGTTCAAACTATTGACTCTCGTTCAAACAACTCTCGCGATTTCAATAATCAGTATAGTACATGTTGGATCACATCCGAAGTGATTTACGCGAGAAGTTTAAATATGCGTAAACTATGCACAGATGGGCAATCCTGGTCGACTGTCTCATATTTTACTAGCACGTTATTTCGCATACTATTCTTTTTCGTTTCGCACTTTTCTCATGTACACCGCTATACATACCATTTACGATTTCTTTATTCTATTTCTTAATCTCAATTTTCTTTGTATTCTTATTCTACACTCGCGGTTTCCTATCCATTTTCCGTCACATGGATACATTTTTCTCTTTTTTCCTTCTCTCTCTCTCTCTCTCTCTCTCTCTCTCTCTCTCTCTCTCTCTCTCTCGCTTTCTCTTAACACATCTTATCTTTATTACTACCTCCTTCTCCAAGTCTCTCGTTTTTCCGCAAGTTTTCTACCTATTTTCCCTTTTGTTTTTTTTCATGCGCATAAATATATATCAGATGAATACTGTAGCGAAAATGTACTCGTTCAAAAAAGTTTAGAAATACATGCGAGCATATATTCGCTACACAAATCTTAAATAAATAATAACTCGTGAAAAAGTATATATCAAAAATAAAGGTATATACATAATATGTGCGTCGCATCACAGCACACGCGATAATTTAATATATTAAATATTTGTATTTAATTAAAGCCAATGGATATGATAAATAAAATTATAATAAATCTTTGATTCATTATCTATATGGTTACCTTTACACTTTATTTATAGCTTGACCGACAAACATGCAAGCATCTATAGCATACATTTATATCGCGTACGACCTTTTACGAATAAATTAGCACCAAATTCGCGAATCTAGGCGCCCGCATGGAAGCAAGGAAAAAAAACACAACGAAATCACGGCTATTCGCGGAGAGAGTTTTCGCCGAAAAATTCGCGAAATGAATTTATTTCGGAAACCCTGCGAGCATCCCAAAGACTGTCAAAATTAAAATCGTTTTATTATTGCAATTCCGTAGAAACAAATAAAATTCAACTAAATCAAATTTAATTAAACCAACAACGTTTTATTGTTCCAGCTATATATATATATATATATATATATATATATATATATATATATTGTCAAAGTGCGGTGTAAAACTGCGTATCACAGATTTTTTATTTCAGAAAACAAAATAATAGATTATTTGAAGGGGCAGGTAAATTATTTTATGTGATATGACGAAATTAAAAATTTTCCCCTTTCCATAAAAGGTACCGGAATAAAATAATAAAATAACCGTATTTCACGTTCGCTGTTATCATCAATTTTCTCATTCCTCAAAATGACTGAAATATATCATTCTTTTATTCTTTAATCTCTTATACGCCAACGAATTACAAAACGATTACAATCGCGCCAAAGTTGCGCTCGCCGCTCTCATTGCGGATTACCGCTCTATCGCCTCGATCTTAATGTGTAATATCGTGGGCGAAAATCACGCGAGAATGCGCCAATGTAGACATCATATAGCTGGCGTAGCATAGTTCTCTGCGGTATTCTATCGCGGACCGCGGAGCGAACGAAATCAATCGCGCTTCAACGCGCTAGTATCGGGCGACTACGTTCGGGACGCAATCGTTGGGGATATGGATCCGTTCGATTCGACGCGCAGCAATAGGATGAGGAGCAATAGGATTCGGTCTGGCTATCAGCTGCCGAGCATACTCGCGCGATTCACCAAGCATCGCGCCGCGCAAGTTTCCATCGCGCATCAGCAGCCGCGGGACTGGAAACCGGCGAGAGTCTATTCGAGATAGCCGAGGATTATCAAGTGGCGGGAGCCGCGGCTTACGCATCAGAATCTGGTGTAAGTCGACGGATAAACTGCCGATCATAATTTACACACTGATCGCGTACATATTTGTGTGTGATCAAGTATTAATAATCTTCGCTAATCTTCAAAAATTTCTATGCCATTTTCGCGCGGAAAAAATCTAAGATGACTTTTTCTTAAAACGGAATGACTTAAATCAAAGAACGTTACTTAAATAGGAAATGGTACAATACTAATTAAGTAATGATTCGAGTAATACTTTTTTAATTATTTTATATTTCCATCTTATTCGGCAAAATTTTCCCACGATTTATCAAACAGGCGAAAAGAGGTATAAAAGTTAATAATTTTAAAGCTGTATAGCGATTAAATTAACTCTATGTTCATGAATTATATTTTTTTTATGGAAATTTGGATTGTTTTTTTTTTCCTCCTTCTTCCTCGTACGATCGCAAGCGCGACGCAAGTACATTTTCCGAGTCGCAAGTTTTTTTATCCTATACGAAAAAATTTTCCACGAATTTCTTTTAAAAGATCGTCAATGTGAAATAATTAAAAAAAAAAAAAAAAAAAAGAAAAAATTCCAAGTTACATTTCGCATGGAAATAAAATCCAGATTATTTGCCGGTGGTGAATTCCGCGGGTTCGCCAGAAATGAGAATCGCATGTTAGTCGACGACTACGTGTGTAATACACGTTTACACGGCGGACGCGTGCATGCAACCACTGCGTCGTAATAATAGTGTTGCGCGGTCGAAATTATTCTAAATCTGGCACCACAAATTCCAGAGGTGCACACCGTGCGGCGCGCAGACACGGAACCCTATTGTTAATTAACTCGAGATTTGCTGCCCGAGCGGAGCCGGATGACAGTCTTGAATTTACCGGATGTAGCAACGTCCGTTAAACGCGAACAATTTGCGAAGAAGGCGTCTCGAGAGTAAAACAAACCGGCCCGTCGGCGACCGGTTTCCTGAAAAGTACCGGAAAGGCCAACTGGTTGGAGAGAGCGGGGGGGGGGGGGCAGGAGAGAATTCTCTCTCCAAAGTTTCGCCCAGACTTTTTTGCGAGAAGCGAAAGAAAGCGCGAGAAAAAAAGATCGATGAATAAAGAACGAGAAGGGTAGATTGATCACTGGAGCGAGTTAGGTGGATGTTTTAATTCTAAAGTGAGACGCGGAGAGAAAACCGAGGTAAGACACTGACGAGAGCGGCGTCATAATTAGCGAAATAACGAGGCAGAAACGCCTGCCCGCTCTCTCGGAGTTTTGTGCTTTACTCGTGTCTATGCCACGATAACCAGAGTCGAGAAAGAATCAGACTTGATCCTCTTTACCGCCCACGCATTCCACAACTACTTTGATTTTCTCTTATGCATGCAATTCTTTTCAACGACTTGGAAAAGTCGATACACAATGTCTAGAGGCAGGCGTCTCTTCTCTCGCGCGCAATTTTTAATTTTTTTTATTATACTTAATACAAGTAAACGCAAAAAAGTATTCAACAGGCATAAACAAAGAAGAATACCGACATCAGCATTAAATATCGCATTACATAAATTATTTTATCGTTTATCCCATATATATCTTGAAATAAAATATTATTTCGATAAGAGTCTCTTAAAAATATATTATACGTCCATAATATCTTGCTTCATTTCTCATAATTAAGTCTATTAATATAAATCTTTCATATATTATATCAGCTCTTTTCTCTAATGAAAAAGAGCGAGACTATCTCCACAAAAATTTTAAAAAAATATTGTAGATATCTACAGACTCTGCACGTTTCTTTTCAAGATGCAGACGCTGTATAATCTTCAAAAATTACATCTTTTACTTGGAAAGTTCAAACCTTTTCGAAGAAAAAAGATGGAGGAAGAGACCGAGACGCGTGGGAGGAGATGCAAAAACCGTAGTAAAAAAAGAAAAAAAAACGTGCTATTTCACCGAGCACATTCTCATTGCATATTCAGTGGAATAGCACACGAACACGTGTGTATGTACCTCTGACGCTGGCAAACGCAGAAAAAAAATACGCCAACTCTGATATATGATCTGAAAAAAAAGGGAACGACGAGGTTGCCCCTAGCGCGCGACACTGCGATTGCAAAAGCGAGGTTAAACGAGAACACGTGCGAGCCGATAATTTATTCGAGGAAAAAACGAATAGTGTCACGCATTTTCGGTAGCTTTATGCGTGCGTCGAGCGTTCTATACCTAATAGCCGCTCGATCATATTTGACGCGAACGTTTTAACGGATAATATAAATAATAATGGCATTTATCGCAATCGTCGGAAAAACCTCGTAATCTTTATGAATACTTCGAGACGCGAACGCGATAATTTAAATAAAATATTAAGACGATAGATACATTTAAATAGAATGTGTTACTTCTTCAAGTAAAATTATTGTTCTTCTATCGCGATTCTTGTGCAGTTGAAACATTTTATACGGACATTAAATATATCTTTAGTAGTTGGAACTCAATTAAGATCCTCTTAGGATATAAAATTCGCTTAAGATTAAAAGAGCGATTCATATCTATTTTGCCGAACGGTAATGCATTAAGTTTCTGGAGGAATTAGATTGGAACGAGGGGACAAGCCGTGTAATTCGGTGACTTGGATATAGAATATAGATGAACGAACATATATATATATATATATTTCTTTACACATATATCTGTACTGTAAAAAATATTTCCTTCCACTCTTTTCGGGTCGCACAATGACACACCGGTTGTTTTTCTGCATACACGTAAATTTATTCACCTGCCGCTTTTGTATACGTTCGCTATGCAGATTTTACATCGCGCCCTCGGAAACTCGCCGGTACAATTTCGTAGTGGCTTAGTAATTTCGATTTAGGTTTCTCGATAAAGGATAGCAGCGCTGAGGCTGAGGTGAAACTCCACTACGCGGCTTTCGATTCAGACCGTACCAAAGCGGGTTCCGCCACGTCAGTTTCCAACTCTGATCGCTGTTACCGTTCGTTAACCTTTAAGCGATGTAGAATTCAGGAATTTCAAGCGGCATCAAGGGAATATAAAACGTTTTATATCAAAAAATTTACAATCCTTAAGACTATCTCGCCAAGTGTTTCAATGATTAATACAAGCGATCTTATTCCACAGGGTACGTTTCATGCATGTATGTATGTGTACTTCAGACATTTTAAATTTTTTTCACTTTTAAAAATATATCACCTTTTTAAAAGAATTGATGCAATATCTTCTGTGTGATGCAATTTAAAAATATAAATAAAATGTAAATATATAAAAATATAAATAAATAATTAATAAACTTGATTCTCAAAATTATAAATCAATTATTATTACAATCAACATACATACCGACTCGATTGACTTTTCCCATAACTTTGGGAAGCAAGAGCCTTTAAATAATCGGTGTATAGAAAAACACGCGCGATAATTTGAGACTAGTCGGCTGGCCTAGCATTTTCGGCACTCTCGACCGCGAAATTTCGCACATTTACGTTGATGAAGCGGCCGCGCACAGGTATGATGAATCATCCGTCGGAGCTTGCAACCGCAACAGTTACCGCGGGACGGCGGTAACAAGACGAGACGATGCGTCCGCAACGAAAGCGCATGCAAGCAACGTAACGAAAGCATCGCGCGAAACGTAACCGCCGATAAATATATCCAATCGATATCGATACACTCTCTCGGTTCGCTCGCTCTTGTCGCAATTGCTCTCGCACGATACGCTAACGGATAACGTCCCGCGTTCGGGGAGGATGGAAGGGCGAAAACCACGAGATATCACGTCGATAATCCGCCGGCAGACAGTTATAAGCGCACACGCCGGGCGCTTTCTGCCCTTTAACGGAGCGACGTTATGTAGGTATTGACGCGCGCACACGTACTCGCGCGAAATGCAGAAATCCCCGAGCTAAACGACCCTAATTTCGTCGAGTACGGGACTGTAATAGCCCACCTATTGCGGTGCGATCGGAAAGGCGGATGAATAGGCCGATTGCTCGGATAGAAACGCTTGAGAGAATGTTATCGAGAATAGGAGCGAAATTCTCGAAAAATCTCTCCACACTCTTACGCGCAATATTACATCTCCTTCCATGTATTTTAAGAGTGACGAGAGCGATAGGAGAATTCTCAAAATTACGCATTAATTAATCTTGCGTGATTGAGCAAATTCTTGTTGTCTGCAATCGATCGTTTCTCTGTTCTCTTTCTTTGTGTGATTAAAATTCACGTCGACCTGAGAGATACGCGTCGACAAACATTCAAAATTTCCCCTCGGCGTACATGCATCCTGTGAACCGCGCAATAATGTTCCCTCGGTACACGTGGTGGCGTTGAAATATTAAAAGCGGAAAGATGCACGGGCTTTCAGGACCGAAACGGGAAGGAAGGAAGGAAGGAAGGAAGGAACGAACGAACGAACCGGCGGCGAGTGTAAAAGCGCGACGGGGTGGAAGTGGAAAGACTAAAGTTCGAGGGAGAGAGCTAAGAGCTAACGCACTCTCGACGCGTACGTATGTGTCGCGATTTCGCCAGGATCAAATTTCGTGTCGAGTACCGCTCGACGACTAGAAACATCCTGCTTTAGTCCGCCCGATACGCGAGTCTTTGCCCCCTTGGAGAACCCTCCGGAACATCAAGGATGCTGGGAATTCCATCGAAAGACGCAGAAGGTGAGCGCAAGGTTTCAAACCACGTCCGACGAGAGCTCGCGGTGCGTCTCGTCTTCTCTCTCGTCTCGTCTCGTCTCGTCTCGTCTCGTCTCGTCTCGTCTCGTCTCGTCTTATCACATCTCGTCTCATCTCGTCTCTCTAACTCTACGCCTTTGCATACGCGAGTACATTTCTCTCTCTCTCTCTCTCTCTGTCTCTCTCTCCTCTCTCTCTCTCTCTCTCTCTCTCTCTCTCTCTCTCTCTCTCTCTCTCTCTCTCTCTCTCTGTCTGTCTATCTCTGTCTCTCTCTGTCTCTCTCTGTCTCTCTCTGTCTCTGCCTCTCTCTGCCTCTCTCTCTCTCTCTCTCTCTCTCTCTCTCTCTCTCTCTCTCTCTCTCTCTCTCTCTCTCTCTCTGTCTCTCTCTCTCTGTCTGTCTATCTCTGTCTCTCTCTGTCTCTCTCTGTCTCTCTCTGTCTCTCTCTGTCTCTGCCTCTCTCTCTCTCTCTCTCTCTCTCTCTCTCTCTCTCTCTCTCTCTCTCTGTCTCTCTCTCTGTCTCTCTCTCTGTCTCTCTCTGTCTCTCTCTCTCTCTGTCTCTCTCTCTCTCTGTCTCTCTCTCTCTGTCTCTCTCTCTCTGTCTCTCTCTCTCTCTCTCTCTCTCTCTCTCTCTCTCTCTCTCTCTCTCTCTCTCTCTCTCTCTCTCTCTGTCTGTCTGTCTGTCTCTCTCTCTCTCTCTCCTCTCTCTCTCTCTCTCTCTCTCTCTCTGCTCTCTCTCTCTCTCTCTCTCTCTGTCTCTCTCTCTCTCTCTGTCTCTCTCTCTCTCTCTCTGAAAGGATCACTTAAACTATCCCAACACTAAAATGTCAAAATCGTACCTGTCATTCACTCTCGAATAAACATCGGGATGCAATCGCGATTTTATTTATGCGAAAATAAATTCACATCGAGCACTATAAATATAACGAGTATTCTTTTTAGAAAAAATTTAGATATTTAGAAAATATATAATTGTGTGCATATAAGTCAATCTAATTAGTAGTTGTTTAAACTTTATATGCCATCAAAAGTTTAAGACAATTCAATCCTTTGACATCGCGCATTTTATGGATATTTTTGTAAAGTCAAAGATATTTAATTGCACAAAAATCGCGAAGACTATACTCGCAAACACTTGTACAAACATTATAGATTCTTTCTATAATTTAAGCATTACGCGTTTAAGCAATATTGTATCTAACTCTTTTGTTCTTTCTCATAAACATATGTTCTTATATACATATGTATATATTTATTTATCTCGTTCCATTTCATCCATTTTATTTGCCTGTAGATTTTATATTTTATATTTATCAAAGTATTTATTTCATATCAATAAGTAAATAAAATTAACGGGGAAAAATATTTAGATACCATTATTATTCATATTTATACATTTTATCGTTATTGATAGTGAACGAAATAATATTATGTATAACAGTTAAATGTTTAAAGATATCCATTTCAAATATCTGTCCGCAAAGTATATTTTTCTTCAAAAGATGTTACGGCTTAAAAAAAAAAAAGTTTCATTTTATAAACCTGATCCACGTTTGCATCTTTGGATCTTTATTTCAAATTTTTATGAAAGCGAAAAAAGATACATGGCATAATAAACAAACTCGCTATTTTATTCGGGTCATACGAAAGGGTAGCTCAATGTAGACGCGCCATCGTGTCCGAATTCTCAATTTTTATTCAAACTGAATGAACGCGCGACGTATCGCATTTATTTGCGTACGAATGTTGCGGATCGTTCTGGCGAGGTATCGATTTTTCGCGCCGCATATATCAAAAACTGTATGCATACGCGTGCGCTTCCGATGTCGATACGTGAAATTTGCGACTGCACGTCTTTAGGTGTAGAACGCGCCGAGTGCATATAACGCGCGACGCGACGGTCGTGTATGCGGCTGACAGTAGCGAACCATTTCCATGACGGTAGGTTATTGCTTTCGCGGTCCGAATTCCCAAAGTCTCAAGTCACGCTACACGATCTGCCTGTGAGCGTGCATCGCAAGCCGCTCTGCGGCTCCGAACGCAATGTAATGCATCTCGCTGTGCATGACCATCTGCGTCTGTCGGAAACCCTCATCATTTCGCTCTGCGTATATATATTTCTTAAAATTCGCCGCAAATACAGTGCGATACATTGTCAAAACTATTAAATGGAAAAGAGAGAGAGAGAGAGAGTGTGTATAAAAAAAAAAAAAAATAAATTGAAATAATTTTCAAATCGAAATCTGTCACTCCGAAGTATAATTAAAAATTCGTACATTTCGTAAACTAAATTCCTGTTTATCCTTTTTAATTCGCTATCTATTTCTCGCTGTAATATACGTATTATTATTCTTTTCGTCTTGCCGAACATAAGCTCGATTTACCTCGCATCGGTTAATATTGGCGAGACATTGCGAGGTTTCGCCAAGATTTTCGCATTTTCATAGATCGAGTTAAATTGTGTTTTACGCATACTAAGAACAAGAGGAAAGACAAGGATGGCGAGAGAGAGACAAGCGGCACACACTCGTCAGTGGACGCCGCTTAATTTCCGTTTCAGATGCGGAAACAAAAGTTGCAAGTCAAACGACCTGAGGTAAAGATGAAGAACTGAAATCGAAGCGAGTGCGACGAGAAACACATTTTGTTCCACGTTTACAACGGACGAAATAGCTACGCGATAGTTATGCAAGTCCTCTCTAAATTGTAAAATTACAGCGCGCCTCACAGACACTTTCTTACATTATACATAATATTAATTATTCAACTAAAAATTTAAAATTAAACTTTGATTAATTATTTAGTACACAAATTGAATTATTTTCATTTAAAAAATTTTAGATAAAAGACTTATTTAATATTAAAATCGATAATGTATTCGTAATAATCTTACAAAGATATTTATATCGTTCTTTCTTATCTATACGTATTGTATGCCACAGTCAGATCAAATATCCATCGAAATACAAAAAGACTCGATCTCGCATCGCATTCCTCAATATTACTACGATTATACGCAAATGCTTTAAAACAAGTTGCACGAAAACGATTAAAACGAAAACAGCTACGCCCCTATGGAAAGAAATAATTGGTTGAATACACCAAAAAGTTTGTCCGCGTCAAATAACATTCCGCGCTGACGTAACGGAAAAGCGAAATTGTACAGAAATTAACACATATTGTCGGTCGATGGGCAAATGCAATAAAACCGCAACGAGAAAAACTAAAAAAAAAAAGGAATAAAATAAAAGAAGAAAGGGTATAACGTTTTTTTTTTTCAGCTAATCGCGCCCGGCCTGCGATTTGTTCCCCGATTGCGCCAGCTCAATTGTCGCTGCCATTCAGCTGTACCTACTCTTTTTTTTTTTTCATCGTTCTATGATCGAAACGCGACGAAAAAAAACCTTTTTTCCACGTGGTTCGGACAAGCGCAGTCGACCTCTAGTCCCGGGATCCAATGCCATCCAATGCCAGCCGTTATTTACGAGTGACCAACACAATGATGGCGATGCTTAAAATTTCCCGTTGGAAAAACTCGGCTGCAGCGCGTGTTACTTCTGAGTTTCTGACAATGAGAGGAGCACGCGAGAACGTTACACGAATCCTTAACAAAACGTTATTTTGACACTTCAGAGGATCCTTGTCTGCTTTATTATAGTCGCGTGCATTTAATTAACTTTATCATTTATGGGAAAAAAATATTTTATGCTATAACTCTTTATCAAGATGGAAACACATTAACAAAATAATGTAATTATAGTGATGTAGAGTTTAACCTCTACATATGCATGCCTTTGATAATTTAACGATAATTGTGTATATAATTATTGTATATTTAAAATTAATAATTATTCTGTATTCATAGTTAATTAAAATTTCCCAAATATTTTAAATGCACAACAGCACTGAAAAAAATTCCGACTAAAAAAAAAGTACGACTATATTTTAGAATGCTGAAATGTCTATGTTCGAATGAAAAAGGGCGTGTTCCAATTCCTGCGATCAAAGGTTTATTACAAAGCTTCATTACAATAATTACTAAGAGAACCGAGTGCGTGTCACGCGTGCAATTCCGCATTCAAGGGAAATGTGCGCAAGCTGTTCGTCACGAAGAAACGATTTTATGAAGGGAAATTAGCTCGTAACAGGAAATTCTATCGTTTTATTTCTGATCGATACTCGCATGAATTACTTATAAGGCACGACAAAACTCTTGCTCGAAAAAAAATTTTGCAGTAATCGATTATCGTTTCAACAATTTTCAAAGCCACTTTGTCGCGTATAAAAGGAAAGTATAATTTTTTAAAAGAGTTTAAAATATTTTTGCAAATATATTTTATTGATAATAAAGAGAGTCAGCAGGTTTTATTTAAATTACGATTAATCTATTAATCAAATTATACTTTTCGACCCCTATCAACATTTCAGTTTTGTCATCGTAAATCGTATACACGAGTAAGCCTTACCTTTGCTGTAATATCACTTTGCCAAAATTTAATCTCTTAGAAATACAAAGTAACGGCATTGCGATGAATGAGAACTTTTACAACCCGCTATTACAAGCCGCGATTACACTCGAGATGGAAAGAGGAAATGTGAAAATCGTACGACCGTTTGCGGCAAGCCAAAGATGCTTGCAAGATGCAAACTGAATGCCGTTATCTGTATCGTAGCGATCGGGCTCCTTCTTTCCGGGGTTCTAACATTTCAGAAACGCGCACTCGACAATGTGTAACGAACGCGAGGAAACGGAAGGCAACGAGGAGCGACACGTGCTGGAAACGTAGGTTCCTGGTGAGAAGAAAGGCAACGAGTGGAAAGAAGGAAGGAGTGTAAATGGGCAACACGCAGAAAAGAGGAGAAGGAAATAAAATGGCAAATGGTAAGCATGGACGAGAAATAAGGGGTCGTAAGCGCGTAGGGAGAATTCAGTGGCTCGTTTCATCGACTATCATCGAGTTAAACATAAAAGAAAATGACCTTAAACTGCATCCAATGACTTTTAGCGTATTACGAAATTTTAAACGCAATTCTCGGCGAATTGCCCGCACCGTTGAAATAATTTACTGTCTGCGAGCGCGCAAAGTCGTTCTCTCTCTCTCTCTCTCTCTCTCTCTCTCTCTCTCTCTCTCTCTCTCTCTCTCTCTCTCTCTCTCTCTACTTCTGTGGGGAGTCTATCCCCTTGTGAAATCTCTGCATATATTAACTCTATATATCTCGCATCGCGGAAAAAACGATACGCAAAAAAAATATGAAGATAGAAATAAAACGAAAAGAGAATACAGAATGTATCTCAGAAATTTGGTAAAAAAAGTACTTGTAGTCTTGTTTTGCAGTTTTTTAAAATTATTCGTAATAACTATAACGTTAACGTTGAATGTATCCAAAATATTTTAGCGAGTTCAATGAAAATATCGTAACAACTGTCGCAACTCAAAGATGCTCCAAAAAGTGTATAAAATAAAAGTTAGGTGTTATGATGTACTCGGTATATGTTTTATGTATATTTATGTTAGAAAAGAGTTATGTGTGAGAAAGCAACATTCTTTATATTCATTCTCACATCCGTCTCGAAATGATATAACGGCCGATGACAGCGGTGTCTATCGTATACGTCAAAACTACTTCCTACAAATGGATTGTTTCAGTTATTTTTACAACTAGGACATTTTACGAGGCGCGAGTGACATTTTCTCGTTGCGTCAAAACGACAGGGTTATAAACACCGAAAAGTTCTTTTTTTTCCGTTTTTTTATTTTGCTGTAAATGTTTTTTTTTTTGTAAGCCACACGAGATTTAAAAAAGAAAAAAATGTTAGGTATAAAATATCAGACAAATGAAAAAGTTGAAGTTGATCTTAACAAAATTCAAAGAGTTGCGCCATCTTGAAACATTACTCTTTTTATTAAATCTATATTTTTAAACTTTGATAGAGACATAAATTTGATGGTAGATACTATAAGTAATTTGGACGCAAATGTGAACACTAATTTCTTGAAGAAAAAAAAAGATAACTTTCAAACTTTTAAACAAAATGAGGAACTGAGAATCTGCAAGTTAAATGTGTTCCAGCATATTAGACATCAGACACATTTGCAATATGCTCCGAGTAAAGCAAGAACAAGTCCCAAGCTTTATTTCCATATTCTAATTAAAATATTGTAATATATATATATGTATATATATATATATATATATTAATATACATGTATATTAAAATATATATATAATATAAATGTACATATATATATTAATATATATTAAAATATACATATAATATAAATATACATATGTATATATTAAAATTAAAAATTATATACACACATATACATACATACGTATGTGTGTATTTGCGCACGCGCGCGACAATACACTTTATCATATTTCATTAAGCTTGATGGCCGATATAGTAAGAGCAATCTATTTATAGAGACGTAACGCATGACATAATTGCACATAAACTGCAGAGTATTAGTTTTCGTTCAAGGTCGATTACCGATCGGATAATCCTGCGTATCGATAACGCGATGTGAAGTGTGTTATTGCAACGAAGAGAAGGTGGGGGGACAACGGTCTATACTTGCGTCTGTCAATTATTACAGTGTTATCACACAATGGGAATTATCCGGTGAAACGTGCGTCGTGATCGTGAATACAAACGCGACACATTATAAAAGCCTGTCCTCATTCAGTCGATCGTAAAGCGCTGTCGGATTTCTTCGAGATATACGTACATATATTCCTCAATCGCAAAATTTCACAGATTTCGAAACAAATGATAAAAAAAAAAAAAACGGAGATAGCCGTGCAATCGCACAAGAACGGCATTATATTATTATATCGTTTAAGCCGTGATAAAACACACTCGTCGTATTTCGATGAATGATGGAAATATATTGTCTAGACGAACCTATTATATAGACGTGGTAAACCATTGAAAGATAAACAATGGCGGGCAAAAAGTGCGATTGTTCTAATTGTAAGAAAAGGAGAGACGTGACTTTGAAGCCATCCGTACAGTATGTAGTAGCTCGTATGACGAACGCGATGATATGTCGCATTACGTCATTTCGATGCAGTATTATAAATAGCGACAAACGATCTGCCACTTGTTAAATTAATTTATCGGAATTGCTTTATAAATCTTGTCCCACACCGATCAATCTCTCCTTCTCTCCTTCTCTCCTTCTCTCTCTCTCTCTCTCTCTCTCTCTCTCTCTCTCTCTCTCTCTCTCTCTCTCTCTCTCTCTCATCATGCAAATAATCACGCAAAAATATATTGATTCTTCGAGAGAATCGTCCTAAATATGAATATTTATGCACTCTACTTTTTATAATTTTTTAAATCGAAACTGTTTAAATCTACATATTAGCGAAAATGTACGCGTGTCATTGAGCTTGGAGAATAGCCGCGAGATATTGAAATATTTTCGCGATAATATTGCTTGTTGTAACAACTGTAATTTAATGCTCGTATTATTTGGAAGTTGTACATTGTTAGCGAAATCAGTGCGTTTAATAACGAAATTTACAATATTAATTGTAATGCTAGCAATATCCATCTGCATTATGTTTTATGATTATTCATAAGCAGCATCCATTTCGGCGAATATGGATTTTCTAATTAACGGTGACATTGTTAACGATATTAAATGCTGCAATATCCATTTATTTTCTGAGAATGTTATTTGAAACTGAAACTTTGTTCGAGAGCATAGTCGAATCTAGTTTCTCTCGAGGTGCAAAATAATGTTTTACGTCAGCCGGCATGCGATAACATTCGCTCATGCGTCACATTAGGCAAGTATTATATTTCCACGTGGATAGCTGAGAAAAATATTGTACATACCCGTTCGTGTTGATTTTACGCGACGCTGAATCAGTCGCTCTCGCAGAGAGAATCTTCGGGGATCTCTGACCGTCGCGCGGAACGATAACGATGATGATGATGATGACGACGGTGAAACGTGCCGACAGTCACCGAGAATATCGCGCGTTAAATAACTTCGTATTCACGACACACACACACACAATGGATGTTCACAACAGATGGGTGCACATCGAACGACACTCACGCGGCGCGCGGCTTACGTGACCGAATTCAATTGACTCTAACCTCAAAGTCGGTTAATGGAAGAAGACCGTCCGTCGATTCGTCGACTGTCTTGTCATTAGTCCTGGGATCTCTAGAGAGAGAGAGAGAGAGATAGACGCAAAAGAAGTTAGTCGGCTAGTAATTATATCCCGGCGATTAATTTGAGAACTTGGATGCTCCAACTACCGATTCTCTCTCGCGTCATCAACCGCGCTCGCGCCACGAAATCCGGCAGTGAACTAACAGCGAGACGGATGCTGCGGCCGGTGTATGTGCCTTCTGCCTTGCCGCGCGCTCTCCTTCCTCCGATACTTCAATACCCCCTCCAAAAGCCTCATCGCTACGCCGCAAGCGCCGGCTCTCCCGCGCTCTCGTCCTGAGTCCTGACGCGAGTAGCATTACCGCTTGTGTGCTTGTTCGGTCCGTTGCTATAAGTGAGAGAGTGAGGTAGGGGGAGGGAGAGAGAGAGAGAATTTACGCTAGGCTGTTTCTCTAGTTCTCTCTGTCGTTCGGAAATCTTCCCTGTATATGTATATGTATGTGTGCGCTCCCTCTCCCTTCTTCTTCCCTATATCACTACCCTTCTCCGTCTCTCTCTCTCTCTCTCTCTCTCTCTCTCTCTCTCTCTCTCTCTCTCTCTCTCTCTCTCTCTCTCTCTCTCTCTCACTCTCTTTTTCTCTTTTTTTCTCTCTTTTTCTCTCGCAACCCATGATACGCGCGGGATGCACGATCCGACTCGTTCGCTTTCATTAACTACACTTCGACACTGACAAAATGGATGTGTCGATAATTGAGAGGGTTGGAATGGAAAGTATGGAGTGTATTAATTATACTATTTTGTTTTTCACTTTCTACCTTGTGTTGTTCGTTTGTTTTTGCGCGCAACCAGTTTTTTTTTTCAGATTGTTTTTACATGCATACCTTTTATATAACGTGGGCTTTTCGTGTACGGTTACCGTTAAAAATTTTTTAATAAAGGATAAAATACTCTCTCCGTGTGAGAGTAAACTTATTAATATAATTTTTTGTCACATATCTTAATTATCGTTGTGTATTATGTCAGCGTTTCAATTATATAAATATTCATATTCGCTCTTTTATAAATACGACAATTTATTCTAAATATGTCTATCTGATAAAAAAACACATCGCGATTAAAAGATGCGATTAAAGATAAATATAAATAATTTTCAAACGCAACGTTAAACGAGTTTTTTTCTAAAATAATAAATATCCTATCATTAATTCGAAGCGCCGCACATTGCGTTATGATTTCTTTCTCTTTTCTTTCTTCCTGCAAAATCCAAACAGCGACCACTTCGTCTTAAATGAGGAAAGTGCAAGTCAGTACAGCGAAAATAAATGAGCAGAGACCCATCGGCTTATATGGCGGCCAAAAGTCGGAGGTAAATGACCGGCGGTACTGAAGCTTGGACCATACTATACATATACATACTTTTCTTTTTCTCTCTCTCTCTCATAATACACGCATCTGCTTTCTTGCATTTGGCCCGGGATGGTTCTCCATTTATGTTTACGCTCTGGTTTACTCTTTCGTTTCGACGAATCTCTCTCTCTCTCTCTCTCTATTGCTCCCTTTCGTTCTCCATCCTCCCCTCTGCAAACTGACCGGTATCTCTTACGATGCAGAGAGGCGAGTTGGCACGCATACATGATGCATTCGCGTTGTCGAGACGTTTGCGTCATCACGCCTATAAAATATCTATAGACGCGTTTAATCTCGGACGTACTAATTGCATATAGGAAAAAACGCGTGAAACAGCGGGATTAATATCGGTTCCAGGAGAAAGAATCCTCAAAAATGTACAATTATAATTAAAATTGAAAATTCGACAGTATTCCGTATATTATACTTTGTTCTTTTTTCGAAATTGACTCTCTCCCTTATACACGGTTTTTTTTTAAATTTTTATTCCTTTTCTACAGTAACTCTAATCTGACAGATCATACACCAAATTTTTCATTCGCGTTTAATTACATTTTCTAAATTTAAGCTAATTGTACTTATTCGTATATAAATTTCCAAATATGAATTTATATATTAATTTGATTTCAAGATGATCATGTTGATTGATATTTTCTGTAAATATCTTCAAAAAGATAATTTGCCAATTTTTTTGATCGACTCCCATCCACGGATTTTATCCGATTAAAGGCACTTGGCTACTAAAGTTTTCTTCAAGAAACTACTTGCGCGTATACATTTATCAGCAACAAGATGATAGTTGCGAATCTGGCAATTGGCAAACGAGAACGAGCATTTCGCACGCAGATTAAATTGAATGGGATCGCGCGTCGCGTAGGTCGATTTGTAGACCGAAATGCATTCTTAAAGTCTATCGTAAGTCTATCGTTCTCGTAAAATTCGCGTGCGGCCGCCTATATCGCGCGATTTATTTCCCTTGGCGATCGCAATATCCTTACCATGACTGGTAGACTTTAAAGGAACAAAGAGTCGGACAAGAGAGAGCTATGGAACGTATACCTAGTTCTTTCGCGAAATTTTAATTTCTCACGACTTTGCGAAAGTCTCGTAGGTCCTTGCCACGTCTACGATCGAATGTGTGCAGTCGTACCGAAAATTTTTTACAGCGACATTTGCATAGTTTAAACGTCTGTCTACAATGATGAACCATATTACCTCTCAAGAGCGAAATATCTTGAGCATAAGATTCAGACTCATATTTTCTGTATGATCGTTACAAGAGAGTACACACAGAGAGGAACAAAAATAAATTACCAAATATTCATCCGATGAATAGAATATATGTATATCTTATACATATATAGAATTAATAAGTTACGGATTACCGTCATCGATAGATTGGATTCATCAATTTAATGTTTTCTTAAAATGGGTTCGATGTGAACATAATGGAGAGGCAAAAAAGTATGAAAACATTTTTTAACTAAAATTTTTGATGACTAAAAAAATTTCAAACAGAAAAATAATAGAATAAATATACAGCGAGAGAGAACACACTAATGGATTTTAGAGCGAGCATTTAAATCAAAGCATTCATTTATATTCTTCTCTCCGCATTTATTCATTAAATAACGGCGATTCAAACTCGAATCATTCATCGTGAAATTTAAAAAATAAAAAAACAATGTATTTAAAGCCACAGTATATATGGTTATGTAAAAAAGTACAATAGTCGACTCAATCCACCATAATTGAATAATTTTGCTCCGATCCGGTGAATTGATGGCCGTCAAGATTTACCCGTCTTTCAATCTGTTGAATTAATTCGTTTGCTTTGACGATTACCGTATATTTGATAGATCGTTTTCCACCATTTATTAATCACCGTTAAGTCTTTCCCTCTCGGCTCCGTCGTGTTTGCTCGAATTTGCATTATTATTTCCCATCACACTTTTCTAGATTCCCGTCGTTGACAATTACGGATTACAAGCGATAAATTAAAGCTCGGCTTAATTACGAGCTTACGTGTCATGCCGACTCGTGCGAATGTTGCAGGAGGCGTGCGTTAAGGGCGTGGAGAAAGGTACAAAGAGGATAGAAAAGCGAGAGAAGGAAAAAGTAGAGACTGCCTATGTTGAAGCGTTGTTTGCACAATTTTTTTTCTCTCATCTAGCTGGATTAATGCGTAAACCGAGCACCTCATGAAGAAACGGCGGACCGTGCCGCGTGACAAATAGTCGTCGGACGCGAGAGTTGATTCGAGTACCGCCCTTTTTTTTTCTCTTTTCCTCTTTCCTCGTTTTGTATCGCAACCCTCACTGCCACATATCGCAACGCTTTAACGAACGAACGCGCGCGCGCACGAGAGAGAGAGAGAGAGAGAGAGAGAGAGAGAGAGAGGGAGAGACGAGATTTCGCGACAAGCAACCGCTTATTACCAGCAGCGACTGGTCCGGATGCTTATCCGACTGAAAAATGGCACTCTCAAGCTCGAGCTTCTTTCGCGTGGTTTCCTGTTTTTCATAATTTCCGCGTTGTCACCAATTAAATCTTGGCGTTCGCAAAATTGGACCTGTGCTCTTTTTAACCGCACCTGTTATACCGCTTTGTGTTCTCAAAACGAAATAAAAGAGCAGAATCAGCTACATTAAACAAGAGAAAAATAAGAATACAATATCACTTTTTAGGCAAAAACAAAGACGGAAAAAGAAAATGTAGATAAAATGATAAAAGTTAATTTCTGCTAATTTTCAAAAAGTCTAAGTGTGTCGCAAATAATGTGTTCGCAATAATGATTGCAAACAGATGCAACTTCGACATTTACAGAAATGAAAGATTAATACCCTGGGATAGATATATTGTGTCGAAATAAATAAAGCCGCGTGAACCTTTAAACAAGAGTTATATTCTTCGCATTAGAACATTGCTAAATATCATTCGCGGTTAGTGGCATAGATATAGCGCGATAGACACATACGCGAAGAGTGCATCGACCCCGAGGATAAATCGAGAACGGCGGGATGAATGGCTGAATAATTTCTGGCTGTCTCGAAGACATTGTTGGCAGCGTGCACTCATGAAAAATGCACAGCGATATCGTTGCGTCATTGTCGGATGAGCGCCCACGTCGGTCAAGATGATATAGAAAAAAAAACTGGGTTATTTGTATTATTGATTGAATATCTGTCAGTTCTTTTCTTCAACAATTCATGAACTTAGTCTCTGACGTTGCATTCATCGTGCGTCGAAAACAATGGGTCCATAATTTATAACTTTTGTTGATAATTTATTTTGAGAGAGAGAGAGAGAGAGAGAGAGAGAGAGAGAGAGAGAGAGAGAGAGAGAAAGTAAGAGCAAGCACAAAAAATGATATGCAAAAACAATCATTGCAATATTATGTTTAAAATAACATGTGTGTTTTTTATACAGAAGTGGACAAAAAATAATATTTTAAGTAGAAAATAAAAATATAAAAATAAACTTTTTTTACTTTTATAATTATAAACAAATAAAATAATAATCCTTTTGTATGTTAATTACAATCCTATGTACAATATTCAAATTATTTTATACAAATCAGAATATTTCAAATATATCTTTCTCTTTAGAGATACTCAAATAATCAGTTAAAATATAATACTATTTTCACAAATTTGTACTTTTATTTTATTTACTTCTTTTTTTATGGTTTATGTCCCTTGAATTCGTTCTGTTCATGTTTCATTAAATAAAGTTAATTAACTTAATTAGTTTTTATAAATTAGTACTAAAAACAAAAGCTGACTTTTAAGATAAATGTATATTTGTTTTGTTGCTTTTCCGATTACTTTTCTTGTTATATAATATTCAAAATAATATTTGAGATAAAATACAAGAAATAAAATATTTGAAATAATCAATGTGCAAGTTTGAAAGCTTTAAATATTGTATCATTAAAAAGAATAATTCTTTTAGAATTATTACTTATAAATTAATAATTCGTGTCAATTATTGTATGTGTTGAAATAAATATATTTTATATTTTTATATCCATCATCCTCTCTCGAGGATATAAAAAATAAATTTTAAAAAATATTTTATTTAAACAAAATTATTTATGAATCATGTATTTCCAATATTTACAATAATTTATGCAATAATTGAAATGCATCCATCGTTATTTCTATATATCATGTGAAAAAAAAAACTGAAAAAATAAAAGTAAAAAATATTTGTTTAGATCCTCTTTCTTCTCGTATATAATTGCAATTACACTAATATAATTAAATTATAATTTAAATTATAAAAATAAACAGGCTCCGTGGACAATGTATGAAAAAAATTAAAACTAAATTGACTGCATTTCATAGCGTTGATTATAAATTTTTTTATAAATATTTATTCTGCCTACAACGAAACTTATAATATTTAAAAACTGTAATGATTCCGTTTGTAAATCTTCTCTGTTTCTTTTGTCATAGCTAAAGCGAGCGTCCTTCTCGTCATATCGCCAAATGAATTATTTACATGAGTTAATTGAATGCTCGTTGCTGCATCTGATTATGCGCGTAAACCGTCCCGAAGTTGCCATTCGCAGGCTACTACGTGTATATACATCACTTGACGGATGTATATGTACGTCGGACGTGTATCCTGCTTACCCTCTGCGGCAGGATCCGTTTAGCGTTCATTGTCCTACGACGCTCGCGGAAATGAACATTCCACGATCGACTGTTTAGCACGCATTTCTGTTACGACGGGCGTCATGCTAACACGCGATTACAACGGACAAGCCCGACATTAATTGACTAATGATCTGCGCGTCTGGAAAAATTGCTAGGTCATGGATTAATCGATGTGGCTAATTTTCGCGTCACGTCATTAGATGACGCCTTTGAAACTGAAATAACCAAAAACAAACACGCGCGAAATGTTTTTCAATGCCGAGAAGAAATGGCATCAATATCTGTGTACATGAAATATTCAAAATACGATAAAAAATATATAAAAACAATTAAGTTTCCAATTTTTATCGTTTTTCATTTGAAAAATTTCAAAGATTTCATTAAAATAAAATTATGATATTAGCTCCTCATTAAGAGAGAAATATATAATATATGTAATTCTGAAAATATTAAATGTACACATTTAAATCGACCTGAAATATCACTTGAAAATAATTCTGGATTTTTCATCGCGTAATTGAATAGAGAAATTAATGTAGAGCGAAATTGTGGAAAAATGAAGAAGTTCAATTATAACGTCAGAACAGAGAGAGGGAAATTAGGGCATAAATATTTGTCACTAATGATTATTGAGATAATGATTGCAAGAAGGTTAAAATATTTATAAAACGTTAATTATCATTGAGATGACGATCGCGAAAAGGTTCCACGAAGACTAAACTATGACTTAATTAAAATTAAAAACGTCAGTGTGTGGAATGTATATAGCCTAAAGAAAGATGACTCATTAAAATTCCTAGAAACTCTAATTATAACAACAAATAAGATAATTTCAGAAAAAGAAAGTGACAAAACTCAAATCCATTGATTTGAAAGGAAAGACAAAAGTTATAATCGTAGCATGTAATCGGTATACATACGCGCGCGTATGTTTCCCTTTAAAGGGATTGGCAAATTAAATCGGGCAGATTATAAGCATGCACTGTCAACGTCTATGATGTGCCATTTCCGCCCATGGCGGATAATGTTACGGCTACTTTACAGATTGCATATGGATGAAGCGGAGAGTGGCATACGCGGAGAAAGCACGCTACTCCGTGTAACAGATAGATAGACAGATGTCTCGAATGGACATGTATGCAACGTACGAGATGAAAACGGAATGGAAGCGACGACGGATAATAAAACCATTAGGATCAAACCGTTATGCCATTTTCGTGTGTAATAAATGATATTCGCGAAAGAAAATATGAAAATATATCACGTAATATTTTGCTGGCGTAAAAAATCCGCGTCGCGCTATCAATCATACTTTCCAAGACTCCTAGTTGGAACGTAGCATTCTTTATCCTTCTTAATAAAGAGTGCAAATAATAAAAAAAAAATGGAAATGTAACGTTATATAGCAGATGATTAAAATAAAGTTGAGCTAGAAAATGTTGTGGAACCTTTTCCATCTCTGTAGTTTCTCTGTAGTTATTTCGTTGGAACTTTTCCGAATAAACTCACTCTCTCTCTCTCTCTCTCTCTCTCTCTCTCTCTCTCTCTCTCTCTCTCTCTCTCTCTCTCTCTCTCTCTCTCTCTCTCTCCCTCTCTCCCTCTCTCCCTCCCTCTCTCTCTCTCTCTCTCTCTCTCTCTCTCTCTCTCTCTCTCTCTCTCTCTCCCCCTCTCACCCTTATGAAAGAGATATTTCTTAAAAATAAATGTTATTTTCTCAGCAAAACTTTTTGTTACAAAATAAAGCATTTTTGTTCGACTCTGAAGAGACAAATGCAGAGGACCAATTTTTCAATCAATAAACTTTAAATTAAATTTTTTGAAAGAAAGAGAATAAACACACACGCGCGCGCGCGCGCAAACTAATTTTAATTTCTGATAAAAAAATTCTTTCTTTCCTACAAACTTGTCGTTACAGCATAAACAAACATCATTCATATACGAGAGCATGGCATCAGGATGCCACTGGTAATAATTATAGAGGATACTCTGATGCTACGATCTGACACGCTCGATTTTCCATACGACGAGATAATCGCATCTTCGGCGCAAACGAGTGTTTTGACTTTTGCACACCGCTGTTAGTCATCTCGCGGGACATGCCTGATCATCTACCTGTAAACTCGAAAATTATGAGACCAAACTGTGTGGACAACTCTCTCGATGTACTTTGGCATATAGTAATCGCGAATAAGCCACACGAGTAACGACTCGTGCAACTGCCAAAATGACAAACGTGAATAACGGGCCGACTCTTCCTTACGCTTTATATAGGAGCGATAATTATTATACAGCTAAAATAAATAAATCAGTCATAAATAAATAAATCATCCGCAAATATAAAGAAAATAATTTATTTTTAGACGAAAAAAAACGGAACAGACACTGAAAATGTGCTAAAGAGAATTCTCAAATTACAAGAATTTGATACTTATTTGATTTTTTGTCAAATTCTCTGCTTTTCTCAAAGTTTTATAAAGCAAAATTTTTTACTGTTTTTTTTATTTAACATAATTAATTATATTGTATAGTATATATATATATATAATTATTTTTTTTTGCATTTATATGTCATACAATAAAGTCTTTTTTCTACTTTTCCATTTTTTAAAATAAATGTATAAATGACTTGTAATTATTTCCATTACCTCTGCAATTATCGATCTTTGATAGTAAAAATTTTGAATCATAGATAGTAATGGAAAACAGCTATCTACATCTAGCCATTTTCTTAATAGTCAATTTGCAATTCAAAGACAATAGCGTTATACGAGGTCTGTCAGGAAAGTAATGAGATTAAATCTGTAGCGTACAATGTGGTAACACTGAAAAATCTCGTAATAACGCAGAATATAAAGTATAGTTCTTCCTTTAAAAGCAGTACAAATTTCGGTTACGTTCATGTGTCATAACATTTTTCGTAAGAGTGTATTAGTAGACCTCGTCACCGTTTTCGTTATGGAGCAACAAAATATTGAACAAAGATATGCGATAAACTTTTGTGTTAAATCGAAAGAGAGTACCACGAATTGTTATGAAAGTTGAAAAAAGCATTCGGTGATCATGCTTTATCACGTGCTTAGGTTTTTATCTCTCTCTCTCTCTCAGCGCACGATTCATCTTTCACCGCTTTGCGGTCTTCCGAAAACATTTTGTGCCACCGAAAAACCTGAGCACGTGATAAAACATAATCACCAAATGCTTTTTTAAATTTTTATCGCGTATCTTTGTTCAATAAATTTAAACTTTTATCGCTCCATAACGATGACGAAGTCCACTAATACATATCTACTTACAAAAAACATGATGACATGTTTATAATGACACATGAATGCAACCGAACGAGTCGAAACTTGCACTGCTTTTAAAGGAAGGACTATATTTTACGCTTTACGTGATTACGATTTTTCATTGTTGCCGCATTGTGCGCTACAGACTTAATCTCATTACTTTCTGACAGACCTCGTATATATAATGCTCCTACCCAATAAAGATATATAGATCTCTTCGATAAAGATGTATTTTATGTGATATATATGTAAAGATATATTTAAGAAAGTTTAAAAAAGAGTTCTGACTATACGTCATTCCGCTGTGCTTTCTACTCTCCAGTCGTTCATGTCAATGATGCCCGGAGCGTTTGTCTAACCGAGTTGCAGTTGAGTTTACCGCGTGTTGCTAGTTGGTTCTCTAGTTCTAACCCTTTCATTCTCGCGAAATACGGAACTATCACTGTGAAACTGTCTGCCTATATCCGGCGTTCAAGACTCAAACGTATTTACAAACATATTACCGAATACGTTGGCAGAAATCTTATATTTAGAATTTCAATGTAACAAATTGCAGCATTCTTATTCACCAAAAAATTAATGCTCAATTTAAACTGTTTATTTAAATACATTTGCGTATATACATGTATATATGTAGAATATTTATAAAAACACATCTCTAGATCTAATTTTAATTAATTATATTAACTTTATAAAATTGTTATAGTTTTATAAAATGTTGACACTTTGTATTTTAATTAATATTAATATTATCGCAAAATAATAATATAATCGAAAATAAAATATTTCATTTTAATATTTTATTATTATACGTATACTTATGATAATGAAAATTCTACTTTGGCGTACACGGTAAGACATACAAAATTCGCTGGGCAGTCAACGTGTTAAACTATTTTAAATAAGAAATTGTAATATATTTTAAATGAGAAATTGTAAATTATATGTATTTGACAAATATTGCGACTCTGACATTTTTCTCTCGTAGGAAAAATCAATTTCAAATTCGTTCAAGAATCTCTCATTATAACTCAGAATCTTACTATACATTGTACAAAGAAATATTTACATACATACATACATACATACATACATACATAGACCTGTGGATAAAGAGAACTATATGTATAAGAAGATGAATCAATTCTCTCTAAAAGTACACGGAGTGGTACACAATACACTACTCCAAGAGAGAGCACATCATAATATTTGAACTTGTTTCTTGATTCGTGTTTTTCTCAGACACATTCTCAGATATTTTTATTACGAAAAGATATAAGATTACGTGCATTGTATCTCTCATTCGTTCTGAAAGTCTCTTCGAAACTTTGTGGTACATTAGAAATGATAAGATTCTGGAAGCTGTCAAAAAGATACCATCCTAGCATTAATTGTAATCGTGCCGTTAAAATATATACCGAAAACGCTGTTTTTTCTCAACTGCATTACCGTAAGACCAACCGACCGGTAGATGCCACGTAACGGAAGATAGCGCGAAACGCCGAGCAGGAACCAACAATAAACCAAAGTGCCTGGAGGAGATGTCTGGAAGCGCAACTGCTACGCTACAACACCTACTATATTCTGCGTGTGTGTGTGTGTGTGTGTGTGTGTATATATATATATATATATATGTATATATATGTTGCATGACGATGTACAGCGTATGGTGTACGCGAATGGCGTACAGTTCGTTGGATGTATAGCGAATAGTCGTAGAGGACGACGAGCAACCAGTGACGGTCGACTTAAGCTTATCTCCCATTCACGGATCCGCGCTGTGTACGGTGTGTCTAGTCTGCTCATTAGACGGTCTTGTCGTTTCCCCGAACATTCGCGGCTCAACGTCAGAGATGGAAAAGCGGGAGATCTCTGGATCCGTGATACCCTGGAAACCCCGGTGAGAATCCCCTCACGAAAACGTGAAAATCCCGAAATCCCGTAAATGAGGTGCACAATGTCGTAGAATTGAATTTCTACAAATTAATTTTAATTTGTCGTTAAACATCTCTCCCCCTCCTCCCCCCCCCCTCTCTCTCTTTTTAATAAGGAATAATATATTATTTACACTGCGGAGTAAAAGATCAAATTTCACATTTTAAATTCATTTGTACCCATCAAATTCTTTTGCAACAACGCACGTTATAATTTACACACATTTCTATATAACCATTCTCGTAATTCTTGTAAAATTTTCAACGTATGTTTTTTTATTATACGACGATTTATACAGACGCAATATTGAGGTTCCGCCTAAAAACCTCAATCATATTCGGTACTAATAATGATGCTGAGAGAGATAATGAATCTGATTATGAGCAGATTTTGTGTGCGTGTGTATCATTGCTATCGATGCTATATCAGAGAGTGATCGATCGTTTCTAAATCAAACTGGAACAAAGCTAATAGTAGCGTCGGCGCAATGAATAATTATGCGCGTTGTGCTAAATAGCTATCAATGATCATTTGATAATGGTTGATCGACTCATCTCCATTCCGAATAATGGTTTTGTTAATAGGACTTGATTTAGTATTGAGTTTCAAATTCAAGAATCTAAATTAGTCAAATTTTGATTGCCTTTACAGCAAAGTCGCTTTCATTGTAACATTGAATTATCATGCCTCCAACAAAAAAAAATTTAGATATCTTTCTTTCTCTCTCTCCTCTTTATCTCTCTATTAATAAATTTTCACAATTTAAAATCTAGGTGTAATCTCAATGATATGTATGTGGATATATAGATTATTTTTATATGTATAAATGGAAAAATTATTATGGTAATTCTCCAAATATTTTTATATTTGATTAGATAATTTATTTAATCTATTAAATATTATGTATAATTGTAAAAGCACGGGAGAAAGAGAAAAGAAATATTCATCTCGTTACATTTATTTATAAATGCAAATTTCGTCACTGAGTAAAATAAATCATATCCGAAAGGAGCTATATCCTGTGCGGATTAATAGAGCGCGAGTTGCGGGCACAGGTGGAATTAGCAGGCGTGATAAAATTTTCACAACGGTCATTATCTTGTAAAAGTGTAGCCGACGATCTCGCGGGGACCTTTGCCCATATGAGAAAATAATTACCGCAAGCACGGCAATTAGTTTTGAATTATTATGCCGTGGCGCAGCTGCAATTTCGCGACAATCACTCCCGTAATCCGGCAAGAGTTCGCTTCGGTTGCGCCGTTTGTTCATTCGCGGAATTTCGTCCTTTGTAATTGCAGAGTAGAATAAATATAGACCAATTAAGTAATATACAAAAATAACGTATAAAGGAATTTTTATTGAAAAAAATTAAGAGTACTCTCGTACGTCGCGTGTAATATATTCGTCGACTAATGATATTATTTTGGATCTGCGTTACGTTCCTTTTCTTTTACAAGGAAATATAAATTATAATTGCATCTCGCGCGTTACGTTTAACGAGTTTGATACGTTTCGGAGTACGCTCCGGCTTTTATTTTCCGGTGTCTCCAAAACTGTCGTACCGCGAGAGAACACGTTCTCGAGAGAGAAACTTTTCTTCTTGAAACGAAACAGCTAATTCTTGCTAACAAAGTTGCCCCGCCGCGTTCCCGGCATGATGAAGATAAACGGTTCGCCTCTTCCCGCCGTTTGCTCTCGATGCCCTCGAGAATCCGCCTTATGCGTAAAATTACGTTGCAATTGCGAGCGCGCGTTTTACGCGCGCGCAAAAGACACTTGTAATTCGCGGCGCAAGACTCGTATTTCATATTCGTCCAACGATCCACGATCGCATTGCCCATTACATGCGTGCAATGATCACGCGCGATCAATTGTCAGAGATCGGCAATTGTCAGAGCAGCGCGAAGTAATGTAACATAAATAAGAAGGTTAATCGCGCAACTCGCGCATTTAACATGGATGAGAGACATGGAGATTGCATTAAATTGTACAAGAGTACGAAGAAATTGATTAATGCCAGTCGTGCCGGCGAGTCGCGACGAGAGTCGTAATTTGCATTTTCAAAAAGCAACACCCCCGTTAGCACTGAAGCCCGAGTTTCCACATCGTGGCACCTTCGTATGTATATAGTGTGTCATTGTTGCGGCCGCAACAATGGCGTCGGTACGAACAATGTACGTTTGTCATCGGGAAGAACTCTCTCGGTATATTCCTGGGATACCAGCACCCCAGTCGACGCAACACGGGACAATAATCCGGGAGCTCCTTAGATCGTCCCATCTATGATTTATATTTACTGACATGTCAACCGCGAACGCGAATAATAGCGGGCGGCCAGACGATGAATGCATCGCGCGATGCAACGATGCTGATATTAAGATTTGCATTCGTCTTTAACGCTGTTTTAACTGGAGCCATCTGCGTCGCGTCGCGAGTCTGCGTTCCCAGATTTTACGCGAAAGCTCATTTATAATCCTTTTCCACTCTTGATTAATAAATAGCACGTATAAGCTTTGCCTATTAAATTTCAATATTCACAAATTACTCGCTGATCGTAAAACAAACATTTTAATGCAGAAAACATTATTTAATCAGCAAATTGAGTATTCTAAATATTCTAAACATGCCCTTAACAGATCATTTATCGCTGCTTTATCTACCCTACTTTTGCATATCATCCGCTTCATGTTTAGAAACGCGTGTTGCCAAGGATTATCAACTATAGGTACTCTGATATCTCACGAATTCCAGAACCTTTGGTCTATATCTCGAAACATGATGCCGAATGACGTACTTTGTTGAATACTGCTGCACTTTACGGCGTGCATACGAGGAAGAAGCTAAATATACTTGTATATTCTCGTAAATTTATGGTCCTCAAATCGCCACAAAGTTCAAACAGTTACTGCGAATAGTAGGGATCAAATATTCCGCGAGAATCACTTTACCTTTACTTTGTTAAAAGTAATAGTTTATATATGTATAATAAATATCAAAAACAGTCACATTAAACTGCCACGTTCCAACTAATAAATGTTTCACGGAGCGGGGTTAATAAAATGCGCCATTATTTTATTTTCGATTCACCGCTCCGGTGAAACTTCATTTCTATCTCGCCTCCACTTATAGTCTCGTTATCACGAGCAACTTGCGACAAATAAAGTTTTATCGAAGCGAATGCTTTTCCCTCTGTCGACATTGAATTTATATTCCAGTTGAAATCAAAGTGTTACATAATGCATTTATAATGCTAGTTACTATAATTATTCAAACGTTTTATTACAGCACTTTGTTAAGTTTGTTAAGCATTCTCAGTGCGGAAATTTAATATTTATTAGTACTAATTGTAAGTAAATCTGCAAAAATAACGTGGCTACATGTACATGTAAAACAATACAATATGATAAAAAGCACAAGCTAATACGTAAACAATACAAAACTGAAAAAATTGAGATCCTGCTACGGAGACCCTTGGGGGGACCCTGTTATTAAATTAATTCTTTCTTATAGGGAAAGTTCCTAAAGAATGCGTTTACTGATCTTGTTTTCTTGCAGTGCGCTACTCTCTCTTTGTAGTAATCTTATTTTCGATACATATAACGTTGATTTCTCATGAAAATGTTAGAATCTCAATGTTTCTTTAATTTTGCTGTTGTTTATTTACTTCGAGTTTGTGTTTTTCTTTATCATAATTTTATTGTTTTATATGAGAGATGAATAAATATTAATATCACCGTATTCCTCATCGAACAATAAGCATATTTTCCTGTTTGAAAAATTTCCGAAATGTATGCAGCCTGTATGTAGTTTCGCGAGTGCTTGATGTTAGCAAATTTTCAATTTTTGCTTCGACAACGCTTGAAATATCAACGAAGTATTACAGTATTATAATTATAATCCTCATTTGAGATTGACATCATTTCCATTTTATTAATTCGTTAAGTACAATAAGATCGAAAAAGCACACGAATATCAAGAATACGTCGCCTAAAAAAGACAGGAGAGATTCACATTCGAGATTATATTAATATCCATCTATTTAAAACTGTACTCAATCACGATATCAAGAGACCGATCATCGCACTAATTCGACCGACTTTGCATTAATTAAGTACAGAATTAATATACGTTTATTCTGTGCATCTCATCACAGTTTTGTTTATTAGATTCTAATCTTCATAAATACTTATTTAGTAAAACTATTATTGATTCATGCCTTCTCGTGTTTCAATGTGTGTTGAATTTAAATAATCTCTAAAAGAATTTTTATATAAAAAATGAAAAGAGTTATGTTATAATAAATTATGTTATAATAAATAATTATTGAAATTAGATAAAATTAATTGTCCTTTTATTGCGGAAGATTGATTCATATAAATTACCTTATAATTATAAAAAAAAAAATAAAAATTAAGAAATTAGTAAGGCTCTCATGTGAAACATGAATTTGTGAAAACAAATTTAAATTTCTCGGACTAATAAGAGCCAAATTTCCAAAGAAAATTATTTTTTCTTTTAAACCGACGCACTACCATCCGCATTTGGCTCTTATTAGCCTGGAAAATTTAAATTTATAAAATTGTAATAATAATATCACGTAATAATTAAAATGCATTAATTTTAGTCAATTCCATTTATGTCGTAACAAAAATATACGCGGATTAAAATAAAATTTCAAAAGAAAAAATTTCTACACTAGATATAACCCGGTTACTAAAAAAGTCCATTCCTTTTTAAGAGCGGCGATATCCGGCTTACGAACCATTGACACAATAAACGAATAAACCGTACTGATTTAACCTTTTGCGCAACAAATTAACCTCTTGCCGCGACACAAATGTCGCGTTCGCTGCTTTCCAAGTCCTTTTCTCTAAGCATCTTGAAGCCTGCTAAAGTTTATCCAATCGTGGTAGACAAAAGAAAACGTCGTGTTGTGTTGTCACGAGAGAAAGTCTCTCGAACGGATCGGCAGATGAGCGCAAACCCGTCTGTTACAACAATCGACTCCTATTACACGCGCGCTTTCTATTTTCGTGCGGGGTACGCAACAAATTAAAGGTCTCCGACGCGCGTGATTATCCTGCCGTTGCCGAGATAAATCACCGCGAATAAGAAAGAAGAGAGGAGTAAAGAAAAGAAAAAAAAAGGCACAGCTGATGCAATGCCGCGCGCGCGCGATTATGCGCTCTCTTAGAAAAGAGTCCCTTCTTCTCCCTCCCTCACCCCTTTTCATCATTCTCGAACGCGAAGAGAAGACGATGAGGAAATAAGTTTAACGAGAAAATAATGGAACCCTTCGCGTCGCCCCTCGGAATTTTTATTCGCAGGTTTTGGTCAGAGCCATCGCGGAAGCAAAGAACGTTACGTAAATAGCACCGTAGAATATCTTACTATTTTCTATTAATTGAAATTTGTGGCGTAAAAGTTGCATTCTCCTGCAAACTTTAACTCGAAAGTCATCGACGTGCTCCGATATTCTTATTAAGAAAAGATTAATTCTACATTACATTACATGCGTGTCTTTATTCTCTCTCTCTCTCTCTCTCTCTCTCTCTCTCTCTCTCTCTCTCTCTCTCTCTCTTTCTGTGTGTGTGTGTGTGTGTGTGTGTGTGTATAATAGCATTCTTATGTAACAAGACATATCTTGAAGAATCGAATAAATTAATGCCGAAAGTAAAGACTAAAGTTGTCATTAACGCTTCTCCTTGTAATTTGAATCTAATCAACGTATACTTGAATCGATATTGCAACTTTACATGGCACGAGCTAATACATTTTGTCACGTGATAAGCAGTGTATATTGCAAAAAGCACCGTTTCATTATATTCGTTACAGAGAAAAGTGTTTTCTCTCGCGGACGAAATATACATATACAAATATTTACAAGTCGTCAGCATCCACAGTTAGTTTCAGTCGTCGCGCGAAACAACTGTTTGCGAGAAGCTTGCTAGTTACGTACAAGTTGGCACAGCAGCCACCTAACCAACCACTATGCGTGTCATTTTTCACTCTTCACAGACGAATATGCGTGCTCGTTTAAATATCACGAGCAAAACGAAAAAAATAAGGAAAATAGAAAAGAGAGAAGGATAGATGATGCCAAAAGATGATATGTGAATCGTGTCTTATACCAGGACAAGAGTGAGTGAATAATGAATGGCTAAAATACGTATATGTTCTAACATACAAATACACACACACACGTATACACGCACGCATATATAGAAAGTCATAGGCAGAGAGAGAAGGGAGAGAGAGAAAGAGAGAGATGGAAAAGCATACGTGAGCGTGTATCAATATTGTTCGAGGCCACCTAAATGTTGGTCTACGCTATCAGTGTCGACTGAATACATTATTCATACGCGATAAAGTATTCTCTGAGCCATAGTGCACGTACAGGCCGATCCACCTAATAACGCATTTCCAACTAGGATATTTCTTTTGCCCAACATCGGAGACACAAAGTTTCTTGTTTGTCAAAAATTGTACAATTTTTCAGAAACTCACGTGTCACGTGAAATATGCTTATTTTTCCACACGCGTATATGCTTTTTTAACGGAATTATATAAAATTTTCAAAAAATAAAGGAGAAAGACATTCCAGGTGTGGTGGACTCACCCTATATATGAATTGACGCCCTTTCCAATCCGAGTGAATAAAAAGCAGGATATGTAAGAATATATGTATACTAAAGTAATAGATTTACTGAAATTCTTTCGCGTATTTAAACGTGTCACGTTCATTGGGTATATAATTACATAATTAATATAACAATCGGTGCAGGTGTATAATCCATTATTAAGGACTCGAATCGAAGTTAATAGCGTTACCTTAGTTTGGTGATTGACGCGATTAATCACTGCACGAATATAGTCTATTTCTATCTTCTCATTTATAATCTACAACCATCATATACGTAACATTTCATATCGAGCGTAACAGTTCGATTCATGTTTGTATAAACAGAAATCTTAGTTAGATTTATTTGCAAAATAAAATTTAATATATTAAAATTGGAATATTGAAAATAAACAATAATTTTTCTCGCGCAAATAAAAAAATGTCTCCAAAACATTTTTCGGTTAATCAAAGTCGCGTAACAGAAAAGAACTATTATCAATTTTTATATTATCATATTGCCAGATTTTTTAATCAATCATAAAAAATTAAAACAAGATTTTAAGAAAACACGGTTTAAAGAATTGCATAATATGCATAATATTAATAAATGAGATTAATAAGTGAGCGCAATAAAGTTTTAGTGCCGTTTCAAGAGCCGACGCGCAGAAAAAATCTCATGCAAAATTGCAATTTTAGGAAGGAAGAAAGAAACAAAAGTTGGATGCTTGCCGGAAATCCATGGAATTTCGGCGCGGAATCCAGTAGCCAGTGCAGAGGAATTTCTCTAGGCAAAGAGGCAAAGAGAGCAGATATCCCATTTTCGCCATTTTACGCCAATCTGTTACGGCGGTTCTGTCTCAGCGTTATCTTCTTGCTCGCACACACATTGTACTAACGAGAATCAAACTTGAAAAGGGATCGTCGCGATTAATTAATTATCGATTAAATGTGAGATAGGTATAGCAATGGAAGAGAGTCCTGACAAGAATGAAAAAAGGTCAAGTGACCAGAGAGAGAGAGAGAGAGAGAGAGAGAGAGAGAGAGAGAGAGAGAGAGAGAGAGAGAGAGAGAGGAAGAAAATCAAGAAAAGTCTCGATTTAACGCGTGTATTACGCTTTTTAATGAGATTTACTCATAATTAACAATTACTCTCATACAAAAACAAATTTTAGTTTTCATTACATGTCATCGGAAAATAATTTAGTGTAGCAATGTTTAACGCCAAAACTTATCTTAAAACTTCAACTACTGATTTAAATTTATCTATATTCATTAAATTTATCTATATTCGTTAACTTGATAACGCATAAATTATTTTAAAAAATATATATATATATATATAAACATGAATAAATAAAAGCACAATATACAATAAATAAATCACAAACGATTGATATGTAATCATAAATGAGCTACTTATCCTTTCTGAAATTTGCGACAACTATTCATCGGAATATATTCCGCTTTTCTGCTGAAAGTAGACAATTATCGCCGATCTTAACGTAGCTTCAGATTACGATGCTCAATCGGTATACAAAATTCGCTTCCTCCGAGTTTTCTACAAATACGTCGTAATTACCAATTACAAGCAGAGCGACTAATTACGAGTAATTACGAGAAAACGCCACGTCCATAGCGACGGGTTGTTCTTCTAATTAGATATCGGGGCAGGCGTCGCGACGCCCGTTGTCGCATTTCTGGCACCAACACGCTAGTCGATTCGTCCCCGCGCGATTCCCACCGATTGCTAATTAATTGGCGTACTAATTACGGTGACGTGACTTGGACACTCGCTTCAGCGTTCACCATGGAAAATACCACAGTTTCTCTCTCTCTCTCTCTCTCTCTCTCTCTCTCTCTCTCTCTCTCTCTCTCTCTCTCTCTCTCTCTCTCTCTCTCAATGCATTATGCGCATCCACGCATTTCGGTGACGGTATTTCGCGGCGTTCCGCAAATTTTATCCAATTCCGATAATGGATTATATAAAGGGCATATACTTAAAGTTTTTAAAGTAGTTATCGGACGGCATTTATGGAGTGGCAAGTTTCGCAATTATGTTCTTAAACGACCGCTTTACAATGTTATCGATTTTAATCCAAGAGGCCATACATCTTTTAAAATATCGTGTAACGAAATGAGGAAAATTTTTCTTTCTTTTGCGCTGCAATATATACTCTGCATTATGTAATATTATATATTTATAATATGGATTCTCTCTCTCTCTCTCTCTCTCTCTCTCTCTCTCTCTCTCTCTCTCTCTCTCTCTCTCTCTATCTATCTATCTATCTATCTATCTCGGGATAGATAGTACATAAATCATATTATAAAATTTCCGAGTATAACGTCTTAAGTGAACGATATACGAGCTAATTGCTTCGAGGTTGTCGTGTATATACGGTTTAATTGCTTCGACTACAGACAGAAACGAAACCGTCCTCAGAACTTGCTATCAAGCGAGAACTCGCTTAAAGAAGTTACTCCTTCCTTCCGTTCTCCGTATCTGCGAGGGATGCGGCGATATAGCGCTTGTCTTAAGCGCCGACGGTGCGATTTAATAAAATGAAGTTTCATATTACAACGCCTTAATAACTATTAATTTCCATCTCTTTATCTCTCCCAAATTAAAATGAATATTTTACGAAAATTTATGAGTACGGATGATCCCACCTATCAATAAAACTTGGAAACCTGTATTATACGATAAAAAATGTGTAAGAGATTCGACGATTGACTTTTATTCGATACGATTAAACGATCGCAAACTTTGTTAGTTTGTTTTATTAAAAAGACAAAACGCGCGTCGAAGCAATTGGATAACGTCAAGTGGATAACAAGAAATAAATATCATTATCAACTCCGCGCATAATCGTCCGTGCATAAATGTCATCAGTCGAATGAATCTAGAGAACCACTAGTCGATCAAATGTCATCCGAATCGGAAGAGAAGAGTCCCACAAAACGCAAATGATGTTTGAAGACAAAACTGTTCACACACACACACGCGCGCGCGCGCGCGCGCGCGTATTTCGTTATTATATTTATTCCATATTTTTTCCTCTACGATAACGATGCTTGTTTCGATAATCTGGATTTTCCGTTAACAACTAACAGCTTGAAAACCTCTCACGGATGTATGCGATTGCAAATATTCGATTTGCAACGGTTGCGATGTTTAAACAGCGAACGCGCAAAAATAGGGAAAGCACGAAACATGATGCGACAAAACGTGATGCTCAAACAGCATTTAATGATTTCCTTTTGCACATTTTTTTACAAAAATCACTAGATTGCATTTCATTGCGCGAAAAAAAATAGTTTGCCAACGCAGCATACCTTATGTTACTTTACTGTTCGTAGCAGATTTCGTTAATTATTTTATGTATGTATATAAAAAGCGAAAAGAGACTTTTTACAGAGAAACTTCTTATTGATTAAAAGTGCCGATGGATGAAATAAAAATTTTTGTGCAATTATTGTGCTTTAATTTGACATTTTTTCAAATAGCCAAATAATTATCAATTATCAATTACATATTAGATTTAATCTGTATTGAATTATATATATCAAATATTAATATTATTTTTTTTTTTATGAAACTTGATTTCTTCAGAATAGACTAATATTTATATCCACCTATCAATGTGCTCCTTGACATTTTCCGTCATATGATCTTCACAGATGCTATTAAGCATCAGAGCACAAATAGAAGTTACATAACTGTGTTAATTAATATGCCTGAAACAGCTTTGTGCGATTGGAGATTCCCAACTAATGAGCAAGCTCTCGAATTTCACGAAGCATGCCTCCCTAAACACAATGATACTTTACGTAATATCGCTTGCAACATCTGACAAGGATGTTGTATGAAATACTACTTGACTCTTTTTATCATCATATTTAGTTAAAAGCCAAACAATTAATCTCTTTCTTAAGCTAATAATATATTCTTCCCTTGTAGTAAAATTCATTTTGCATCTTGACAATTTCTTTAAAACATATTAAAAGAAGAATAAAAAGTGTGTTTCTTTCCTTCTTTTTCGCAAAAATTACCAAGGACTATACACAGATACACAAATATATATAAAGAATCATTAATTACTGTGTGTGTGTGTGTATGTATCGCTGGCTTTTTTTATAAATTTAATCTTTTTAAAATAAGCCTATAGACTTTTTTTATAAATGCTGAATTTATAAAAAGCCCACACACACAACATGAGTATATATCGGAAGAAAAGATTATAATATATATTATTTTGTATAAAGAAGAAATATATATATCTGTCTCGTTGAACAAATTCATGACGCGTATATTGTACGTTTTACACGAAATGGAAAACTTTTGCCAATAGAGACGTCGGGCTCGTACGTGTCAGACAGATAGTCTTCAAAAATTGAGAGCTTCCCGCAGTACAACGATTTGCATGTCGGAGATTGTAAGTTACCACTGTGCAATCGCCGCCACGCCGGTGGTGGTTTGTGCCGTGCAGTTTCACGGTTGTAATCGAAATGGTTGCGCCTTGGGGAACCATGCGGTTTTCGCCGCGCGCCGTTTGTACGATCTTCCGCGGGGGCGTATTATGCATCCAAAAACCACAGACGACGAACTTTGGACCCGGTCATGATTAAACCAGTATTAAACCTCGAATTCTGGAAAGTGGGATATAGGTATGGCGAGGACGTCGGAGTGTGTACGCGTGGCAACAAACTTAGACTATGAACTCTACTACCAAGTGCATTTGCGATCTGTCAGGATTATTGTTCTCAAAGCGGTTTCCGATACGATCAACGATCGCTATTAACGAATTGGACTATTATCGAATGGCGTCGTGACACTTTAAAATATTTTTCTTATTAAAAAAAAAAAAAAAAAAAAAAAGGTCGGTTAATCTGAATCGAGACTAAAGTCTCGACACTCTACAAACGCTATTTATTAAATAAAAGCTTCAAATTCCAATTAATAACCTTTCGGAACTAGTATTTTTATCATTGATATTTATCCAAATATCAAAGGTCGCGTTCAACTCGCTTGCAGGTCGCTCTAAATATGTATATTGTCTATCCTCGAATAACCGAGAAAATTTACTATCGCCTTTGTAGCCAAGAAAATTTTCCGTGATAATGGTAACGCTCGAATTTATCATTGAGTTTGGCTCGTTGCGATCGATCACGATCGATCGACGATCGGATTGGACGCGCCAACTCTGACGGAAATAGCCTCGCAGGTCAAGCTGTAATTCCGAACGCAATACAAACTGCGAAATTTACGGGTGACACATGTAAAGCACGTCTCGGCGTAAAATCGTTACCGGAACTTTTGGAATGGCCGATTTCCGCGATCGTGCATAAATATTTAAAATCGAACGCCAAACTAATTTAAAAATAAGTGGACGATACCTAAATTTTTGCTACAAGAGAATTGTTGATTTCTATAAAAAAAAAAAATGTCACTTGCGATACATTCTGTATTTATCGAGATATTTAATTCGTTGTTTTCAGAGAAAAAACTAATTGTCATAAATTCAGAAATTGTCAACATTTTGTCAGGAATTATTGAGTTCCTAATAGTCCCTAAATTATTTACAATTAATTAATTCTGTTTAAGATTTATAATTAGGCATTATCTCGAGCTGATTAGACGTACCGTGCTATGTGACAAGAGTTTTTAGCCATTCCCACGAGCTGTCTTGTCGGTTTCATAACTCTCTTCCTCTTAGTCCTGATATCCTCGTACGAAACACGGTTACCGCGTAGATAACAATCTTTATTTTTTCATTTTCCTCTCTTTTCTTTGTTTTCTATGTGTGTCACAAACAACGCGAAAAATGCACCGAGGACGCGTTCTCATTTTCTGTGGAAAAATTTACGTTATATTCAATACGTAAAAGTTCATTACTCGCTCTTTTTAACCAATTCAATTTCATCACACGGTGACAAAATATTAATTGAAAGTCAATATTATGTATTCTTGGAATTTAAACGGAATTTAAAACGTCATGTTCAAATATTAATCTAGAATAGGCAATAAGTCTAACCGCAGACAGCTCGCTCGATGACATTCCGCGACGGTTTAAAACCCATTAGGATCAGGATAGATTAAGAGGAAGTGACCAGAGTCCATTTAGCGTGTGTTTAATCGATTGCTGACTACTCGAATAACCGCTGGTGGAAATTGACTTACCGACAGCTCTCTCTCCGCACCTCTCTCCTTTCTTGTGATCAGTTATTACATGTGAGCGTATGAATAAAAGTATGATAAAAATTAAAAATACTAAACGCGCAGTTATATTATAGTGTGTCTCTTATACGCTCGCATCTCGTGTCTGGAATAGTCGTCAAAATTTTTTATCTAGTTTTGTTAAAGTTTTATTCTATTCTAAATATGAAAAACGAGCTCATAAAACAAACACATTTCCTGGAATAAAACTTTGTAAAGGTTTGTAAAGGTTTCAGTGCGTAAATTAATGGATAGTCTCAGTTATAATATAAAAATATATATATATTTCTATACAGTTTTAAAATGTGTGTGATTGTGTATGTGCGCACGTGTGTGTGTGTGTGTGTGTGTGTGTGTGTGTGTGTGTGTGTGTGTGTGTGTGTGTGTGTGTGTAGCATAATACATATATTTTGTATTTTATACAACTGTAGAAATACATGTATTCATCTATCACAATAATTAACACATTTGACAAAAACTACATTTCGACGACGATTATACGTCATTCTAAACTCGGTTCTTTTTTTGTTCGATACTCGGTTAATTCTTAATAAACGAAGGTTGGCTTCCGAGATTCTCAAGCTCGCGTGGAAAACGAGAGGAGCATGAAAGGAGCGTAAAGGACGAGATGCAGAAGAGAGGAGCCGGTTAATACCTTTGGAACTCTACTAACAAATTGCAGAAATAAGCTTGGATTACTATCGAGCGTCGACGATTTTACCAAAACTTTGTGAGCGGTGCACCTAATCGAAATCGTTATCAGGAGCTACAACATCAAGAGAATCCGTCCTAGAGTTTATTCGCCATTAAACGAAGGATAAAGAGATATCCGAGCACATATGTTAAACGCTCCCATAAATAAGACTGCAAGTATCTAAAATATACCTATTAGTAATACAAAATAATTTAACGCGTAAATCTGCTCGCGAAAAGAGTATGCATAATGAAACAAATAAAACTGACAACTTTGCGAAAACTTTGTGTCTCTTTCTGATTTCGACTCTTTAAAAAACATACTTTTTCAATAAAAAAGTACAATTTGATATAATTTATAATCTACGATTAAAAGTTTAGATCGTAGTACCCAGCTAGTCCCATTAAAGCTTCAAAGAGTTATTTCAACGTAATATTGTATACACATTTGGAAAAGAAAAATTATTTTAACTTTATCGAATCAAACTATATTAATTTGCACATTTTATGCTCTTAATACAATAGGTATATTGTTAAAAACTGGCATAATATGGCAACATACGCGCGTGCATCTACACGCACACACATCTATAGATATATATTTCTGTTATATAAACATAATAAAAGAAACTATAACTCGTAAACTATTTTTTCCTCCTTGCATAAATGACAAATGTTTCAATATTTTCCGCCATTATTTCAATCGCGCGAAAACAATGGCACGTTACGCGAGAATATGTCACGAGGACTGAGGTTTTCTTGGTAACACTGTAAAGAGCTCTATCTGGAGAGTCTGTGGAATGTCGAGGAGAAAGGCCTGCGAATCGTACGTCAGACACTTTTTGATGACCCCCAGTGACAATTGTTGCAGTGTTAACATCGGTAGCACGATGCGCACGTCGGTCCTCTCGATTCTTTGCGGCAGCTCGCTCGGTCTGACGCCACGATATTTGACGAACCATGGTTCAGGAAAGAAAACGTCCTGCTGCTCCACCAAATACCTGTTTCGTTTTGCCTTAGGCATAATTAATCCGCCTATCGGAAGTCAAGGTTTCTCAAAGAAACAAATTACAAAGTAATTTGTGGATAAGCTTAGCAGAGAGAGAGATTTTCCATCGAGTTTTTTATCAACTTTTTTTATTATAATCTCTTTGTAGAAAAAGTTCAATATCACGAAAAGCTTAACTTTGTTGATAAAAAATGTATTTTTGTGCAATTACCTATCAAATTCATTATTCAACTAATTCAAGGGAAACGTTACATTCGCTCCCTAAAATTTTAAGAATCAAATTGCGGGAAAGACAAAGCTTTTGTCATTTTGTGCCGACTTCATATCTTTTATGCTTGTTGTCACTTTTGCAAATCGCAATTATTTAGAAATTTATCATTGTCGAAAATATATATTGAGATTATTATCGGCATATCGGCAAAAGAAAAAACAATTATTCACATCACACTTACCTGACTCGCGTTTCTTTGTTGACAAAGATCCACGGATGAGTGTGAAACGTATTAATTTCCCTGTAGTCTCCAGGTGACAAATCGCCATAACTAATTGCCCGTCCTTGATAATCCATCCAGTATAGGGTAACGCAATGGGGCGTTGTGTTAATAAACCTGACGAAGGATTCGTGCTGACTGTTGAGCGATCGGAATATCGGCCCCCGCTGTTGATTTTCATCCATTTTGGGATTTGTTTCTTCGTCCGCTTTCTCTTATTTCCGTAATGGATTTTCGAGTCTTTACTAATCTTTCTTTCTTCCTTCGCCTCGAGAACTGAAATTAAAGATTATGAAAGAAGGTTAATGAACAACGGTATATTACATGTGTGTTCGAGCTTGGTAAAAATAAAATCATTTTACCTAAATCTTTTTATTACGAAATAATAATCCTTTTTTTTATTTCTATTTCTTTATCTTTTATTTTACAAACAAATTTACACTAATCATTTAATATAATCGATAATCAGAATTTTAATTCGTTAAATAAACATCTTCTCAACTGCTATATTTTATTTCTCGATATGAAAAAAAAGTGTGGCGTATCGATGACCAATAATCTCCTTAGGGCTCAGATTTGCCTTTCGACATTTTCTACAAATCGAGTTTTGTATTCCCGGGACAATACGAAAAATACGAAAATCTGGTTTGCTACGGGTAAACAAGTCTATCTATGAAAATCGATTTATCAAGCACGGTTGCACCGCTTGAATTTGAGAAAGGAGAGAAAGAGGTAGAAAATATAAAGCGGAAAATTGATCGCGTGACGTAAGAATCTAAGAATTCCCAATTTGATTTAATTGGAATATTCACAACAATGATTCGTGTGCAACTAACAAAATTAATTGCAAACAAAGAAATGTAATAATCCGATATCAAAATACATGATAAAATTAATTATGTAATTGCTGATAAACATTAATTAATAACAAATATTGTATATCAGGTAGGACAAAAATAAATAATTTTCTTCCAACTCTCTATCAAAGAACCGAATAAATATAAATTTCATTAATATTTCATTAATAAATATTTACCGCAGATTATCGTACATTATACAGATGTATATTTTTCCTCATTCCTTCATATCAACAGGAAATAAAAAACAAATTCCTAATAATAATATTGAAAATCCAATTACAACAAATGCCAATTAAATCCGATTAGAATGCGCAAGAACTAATTAATTGTGCGAATGATTAGCTCCGACGACGACAAGCACAGCGGATGGAATTGAGCGAAGCATTTACGATTTCAGTTCCAAAGAGTCTCAAAGAGCTTATAGAGACGATTACAAAGAGAGAAAAAGAGAGAGAGAGAGAGAGAGAGAGAGAGAGAGAGAGAGAGAGAGAGATCGTTTTTCAACAAATGAACACAGTCGTCGTCTGTTACAATTCGCATTTTCGCCCTTCGGCGTTCCGTAAAAGCAAGCAATCCGTTAGAAACAATTCGCGCTTTCGAAATAGGCTTACAAAATAGCGAAACAATGCCGACAAACGAAACTCCATTATGGCTTTTCGTAGAAGTAAACGGCAGTGACGGCAAAATATGTACATGCAAATATAATTTATCTGTTTTATTATGCACGAATTTATCGACACGCGATTTTATGCGTTTTCGTCTCATTTTCATCTCTGGAATTTGGCCGATTGAGGAGAATCTTGAAAGCACTAATCGATTTTATTCGTGCCCATTACGCCATAAAGAGATTTGCCGGTTACGACTTAATCGAATCACCTTGATCGCCGTATCTCGGTTTTCATCCAGTCAGATTCTCCAATTTCTCAAAGATTTTTCAGAGCAACATCTTTCAGTTATTTTTTTACGTAATACTGTGCGACTTTGCGGCGATGATATCGATGATAAAAATGTAAAGTTCAACAACATTGAGCTCAGCGCCAATAAAGAAAGTTTTTCCGCATTTTTTCCAATTTTCGAAAATCTGCGAAATGTGAACGCGTCACAGTCAGAATTAGTGATGACAGAAAGAGGAAGATTTACGTTCGTAGAGTTCCGGCAATATAAGAAGTTATTCCGTATATCTTGCGAGATTTATCGTGACGACTCTTTCTCGTGGGATACAAAGTTTCAGTGAAAGTTTTATCCGTCTCTGAATTCGAAAATTACGCCTGTATATCATAAACATAATCGCGTCTTATTTTATTTCGCCGAATCAATTTCGTATGTGAATAAATAATGTTATAAATCAATGTTAATCAGTTAAAAAGGATATTTTCACGCTTAAAATGTACCAGAGTGCTCCAATCGCTCTTTTCTTATTCAGTTTTATCACGTAATTAAAAGATTAAATTTTTCCTAAGCTTAATATTTTGTGTAGGTATGTATATGTATGCCAATTTAAATTTATTATCGATTATAGCTTTTATCCTCCCAAAATATCGAAAAATGCCCGTGTATTCAACACTGAATACTACAGCATCCGAATATTCTTGCTCGATTACGAATACTCGAGATTCGGATATAGGAAAAATAATTTAATGTCGATAATTATAATTTAATATATCAACAAGTGCTACATTATCCGCATTAATTTAACATGGTATCTTTTTTCTTATTTCTGACTTATGATTATATTGTATATCATCAAACATCGTGCTAGAGTATAAAATGTGACTGAAAAATTCTTCATCGAGACACCGACCGAATTTATATTTTATCACTGACACGCGGATCGGCCGCAAAAATTTTGTAACAGCTAAATTACTCCGCCGGGAGAAATATTTCTGCATATTCCTCCGTGCGCAGCGTTGCGAAATTTTCCGAGGACGCTCTCAAAAGCGAAAATAGCGTTCGTGCTGGAATTCGAACGTTGCGCCGCCAAACATACCGTATAAAAGCCGCGTAAAAAGGGAGAAAAAAACGCACCGAGCGAGGCGTTACATTAATTCGCATTTTTGGTGACGATTCCCGCGGTTTCGCTCGTTCCGAGTGACCTGCGTGATTTTTTTCCCCCATGTTTTTTTTACCTAGCCTTTGAAAATATTTTACTGGAAAAAATGGACAGAGTCGCCGTTCTAGCAGACTCCGATTACAACTTTAAAAAAAGATAATAAACGGCAAGCGCCTACATGACGATTTAATTAACTTGCGGAATCCGTCGAAAAATTGGCTTCTACTGTGAAAAGTAGTGACATTTCAAACTCGCAATTAACAATGCATTAAAACCGTCCGCGCGCGTTGAGCGGTAATCCATCTTTTTTTATATATTTCACGGTAAGAAAGCAAAGTAGGTGCATTATCGTCGATTATGTGCCTTTTTGCTCCGTTTAACTCTTCCCTAGTCGTACTGATGGATTAGAGTCTCTCAGAAAGCTGATAGGGATTGAATTGAGTGGCAATTACGTCGTATACTACGGGTCATTCAATTCGCATCTGAGATCGCTGCGATAATTTATATTTGCATGAAAATCAAAATAAATGCATTTTATAAATATTTCATATAGAATTCAATATGCGATATGCAATGTCGTATTTTTTTTATATGGGTTTTATTTTTATATACTGTATACACGATTATCCTTGCCAATCATGATTAAGTTTCAGAATACTGTGATCAACATTCCTATAAAACGGATATTTTATGACGAAATCACACAACAAATTCTGAGTAATACATAGGTAAATATATTTTCAAATTTGAGTCATTTATTTTTTTTTTTTATCATATTTTCTTTATATTTTTCATTATAGGTCTAAGATTATTCTTATAATTTTGTCAAACATAGAATTAATCACGTTAAATAACAGAACAATACGTGAATAATATTAAGATTTTTCAGCCAAATTTTGTACTGCACATCATGTGCTAATAATTAAAACGTAAACGAGAAAACTGTTAATTCGCTTCTCTGGAGATTGCTAGAACGAGCAGAAATAATCATTGTAATTCAACTGATAATTTGTAAGTAATCCTGCAAAATTGTCATAAATAGGAAGAGCTGTAGTAACATTTCGACTCTCTCTCTCTCTCTCCCTCCCTCCCCCCCCCCTCTCTCTCTCTCTTTCTCTCTTGCCTAACGAAATCTCGTTTACTGCGGCAGAAATAATCATTGCATATTACAATGCGTTAAACTCATGAAATGAGCCAATAATTAAAACGCCCTGAGACAAACACGCTAATTATCTGTAGTGTTTACATTATGTTATAGATATGCATTACACTATACGTTGCATTATACAAATTTTCTGTTTTGATCAAAGCTGAAAAATAAAAATTGATAAAAAAATTGCAGACATCATATTCTTTAATTGTGTAATTAAAACAATTATTATTTTTATTTTTAATTAACAAAATTAATTAAATAACATTATAAGGCAAAGCAGCAAAAAGCAAAAAAATGATAAAAGTAGAAAAATTAAACGGCGATTAAAATTGTGCATTTTTTAGTCTGGGGATGGGAGTGAAAAGAGAAGAGAAGAAAAGTAGAAAAGAAAAGTGACAAGAGCTGAGGGAAAGGGAGTTTATTGATAAACCTAATGGCACCAAAGTAAGCCTGATAGATATCCTGCCAAACACGGAAGCGATATATATCTGACAAACTAACATGGAAGATGCAGCGATATCCAATAAGCTTCAAGATTGTTTGACAATTCGGTTATCGTGTACGGAAAGAACAATAAAAGATATATCTCGTTTCTTTTATAAAACAATTATAAAAACAATTATAATAAAATATTTTAAAAAAATATCTAAATAGAAGAGAATCATATGTAAACCTAAAAAAAAATTATATACATTTTCATTTGTAATTACAAATGCAAATTGAAAATTCAAGCAAAGATGCAAAAGGAGAAAATTAGTATTTGAATTTGTACTTTAATTATAATCATTTTTGTAATATTTAATAAATTTTACGAATCAAAAATAAATATTTTATATATATTGAAGATTTCAAGTAATCAATTGAAATAATTATTTCTTTTATTGTATAAATATTAAAATATTTGAATACGCAAATTTATGAATTTGTATTCATTTCATTTATTCTTATCTTAAAATTGATATCTTTTAAATATCTTTCAATTTTTGTGTTCATACTTTATTAAATCATTCGATCGTTTTTATAAATTATCATTAATTATCAATCACTTTTAAAATAAATTCATATTTGTTTTATAATCTTTCCAACTATTTTTTTTGCTATATAATATTTAAAATAAATGCGAATTTGAAAACTTGAAATATTATAGATTTTAAATAAGAAAATTTCTGAAAATTTTTTTAAAATTATCATGTCAAGTAATATACAATAATTTCAATTATTGCGCGCGTTTCTCAAATAAATGTTTCCTTTGTATTTGTACTCACTACTTCATCATTTCCTCATAAAAAGTAGCTTTCGTATAATATTTTATTTAAACCAAACTACTCTCTTAAGTGATTACTTTCAATAATCTGCATTTGAATAATTTGTGGTCAGACTATTTCCGAGATGTATGTCTTATTGGGTAAAGGTTTAAAGATTTTTCGAATTAATGAAAGCCGATGTAGTTGTAATTCTTTCTATCACTGAGAAAAGAAGAACGTGCTCGCGCGAATCCAAACACGATTCGGTTCAACTTGCTTGGTCCGTAACTCGCTCGCTTGACAGATGTATGCGCAGTTGCCTGTAGCGAAAAGGTAGTGCAATATTGAGGTTTGCAGCCCTCGTCTCAAGTATTTACTTTGGTTGAGTTAGACGCGCAGTGAGAAACAGAAACCACGAGACGCAAGCCAAGAGGACGAATACTTTATTATAACATCAAGCTAGTCTTGAAATTACAAAGCAGCTTGATATGCGTGTGTATGTGTGCGACACACCGACTCTGCGCAACGAAAACAATCTCGCAAAACTCTCGTCTCCAAATCCCGTTCGACAATAAAACAGAAATACACTTCTTGGCTTATTTTTCAAATTCAAGCTAAATAAACTGAATTTACGTCGTTTCTTCGGCAAAGAGCGACAGTCTTGAATATAAAATGCAACGTGTTAAAACTCTGTATTATATCCGGACAAGTTGCGGCAGTTTTTTTTTACCACAAAAGTGCCGGCTTGAAATTTGATAAATCAATCCACGCGCTAGCTATCATTATATGAATTTTGTTAGGATTTCGTTTAATTCAGAGACGTACGTATGATCTATGCCGTCGATTATACCGTAATTATAATTTCAAGCACGTAGTCGCATCTCGCTTTGTAGATGTCCACAAAGGTTGGCAAACAAACGAGAACGCCCATTGTATATCGATTGTGTTGGTATTGATCGTGAGAACAATGGAGATAATTGAGCATGCACATTACGACCGCTGGATATTCACACAAATCTGCTGGTCATCATTTAGGGCTTTAGGGATAAAAATGACAGCGCAACTCTTGATTAATTTGGTTCTTTTAAACTGCGCTTTCCCATCCTTCTTTCGAATGAAATGATTTTACATTCTCGCATCGCGAAAGGGAAAGAGAAATAGATTTCACTTTACGAAAAGAGAAAGAGAGGGAGAGCACGACACACAGTAAGCAAACATAAAGGGTTTTCGCACTTTCGTCGGGAAGCTAAAACATTCGGCAAATCAAATGATATTTTAATGGACCCCTAGCGAGAATGCACTCTCGACATCGGCGAGGATTTGAAAATAAATTTTCGCGATGGAAAAGGCAGATGGTGACCGCCCCATTAACAGCAGATCTGCTTTCGACTTTCCTAATGAGAGCCCCCCTCCCCCCCCCCCATGTGAAAACGAGCCGTTGACGTTCGAGGAGAATGAAAACAAACGACGCGTCTCTTTTTTGTTAGTAACTCCACCATTTTTCCCCGTTCGGAGACCAATTTTTCCTTCTTTTTCTATTTTCCAATCAAAGAATAACAGGACACTGATGCAAATGCACATTTTTGATAACAAGTATATTTATTAAACAGTTTGTTAATTTCTTGACTAGTTCTTAACGATGATAATTAATTATTAAATATTAGGAAAGATATTAGTGTTTATACGCGTTGAAATAATTAAATAATTAATTTATACATAATTGTGTGTGCACAAACACATTTTGCCAGTAAAGCCATTTACCGATTCACCAAAGCGCTCATTTACTTTATATCAAAATACATTAATCGTTTAACTAATAATTTCTTATATTTTTCATATTAAAGCAAAGGACGCGAAATATCTCTTAAAGAGATTCTAACGGATATAAAAGATATAAAAAAAAAGAGATGAAAAAAAGAGATTCGTTGATTAAGTAATTTTTAATTCCTAAAAATAAATCTTTGAGAAATCTATATATATAATTTTTTATATAATTTAAACAAAAGCAGCGGACAGTTTCTATGACCAACGTCGCATTATTTGTGAATATGGGCACTAATATATGTATGTAGTATGTATAATTACCAATAAACTTGTCGCGGCATTTATCATCGACATTTAATTATCACACGCATGATGTACTAATGCAATTATTAGCAAATGCGAGGGACTTTGATCAGTATCCGAAATTATCCGGAAATGCAACCCGTATTCACACAGAGTGAAACCGTTTCGTTTATAAGAATACAAAAAACTGATTGGTTAATGGCGCGCATATTGCGCAACAGCCATCAACGATCTACATACATACATATATACGCGACAAGAAATTTTTTGCGTCATACTGTGGCGAAAAAAAAGCCTGGAGTTTTATCAATAAAATGTCGCCTGCTATACCTCTCTGTCTCTTTCTCCTTCTCTCTCTCTCTCTCTCCCTCCCTCCCCCCTCTCTCTGTCTCTCTCTCTCAAACAGAAAAAAATGAAATTTTTAGAGAACTGTTTTTCTAAAAAGACTGTATATTTTGAGAGGGAAAATATACATATGTATATGTATATTCCTCCAAAATTTCCAACCCCTATACGAAAAAATGCTATACTTTTTTAATAAATATGTATAATCCTCTAACATATTTTCGCTCCGTTTTATAGTTTCCACGGGCTCTCTTATCCTACGTTTTAGCGGACTAAAGGCTGTGCGATTCGGCGCAGCGCCGCCCTACATCGCGAATGCATCGCCGCTGCGTTCGCGAAGTCGGCGTATCGCGGAATTTACAGTGGCTTCAATTCACGGCAAACAGCATGTAATCCTTGCGATGTTTGCGCCCGAAGCCCCGAGGACAAATAGGGGAAGGCACGAGGGAGGGGAGGGGGGGGGGGAGATTACAAGCTGCAAGTTCGGAAAAGGGGTACAATGTGATCCCCGGGCTTTGCGTGTGCAACGCGAAATTCTCCGCCCGACGTCGCGTCGTCGTCGTCGTCGTCGTTGTTGTCGTCGCGCTTTCGTAATCGCGCCCTTCGCCTCGCGACACGTAAATTTTGCCCTTTTAATGCCGCTCACAATTAGTCACGTAGACTACGCATACTCTCACCGGTATGCAAACGAGGTTTACGTGTGCGGCAGATGGGTCTCGGGATCGGACTAAATAAAATGCATCATATAAGAGCCACGTCGCCGCAGTTTATGACGAAAAGAAGGTGAGCCATTTAAGAGTGCGAGGAAATAATGTCTCTTTCTCTCTCATAAGTTTTCTAATTTCTAACTTTGGAGCCACGTGTCGCTCTTTGTAGATTAAACATTTGTGTTGTTTGTGTACGGATATGTATTCAACGTGTAAATTTTTTAATTATATTGTATTTATCGCTAAAAATAATGCACAAAATAATATACAATTTCAAAATTACAAATTTGATTATCATGAAAAACAGAAATGTTACGTGGAAACTTATCTGGCTTTCGTATCGTCATCAAAAAAAAAAGAAGAAAAAAAAAGAAAAAAAGATTACAAGAAGACATGTGAAAGCAAAAGTTACCCGAAATGTCGATTCGAGGCTGCGATACTCGAAACGTCGATTCGAAGCTGTCTCGTTTATCATCTTTCTCATCTTATTTCCTTTCTTGTCTTACAGTGACTATAAGATGAATTCTGATTTCATCTTCGCACATGATATATGTGCTACATTACATGTGAATTTGATAATTTCGATGTAACTATTAAGCGAAAGAAATATGAACCCTATAGTAATCTTTCGTATATAAAAACATTCGTAAAATATAAAATTACACAAAGTAGTGCGGCAAAATTTTCGCTTTCTTCATCATCGTTACACGATAGTAGCACATTATATTTCTCACATTTTATCTCATTATCAGATATACGTATATATTGCAAAAATATATTATTTATTTAGCCATTACATTATAAAAAATTATTTCTCTAAAAGAGTTTGAAGAAAATAATGAGCTAACGGGCTTAATCTTTCTTATCGTGGTGACTGTTTGAAACTGCAGTCACCTCAGAAGCATAAAATAAAAAGAAGGGTGAAAATAATTCTTATCCTATCTCCCGCACAAAGTGATTCGCCAAATTATTTCAAGTAGCAGCCTGTTTGCGCTACTGGCAATGGATTCATGCATATTCAGACGCATAAGACGGTGGATTAAGCGGCAAGTGCAAAGTATTACACTTATGATTATTCAATAGAAACTGCGAAATCTAGTTTATTGCCCGAGTTAAGAGAACCCCGTCCGCGCGCGCGAAACTTTAAGTCAATGCTTATCAAACTCTCTGCAACAAGACGAAGGAAGTCTTGTAATGTGTATAATGAGCCTTTCTTTTCGTTATCTCGAAATAGTTAAACTTGGCTCTGGCAAATAGCATTGTACGGAACGAAAAGGGCCCCATTTTGTAAAATCGCTCGTAAAACCGCTTTACAAACTGCGAGCATCTTTAGCGTAATTAATTTTCCTCCCGTTTCAAAACAGATGATGCGCGCACGCGTGTTTGTATATGCGCGTGTACGTAACTGTAATGCTAGCGCCAGATTATGCGCGATTAGTTTATAATTTGTGAATAATGTGGAGAAAGATTCGTCAAATTCGACTAATTCTTTATATTATTCACGCATCGCGAATACGCGCACAATCTAGCGCGTAGAGAAAACCCGTTCATTATCGTAAATTCTTGGATCGATCGTTCAAACAGATCGGCTTGGTGCTGGTTTATATACAACGTAGAAAATCCGCGTAATGAATAGAGGACGAAAAGACGTTATTTGAGACAAGCTCGTCTTGGCCGCAACCTCTATTTTCCGTCTCGCGGAAAGGGATCCTATTCCGCGCCGATCTACTCTCGTGAAGGAAAGAAGACTTCCGGGAATTTGGACAAATCGACCGTTATTTCTATCATCCGCTCCACGACAAGCTTCAAAGCCAACTCGTTGAACAAATGCTCTCTCCATCGAATAGGGTACTTTTGCTTTTTATTCCTTTTTCTTTCGACGCAAAGCTATGCGAGTCTCATTCTATAGCTCTGATATCGTAATGGAAACTACGATATTGTCGACGATGTTATAAACAAATGTGAAACTTGAATCACTTGAATCAATTGAAATGTCAGATTATAATGGCTAATAATGTTGGAATAATTGAAGTAAATGTCTTTCTTCGGAAAATATCATTTTCTACAAGATTCCAACTATTTAATATTGTTACTATTTAATGTTCATCAAGAGAATATCCGTTACAAATTCGTGATAAATCTTATTATTCCTTTTTTAGGATTTCATAGCAGCTTAATTCCATCCCGACAGAAATCGCGATTGTTAATTACGAGTGAAATTTGTAATTGCGATCAAAGAGAGAGAAAAAAAGCAGAAATTATTTTAAGTGTTCTCACATCATAATTCTAACGCCGACAAAAGGAAAAGGGGGGGGGGGGGAAAACGGGAGAAAAGATTCTTCCTATCGCGAAAGAAACGTACTAACACGAGCGCAAGCATCATCCCTGGCAAATCCAATAATCCTTTTCACTACGTTCGACTCAAGACATTTCCCTTTTTTTTATAGCAACGTAAGAGAGACACCGTGCGGACGCTTGAGCGAAATTTCTGGAATAGACGCACTGCAAAGTACTTGACTCGATTATGAAAATGTATTTTCCCCTCTGCTCTCTCTCTCTCTCTCTCTCTCTGCTGCGCTTTCACATCGCAACGGCGACGACGACGACGACGACGACGACGACGACGACGACGACGACGACGACGACGACGACGACGGCGGCGGCGGCGGCGGCGGTGGCCCTCTTCCCGTTGTTCCTAATTTTATCTTCTCTCTTTGATCGCGATATAAATGCCGAGAGTTCGCGATAAAGAGAATGTGTCCTCAGACTTTGTGTCCCGTAACCGAATTACGTAAGTTTATCTTACATTCAGTCGATTGACTGCTCATTATTCTATCCGATCGCGCGCACCGTGTGTTTCGACAAATATTCTAGCAAGAATGACTAGCGAGCGACATGTGAAACGTCAATGGTAGACTCCCTATTTGGATTTCAAAGTAAAATTTCTTAATAAAGAGATAAAAATTCTGTTGTCACGCATCGTTTCAACGCGCGACAACGACAGAGATATTAAAGATATTAAAGATATTTCGCATAGTTTTAGCAAACACTCCGCGCAAACAGGTCACGAATTCGGCTTCAGCAAATTCATTTATATTTAATGAGCGATCGAACACCCGTTATAAATCACGTACAATTGCGTATTACATTTTGACACGTAGTACCGGCCCTGCATATTTAATTACATCGTGTTATACGTGTCATCATTATTTCTAGTCAGCCAAAATTTACGAAGGAAACGTGATACCATCCGAAAAATATATCACGCAAAACAAATCAATTTATCCGTTAATTGTAGTACTTTTGTAAAATAAAATTTTTGTAAAAATATATAAAGGAAAAAGAAATTGTCCTCCTTTTGTTTGAGATTTCGTCCTTAAAATTGTCATGACAGTCTTAACTGCCAATACTTTCGAGCGCTCGCTCCTCCGTCGCACATTCGGTCTCCAAGCGCATCCTTGGTTAAGTAAAGCGACGTAACAGGATAAGGATATTATGTGGAACGAATTAACATTGCGCTCCAACTCGCGTATAAGCTCGAAAACTTGAGAAACTTTACGTACGGAAAACTCGGGCCGTAATATGCCGGGGCGAGTCGATATTATCATTTTCATTTACATTTCCACGTATATACCGTTTCTTCCTTTTTTTTCCAACCAAGACAATAATGATACGCAGCCGGTGGACGCCGGCTCTCACGAGAGGAATCGAAAAAATTGCCGAGGTACTCGACCCTCGAAAATCTTTTCCTTTCCTTTTTATCATTTTTACCGAGGAAAAGAGAAAGTGCGACGGGAATGAAAAATGAGAGTGCGTGCACACGCATGACGAGCGAACCATTCCGTCACCGCTGATCAAACTGCTAGAAATGGGCAAAAAATTGTATTTGAAATATGAGAATAATATTTATACATGTAAACGTTACTTCTCCTGGATTACAAATGTTTACAAATATTTACAAATTAATAATTTATTTGTATATTGATATTAAAATCCTATATTTGATTGATTTCACGAATCGGTTAAATATTTACATATTTTAAATCTCTCTTCTTTAGAGACTTTAAATAATCAATTGAAATTATTATTTCACTCTCATTATATAAACAGTAAAATATGTGTACATATATTGAAATATCATTTTCACAAATCTGTATTTATTTTCTTTCTCCTATATGGCTTACGTCTTCTAGATTGATTTTCCTCAAGTTTCATTAAATCATATTTTTATAAATTAAAAATAAAAATAATGGCTTCTTAAAAAAAAGTAAATACCTATTTGTTTTTATAAATTAGCATTCAATTAATGATGGTTACTTTGGAAATTAATGTGTACTTGTATTTCGCCGCTTTTCTTTGAAATAATACAATAAGAAATAATATTCGAAATGATCACTCCAAGCGTGCGTGATAGCGAGTCTCTTTTTCGAAAACTTTAAATACTATTTTTTTCAATAGGAATTTTTGACAATTCTTTTAAAATTACAATTTCAATTAATAATTTCAATTACTGCGTTCTTCAAATAAACGTTTTTTTTATGCATTTGTACACATTTGTCATTATCACACGAAAATATACATTTTTAATAATTTTATTTTTAAACGAAATTCTATTAGATGATTATTTTCAATGCTTTCTATACATTTGAAATAATGTCCATTACTAGAGATTGCGTGAAATATTAAGGTGCGTATATACCGAGCAAATAACACACAAACAGTAAACGTAAGCAATAAAGGACTCTTTATAAGCGAATCGAATTAAACGCGTGCTATACTAGTAAATTCGTACCACGAATCAAAAAACGGTTCCGTTCACATTCGCTAGAATGTACAAACATTAATGGAACATTAACAACGATATTCGTTTGCTCATCGTGTCTAAATTCGTCAGACTCCTTTACGTATCATCTCTGTAATTTCTACAGGTCTGTAGGTATTTTCACGTAGCGTCGTGTTCCTCTCGGTTCACCATCCTCGCAGTCTTTCAAGATAATTGCCTTTTAGACGGATCTCGCGACGTTTTGCAAAAGGAATTTGCAAAACGCGTGGTGTAAAAGAGCAAGAAAGGATGTGCACCGGGGAAAAACAAGCTCTGCTCGCTTTCCTATCTTGTTTAAATTTTAAAACTTTTGCACCCGGCTGCTTTGTAATAATAGTTGTATTTCGTAGGCAGAAAATTGTTTTTTTCTTAACGTTTACAACGATCTTGATTCTCTTAAAATAACGTCTGCCACAATTTTAAATTTGCAAACGCGACAATACATATAAACACAACGACAACACACTTTGGCGAAATTAAATTAAAAAAAAAAAAACATAAACGCGTAATATTCTGCAAAAGGCGCGCAATAAAGAAATCCAGTTTGTCGTGCAATATTAGCTTCTCTCCTGTCGTTACAAACTTTTCTCTCGCTTTGCTGAAAAAATATTTTAGGATCGTTTCATCGATCAATGTTTGGGTAATAAAATTCACAATGTATCGTTGATCGTCATTTTAGTTATTTTCATATAAGCAAAAAATATATATGTAACAGATACGAAGATATGACTTAATTCCAAATATTTTATAAATAGGTATCTCGTTCGAAATGAATATGGTTCTCTAAAATATCTCGCGCGACGACGCTTGTCCGTTATGGAGGATCAATGCATGACATATCGTCGAATTCTCCTTTCGCCGATTTACGAAAAGGCACCTTCTCGCTCCTCGTCGAGTTCGGTTTATCTCAGAGAGGCAGAGTGCTTTCTCGTAAAGAGTCTCCAATTCGGTGACGAAAGATATTCATATACCCAATACACATTTTAAGAGTAACGGCGTGGTGCCTGAATTTGGCAATTTTTTAGACCCGTCTCCGAAAAACTCGGAAATGTTGCCGTGGATGGCGAAATTCGACCAAGATAAATTCGCAAACTTATTGTTATTGCGCGGGAAGCGCGATGCCCGGGTATTACTCCCTCCATTCCGTCCCTTCCCCCTTTCCCTTTCCAAGAGTTGGAAACGAGATGTGAATCGCACACATAGAGAAATGATACAGCACACAGGGTGTCTGAGAGCAGGTATCTGTAGCATATTTGACGATACGAAATAATGCGTGGGTATATTCGGTCATATCTGATATATAATAATATTATTTTACCGTGATATATATTTCTCGACGTCCTTTCAATAGCAGGACCGATCAATTTTCCGTGCAAAATTGCCGCTCGCGGGCAAATGCACGACTTTAATTGGATTTAACAGCCGTACATCGTTAGTTTGTAACAACGCGAATGCGATATCATAATATTCATTTATATTTTTCGATTTTATAAAACAGCGAAAAGTTGCACGAGATGAGTTTTAATAGCCATGACCAAAACACGCGACGGAGAATATCTGGAAGAGAGAGGCCGGTATTTAATATCCCTTGTACGATACCCGGATATATGTCGGATCCTCCTCCGATCCCGGCCCTCCTTAGGATGAAACTCGTCGGAGAGAGATTTCTCCTAGTGCTTCACTCCGCTTATTATCTTCATTTCCGCAGTCTCCTCCTTATTCGTACTTTTCGATATGCACTCGTCTGAAGAGAGAGCTGTTCTTACTTGGGCGAAAATCTTGCACGAGAATCGCCGCTTCGATTCAAATGAAAATTTTCAACTATGCGAATCACGGGCGCGTCTTACATAACATTCCCCGATATACATTAAACCTTGGGTGCGCAAAATGTCACATTACCTGTCATCATGTTATAAACGAGCGCCGACATTTTATTCGCACCGTTAATTCGAGGATAGCAATTATTGATAAATTCAATTAATTGTGAACACCCGGCAATGAGAACATTTTCACCGCGATATTGCAACAGCACATTAAAATCATATCTCTTAAATGAAAAATAAATGTGTGCCGTAATATTCATAAATTCGTTTTGCTCCACAATTATCAATTTTTAATTAAGAGGCACTAGTTGTTGATATTCAGATAAATTTTCATCAGGTCTGTGTCAGACAAAATGAGTGAGAGGAAATTATTACATTTCCCGAAAAAATAAAACGCGAGCGTTTCGCTTGTGCTCCATGGGCAATGCAAATTAAAATTGCTCGCATGCTATCGCTCTTACGTCAATGTTTGAATGATAAATTGTGTGCACAGTTACCTTACCATCCGCAAATAATCACGATGACGTTTACTCGCGCACGTATAATAACGTCCAAGTTGCATTCGCGATTGCATATACATGTGTGTGTGTGTGTGTGTGTGTGTGTGTGTGTGTGTGTGTGTGTGTGTGCCTATATGTATATGCGCGCGCAGATCGAAGATTCGCACAATTCTCGTTTCTTTAATATATCGCAAAAAGGGCAAACCTGCGTAGATCGCAAATGGTCGAAACGCTCGCGCGAGCTCCTGTTTGCGCGATAAAAAATGTTGGCATTCAGTTTTATCAGAGCGTGTGCGGCGGCTCTAGTATGTTTACGGAATCAAATGAGGTCGTTTGCGCAAAAGTGTCGCGATATTTCCATTGCCGGCGTAGATAAATTAGCATGGGGCGCGTAAATGTAGCTCATTCGTTGAATAACAGTCGTTTGTGATCGTCGAGTATAATAACTCACTCACGCTTTCGTTTAATCCCGCGAATTAACGGGACGAATAATAATGACGAAATAATAATTATTAAATTACGATATTAATGCTATCGTTGGCATTAGTTTATCTATTACGTATATAATTAATTTCTTTCGCAATAATAAACGTATTATAAATTTTCACAATTTTCAATAATTTGAAAATATCTATAGAATCTGTAGAGAAATCCATTAATGGAGAACAAAATACATGTAATCAAATGATTCGACAATGACACACTATTAAAAATGTAGTAGATCACGTGGAGAATCTAATTAATTAAATATCATTAAAAGTAAATATAAAAAAAATTCAATGATCGATAAGCAGTAAAATACGATAAAAAAAATACAATTTTATATCAAAATAGGATAATAGCAGAGAATAAAATTGATTGTCGATAAATTTTAATTACGGCAAAAAAGCTCGAGATGGATAAAAATATATGTATTTAAAATATAATTTCCTTCCACACGACATCGCGGACACCTCCTAATTTCCCAAGTCGGAGAGAAGTTTCTAAATTTTCGCAAAGTGTCAGACGCGACGGAATTCGTTTCATTTTTCTCTCATTCGAAATCGCAAATATGATTGCGGCTTTCTGGCAAGGCACCCCGAACGCGAATTCTTAAGATCATTTTTGCGGTGGTATAATCATTGAGGAAAAAACACATTACTTTATATCTATATTTTTTTCTCTCTGTTTCTCCTGATCGATTTTCGCACACACAAACGCATACAATCGCTTCATGTTGGCAGCGCACGCTCAGATGTTACCGACGGATCAATCCGGATTAATTGAGTTACGGTTGGCGGTTTTGCGGCCGGCCAATGACCGCAGGGATATATCCGCGGCTTCCGGTATGTTTGCTCGCCGATGCGCCCGTGTAAACGAGCAGAGGGAAGACGAAGAGGAGAAGGAGAAGGATAAGGATAAGGATAAGGAGCAGAGAGAGGAAAAAGACAAGTTTTGCGCTGCGTGATTCTCATCAAGCTGCGACGCTCGCACGACTCTTTGTCTTTTTTCTTTCTTTTCTTTTCTTTTCGAAAATTAAGAGTACCACAATGGCAGGCATTGTACCCCCGAGATTTTTTGCCGATACGACCCTCCTTCACGGCGGCGGCAGCGCATCGACTCGGAAAATCAACGATGAACAAAACGGATATTCAAAGCTGTGCTGCGGAAAGTCATAAACCTTTGGTGCCATGATATGAAATTTCTAATATAGACGTGTATAACGGCCGCCTTACTGTTGGCAAATTTCTCGAAATATATGATATATGCGACACGCAGAATTTGAGAGAAAGATATAACGAGCTAAAAATTTTTAAAGATTTCTAAATACAAAAGTTTGGAAATTTTCCATAAACTGCTTTACATTTATTGTCGTATAAATCTGATGACGATTGATACATGATGGTAAACATATGTTTCATTGAAACCAACACTCCCGCCGTCACTATTAAAAATATTAATTTTGATCAATATTTGGGCGATAAAAAAATGTTTAATTTTTATCAAAATTTTCAACGAGTATTTTAAAAAATAAATTTATCGCAGAAAATAATCAGTTACGCAAAGTTGTTACATATATAAAAGTATTGTATGTAAAACACACATCAGCTGAAAATATATTCTACAAGACCACTAGGGAACTAGTGGTATTCATATGTATATATTTCTTATATTTATTTATTACATTCGCACGCTCTCGTGTCGATGTATTATGGTGTGAGACGAGATTTATTATTTGTCAAATTCTATTGCGCGAATATTTCTTGTAAAATATATTAATGCTTTTATTCGCGCCGCGGTAAAATCTAGACTGTCAAATGTATTTCACGTACTAGAATTAATTCTATCGCATTCGTGTTTGGCGACAAACGCGTCGTATAACAGGAAATAATGCGTGCATCGTCTATACACGAGAGTGCAACTTTGTTGTACGGCCGCATTACATGGCGGCAGGAAAAACGATCCATATATAAATAGGTAGAATGTTTTCCATACAAAGGGTATAAATGGAGGGAATAGAGAGATTGCGATTCTATTTAAATTATAAACCCCGAAAATATATATGTATGTATATTAAAAATGGAAAACATTTTTAAATTTCAACAAAACGTCAATTTATATTGTAATAAAAAAGATGAAGAAAAAAAGATGGCTCATGTATGTAAAATTATTATACGCAAGTTAAAAAAAAAAAAAAAAAAAAAAAAAAAAAAAAAAAAAATTAAAAAACATGCAAATTTTTTAAATTATATTTTTTATAAAAGAGCCAATAATTGTATATGATGATAAATGAGAGAAGCTGCATATATAGATACAAAATATGTAAATTTTTTAATTATGAAAACGTATTATATAAATAACAAATCCCAGCAAATGTCACATCGCCTCAATTAGATGTTTATTAGGTGTAAATTTTTACGACGCGCGATGCACTTTTTCCAGTTATATTTAATTTTTTTTTTTCTTCATATTTATGAAAATATAAAACTACTCACATTTTGTAAAATTCTCTCGTGTACGGTCGCGCGCGGATATATGTATATGACGCGCGAACAATCTGTCACTGTAATGCAGAGCGTTTGATAAAAGCACTCAAGTCGTGTATCCGCCCTTCGATCTAGAAAGCGAGGCTTTGCGTGCCGCGGGCAATAAATTAAAGTTTTGATCTCGGCGAGGCGTGCAACGAAGGGCGAGTGAGCGAGCACGCGCGCGCTGCGCGTCGCTTTCATTTTATTTTTGTTTCACCGGAATTCCGGGCGCGCGCGCGCGCGCACGCGACGACATTCCATGCATACGACGGCCGTATTTTTCCTCGACCGAGAGAGATATTCGGGACACTGTTGATTGGTTGGGTTAAACCATCGCTCGGTTACGTTGTTTTAACAGAGGTTTACCGAAGGCGAACTCTCAAAGGACCCGGCGGAACGGCATGTTTTCGTACGCTTCCGCCGCGTTGCATTCGGAATATTGAATATATGAACTAAACGTTTGAACACAGAGTATTCTCCTTTATAATACAATCTTTCTGCAACAATATCGGTCGAAAATATAAAGCTTTCGATAGACTCTCGTGCTTACAATACATCGTATTCTTATGTAAATTATATATTTTATGAGTTTGGAAAAAAAATATATATATATATCGTTGTGTGCGCGCAAAATCTCTGCAGTGTCGAACAGGTATTTTTTCTTGGTCGAAATTTTATGTGGGCGTTGGCCGTCGTCAGTGATCTCGGCGACGTTATGGTAATTTGTATGGTAATATAGTGCAAATTGTACACCGGTGGATGTGATTTATAGCCACAGCGCGGTACGCGAAATGGAATATAGGATGCTACTTTTATCTAGACCGGCGACAAATTATAATAATTCAGTTGCGAATGAGTTTACGAAAATTCAAAATAATATAAACATAAGAGAGAGATTGCTTCGTTAATTTTTGCTTTACCTTAATTAATTAATGCTTATGAAAATATAAATGTTTCTTTTAAACATCTTTCATTATCATTTAGATTTATCATTTACAAACATGTGTGCGTATATTTAAATTATATTAAATTTTACAAAAATTATAAAGAGAAAATGTGTGTAACAAATTGATGACTGTGCGCGAATGGCCCTTTTTTATTGCATTCTTATGCACCGAGTCGTTTAATTTAACTTTATTATTGTTCGGATATGGTCATATCCATTCATCAAAACCAAAGTCAAATGCCTCAAATATATTGTTTTGCGCGCTAATCGCGCGAATATACAATCGGAGATGCTAGTTAAGAGAGCAAACTAGTGCGACTGGTCTTTGATGTAACAAAGGCGACTTTGGTCGCATTACCGGTTTTCGAGAGACATCGGAAGTGGATTCGTTTGTACAAGCGTGCGAGCTTAACAGAAATTCTCAAAGGGAATGTCGCGCGATCCCTTTCCTCCTCTCTTTCCTGTATACGTTCATCCGCCGCGCTAAAGTTAAGAGTTAATCCACGACAAAGCCGCAGGATGAACCCCGTTAAGGTCGCCTGCATGTCCTATATCTCGTGCATTTAACGCTCATATGCACTCGACGCACCCGCCAGATGGTCACGCGACGTTTTACGGTCATCTGAGAGACCGCAGCAGCGGACTTTTATACAATGTAATCCGCATACAGGATGTTTGAGAAAACAATAAGATTATACCAAGTACCTTTTTTATTTTAATCTTGCTTTATGTCTGATAAAATATTATACATACATACATGATGCATGTATTGATGAAATATTTCTTTTTATATATAACTTGATCTATGATAAAATTCTCAATAAAATTGTGTTTTATAAAGTCGAGAGACACATTGGTAATTTTCAAAGTTTTATATTTTAAAAAAATGTGTGATTGGCACATTCATCTTTTCAGAATTTTAATTACCGAGCGCTATTTAATAAGTTCTCAGCTATATTTATTTATTTAGCTAGATACGGTACAAAATTGGCATTATTAATATTACCATTAAAATAATTACTGATAATATTATAGTGTAACGTAAACATACGCTATTAAGGTGATAATTGTTTCCCATATTGCAAGCCGATGCTCCGCAATTGATTCAGAAGTTGGCAATTAACACAATTTCGTGATTGTAATCAACGTGTTAACGTAAATAAATATGGCGGTACGTTATACGGCATCGCGCTGGAATTCCCGGGGACGTGTACACACGCCTCGTAATTCGCGGCAACAATTGCTCTGTGTCTGTTGTTGCTCGATGTGTCGCGAGGATACCACGGAAAGGACATCGGAGCTCCGTAAACGTCCCTCGTGAATTTCGTACACGCGCCTCGCACGCGGCGACGCCCACTTGCCCCGCGCGCTTATAGACCGACTGTTAATTAATTTCCCCAATTACACTCCTACGAAATGCCGCAGGCCTGTCTTCGGAGCACTTGACCCGGGTTTTAAGCAAAATATTATCCCAGGGATCTCACTTTAATTAAGAAAGCTTACACACACGCGCGCGCGCGCGCGCACACATATATACACACGCACACGCACACACACATATATATATACACACACACGCGCACACAAAACTGTAATCAAAATGAAAGGATATCATTAAGTCGCTCACCGTTCTAACGAGTTATCATTTTATCGAGTCATCGGTCGTCATTAAAGGATTGTCGCAACTACCGGACTTTGACTCGTTCATTTTGCCTAGACACGAGAGAAGCCCCGGCAGAAAGCGTTGATAAAAGCTTTGATAAAGTAACGAAGGGATAATCCAAAGGGTTCGTAGAAAGGGGTCGCTGACCCCCCATCTTCAATTCGTGCGAAAAAAACACGCGCGACGCCTTGTACCGCTCTATATTCTCGCGTCGTACGTGACAAACGGAGATTGCAACTGAAATTTGCAATTATTATGATTGCAAAGTTTCGCACGCGAACAGCAGGGGCGATTTTAAATCTAGCAGTGAAAGTGTTATTACTCGGAAAATCATGCGCGCGTGAAAACAATGCAATCGTACCGTAACTATTGTATCGTCGTAGGAATCACTATTGTGAAAACGCGACATTTCGCGACCAAGATTGTTTTATCGAAACGTTATTAAATTTATGAATTTTATTTTTCGCGTTAGATTTAACTTGTTTGAAAAATACGCGTGTGCTTTTCAACGTCATAGGGCCACTTCAACCAACTCCGATTAACTCTAACCGAGCGTTAATTCTTGTCGACAGGATTGCCTATTGGCTATTCTGAAAAGAAGTGGCCCATAAGCGAGCCGATAATCGCGTTTAACTTTTCATTGTTATATTCCTTATCATAGTCGGGTGATTATTACGAGATGCGTAACAAAAGTAATTACATCTTTAAAGATTAATTTACGTTATAATAATTATCACAACACGCAAAGAATAACCATTGTGCAAAGTTCAGATCCTAATTAAATTTTCTGGCGCGCCCGTAAATTTTTCTCGCCCATTATATGTATATGTATATATTCGAGAGAAAATCCATCTCTTTATAATATAATATAATCGACAACTTTGATCCCCCAATGATCTCTATATGAGTGCATGCATGCGTAAATGCAATTCGATGCGTTCCAATTCGCAAATCCGTCGTCGACGAAATTCCGGATCTACTTACGTCGCTACACCATGCGAGATTAGATATGTAAATCAATTAATCTGTAGTAATTGAATTAGAGTTCCCGATTTGGCGTCGTCGCTACGGGAACTATACCGGAATAACGTGTTTTCGCGCGATGACGTTCGAAACATTATCGCCAGTGAAATAAGCGAGTTATCGAGCAAATAACGACGCGCGAATTTCAATCGTAAAAGTATACATTTTAAAACCCGAGATCCGCACCTTTTTTCTATATTCTCTAATCAAAACGTTTATTCATTTCGAAACTGTCACACGTACACATTCGCAGAAATTTTTTTTCAACATTCAATTATTTTCTGTCCCGAGAGGCGTTTCTGACACGCCGTCAAATAGATGTCCATCATAATCGCTTGAAAATATGCAAATTGGCGCTGTAAAAAAAAAAAAACCCCCCCCGAGCGAGTGGGAAAGAGAGGAGAAATTCAATTCCCTTTTGTCGCGTTCTAAATATCAGAATAATAAATTTCCATGTTTTCCAATCTCGAGAGCGTGTGGCCCCTTCCTTCTCTTCCTTTCCTTCTACCCATAAAGAAAGCGAACGTACACGCAAGACCGGCTTAATATCCCGCGCCTCGTGCTTTTCCGTGCAGAAAAATGCAACTACGTGCTCGCGCGCAACCGACTAATCGATACCGAGAGGTAGAAGGAAACTCCACTTTTGTACGCGACGCGTATCCCGAATGTATGTAATTGTCGCGTGACACAGAGGATCGAGGACGAGGTAGATTTGTAGCGCGTCTCGCGCGTGCATCAGTCTTTTTCACGCGAGCGGATGACGAGATGCAAGTATACGCATACTATCTCTCGTCATTCGCTTACTGCAATTTCGATAAGTCGATAATCGCGGCCGCGATCATCGTCGTCGTGAGCATTGCCGCGATAAATGCGAGATTGTCGGAGATTGTGCATTCACTCTCTGTACCGCGCGCGCGAGCCACTCTTAAAACTCGTATAAATATACTCTTTACGCGAAAGAAAATCATTCTCCACCAAGTGCTCTTTGACACGAGCTCGTCGCTTCGCTGTCGTCGCGTCGTTGTCGCTTTGAAGCGCCTCTCTTCGGATATCTTAATGCAGCTTTCCTTCAAAACGTTTTTCACGCGTCGCTAACGGGGAAAAAATGACATTGCAAAGAGCAATCACCGAGGGGGAATTATACTAGCTATTATATCAAAGATTAATATATATTTTTACGTAATAGTCTAACTCGTAGGTATCTTTTACCTCCTCTATATGTTCCTCTAACGCAACAGAATAAGAGAGTGACACGTGATTATTTACAAGAAACTTATTAATTTATAAAACTCTTTACAAAAATATGTAAACAAAATTACCTATACTCTAATCTGACTAATGAGAAATTAATCGCAAGTTTCTCGTAGATGAGAAGAGTTTTTAACGAAAATTACGCTCGTACACAAGCCAAATGTTCAAGCAACTCTGGCGTTGCTTTTTCTCTCTCTCGTACGATAGGCATCGAAAGGAAAAGCTTTATTCAAGGGCTCAGATATACTCGGTATACTCGGAGACTTATTTCCTTTCTGAGAGACGGATATTTCACGAAGCACGGCGGAGAGTTCGACAAATATTTCCCGAGAATTTATTCCGCCGGAGTAGATATATATACATATACACATATATCCGTGCTCTCACGGCTCCCGAAACGATTGGTCGGAATCGTCCAACTCCAAGATCTCTCTTCACTTGACCCTGCTTGTTATGCGCGCGCGTAATACATTTCTTCCTTGTTGGCTGCACATCCCGATCGTGTCGTTGACCGAGCAGCACCAGACGCGTCATTATATTTTATAGACGACGAGAGTTTCGATTTAGACAAAACTATTGCTTTTTTTATTCATTTAATTTGCTTTTATTTAAATTTGTCATTGCGCGATGATGTTTCTATACACGAAACTTCGTAGATAAATATAAATAAATTCAAAGATAATTCTCGCATAATATTCTCACATATTTTTAATTATTCTCACATATTTTGCCGATCGATCATGGAATCAATAATGAAGCAATAAAGCTTGGTATGTAAAAAGAATATGACTTCTCTTCTCTCAGAAAATGGAAAAGAAAATATACTTATATGTGAGAATTTATGACTTATTTTAAAATTTATTCTCAGTGTTGCGTGCGTGTGCGTGTGTGTGTGTGTAACGGAAATACATACATACATATATTGTAGTTAAATTATTTTAATGATAAATTAATAATGTGCGAGGAAGATTTTAAATTTTTCTTTACGATAAATTTGTAGTTTGCATTAATAATTTGAAATCACTTTTCGTCGATTGCACAATTAAAATCGATTTAAAACCGATAACGATTGTCGAGGCCGTATCGCTCTCTCTCTCTCTCTCTCTCTCTCTCTCTCTCTCTTTCTCTCTCTCTCTCATCATGGATGGCTACCCACCCATTCCTCACGTTTAAATCCCGTAGATAACAAATGCTGTAATATTAACGGTTTGATTTGTCTCACTAACGAAAATCGTGAATCGCAACCTGCTACAACCCGTCATTATAGAGAGATGTTTCGATATTACGCGGCCGCAACGTTCGAATTCAACCCCGTTACACATGTAATAATTTAATACGCCCAATAATTTAGTACAATTCGATGCAGTTGCATAATGCACTTTGTTCCGATTCGCGGATCGTTCTTATCACACGCGATAATAAATTTATTATAGAGAAATTAACCAGCAATGTACACACACCGCTGAAAATTTATGACAAAGTGACGTATTATTTCGCTACTAATTCTCACGAGTTCTATCATTATAATGCACGTTTCTAAACGCAGACTAGCATAAATATTTTCTACGAAGTTTACTATAATGTAAAACAAGCGGCGTAGATGCGAAAAAAATTGTTAAAAGAAAAGAAAATAGAAAAGAAGAAGGAAGAAATGATATTAAACGGGGCTTATCGCGTCGAAAAAGTTGAGAAAACAATGATTAAGAGAAATTAAAAGCGTTATTTTTACGGTAATCCGATAACTATCCGTGCATCGCAATTAGACTCATGCCGCGACGAAACTTACATTACCTTTCAAAGAAAGCTTATAGAGTCTTACAAGTTCAAATACGATTAGACAGGCATCGATTTAGCTTGCTCGTTGAAACGCTCTCTGATCTTACGAGGTGTAGTCTTTCACTGTGCTCAGCAAATTCTTTCCTTCTTTTCCGAGTCGCGTAGATAAACAATTTACACACAGACGAATTGAGAAAGAAAAGGATAGGATTAAATCGTTCGCCAATTATGTGCTATTTTGTATATAAAAATTGTTTTACTCGCAACCGCTCGCAACTGTGCTGAGAGTTGAAAAAATCTCGCTAAAAAATCTCGTTAATTTCTCACTTTTACAATGCTTTTAATATTACAATATAATGTTAGTTAATTATGATTAATATACTTTATATTTTATAGATGAAAGAACAAATGTCTTATTATTTATATAAATGTAGCATTATCTTTTGTTTCTTCACAATTTTCTCAATTTTTCTTGTTGAAAAATCGCGACAACCCTCAATGTTTTTTCTTTTTATTATTCCCTCTTAAACCATTACACGCGCTAGCTCGAGCTCGTCTCGATGTATCCTTTTTGCGCATACTTTTCTCATTATATATTCATACGTTTCGCGTTTTTTGGTTTGTCAGTTTTGAATCGGCATAACAAATCACGAGAACACGCCGGCGAAATTTTGTCCGATTTCGATGAGCCCAAGCTCGAACAATGAAATCCCAGGAAAATATGAGGACGATAACACAAACCGTTCAGCTGGCGCCAGCTCGTTCTCTCTCCTTCTTTCTCTCATATGTCTCATATTTCTCATTTTTTTCCTTCGGCCACGAACCAAATTGAAGCAGATCATTGTAACACACCGATAATTTGGCGATAACGAATTTGATGTTTGTAAAATAGAAAGGTAGTCATCGCGCGGAACAAATTTTGAAATTGGATAACATTTTATAAGATGACAGGCTAGGCTTCTCGATGAAACGAGTGAAAACTGGTAAACGAGAATTATAGTATCTAATTTTTAATGTTTCAATGCTTTAATATAATGTATATTTTATGTACAAAATATACAATACTTCACAAGTATATAATATCGTTATATATGTATAAATAATTGAAAATTGACCAGATTTTTCGGAACGTGTCTGTAAGAGTTGTCCAACTCCTTAAAGAAAAATCCCTTTATACGGCAACAAATTTCGCAGTCGAAAGTTTAGTTTGGCGTCACCGGTAGTCTCTTTCCTCTCTTCTCCCCTTCCCCTTCCTATATACGGCCACTACACACTTCCGCCGAGTTTCCGAAGAAAAATCTACGCGAAGCAAAACAACCCCGCTGCTTTCATATCGCGACACTCTGTACATTTATCTAGAAACAGGCTGCGTGGATGTGGTACCAAGAGGAAACGTGTCTGGCATATCCTCTTCTACAGTTGTCGACAACTCTTCATCGTTGGCGCACGCGTGCGCACACGCACGCACACACATTCTTTCTCTCTCTTTCTACTTCTCCCCTCATCCCACCGGCAACACCACTACAGCATCCCTGACGATTCTCCCACCAATTGCCCTTCTCCTTTCCTTCCCTTCTCTTCTGCAACCCTATCCAACAAATCTCTGTTTTTGTTTATCTGGCATCGATATCGTATGCTCGTACGAGGTTGAGCATCGACAGTATTGAAAATCAACTCCTACGCTCGTAGTTGGACATCCTTCATCTTATCCCCTTTCGATTACTCCCAGTGTTTCTCCATCTTTGCTTTTCCTTCTCTATTTCCCCTGTCATCGTAGAGAAAGACGCGGAGGATATATCGGCATTTAACATGTCTTGATTATGTTGCTCTCGGCGTGTATCAATGTTAGTATGTGAATAGGGTGTGTAATTTTCCTTGAGCTTTTATTATTCAGAAAAAAACTACCAGAGTATTGGAGAAAATATCCACAATCATATAAAAGTAATAATATATACTAATATATAACAGCACATGAATGAGAATTATAAAGCAAGCATAAATGGACAAAATACACAGAATTTAAAATAGAAAATAAAAAACATTCATATGGGTAAGTTATTTTCCCTACTGAATTACACGTAAATGCTTATAAAATAATTATAAAATAGTAATTTATATTTATTTATAATTATTAAAATCCCTTATGGAATATTCAGTTAATTTTACGAATCAAAAACAAAAAATTTCAAACATGTATACAAATATTTGTATATATGTATATATGTATGTGTATATGTACCTATATAATGTTATTTTTATTACTTGACACTTGATTGATCATTAATATGATAATTTTGATAAAAACAAAACGTCACAAATTGTATTTGAAAGTTGATTATTGCTTATCAAGCATTGAATATTTATAAGAAATAAAGCAAAGAGCGCTAATATTAGCAAAGCATACGAGAGCAAAGAATATAGATACTTTTCCTTCCGCGTCCATGCAATTTAATAGGTTGGATCGCAAATGCAGAAAACGCGAGGGCGGAGCAGCATAACATACATCGCGGAAACAAGAGTTGCGTTTGATCCTGCTGCATATGCATACGACATATTTCGAATATGCAAATCGCACAACGGCGCTAGCAATCTTCTTCACCTGATCGATCTTTCACAAAGGATCTCAAATTGCGTCTCATCATTAGTCGCTCGCGAATAATCTTTCAAGCATAGTTTCGAAATAACGTAAAAATCTGTAGATATGCAAAATGACAATGCACGAAACTGCGTGAAACATTAAAAATAGCTGTTGATACTATTTCGCGGCTTGCAATGTTGTTTCCAGTTTAATTTCGACCGCGTTATTTCTATGTATAGTTGATATACCTCTATACAGAGAGATAGATAGATAGATAAATAGATAGATAGATAGATAGATAAATAGATAGATAGATAGATAGATAGATAAATAGATAGATAGATAGATAGATAAATAGAGAGAGAGACACACACACACACACACACACACACACACAGAGAGAGAGAGAGAGAGAGAGAGAGAGAGAGAGAGAGAGAGAGAGAGAGAGAGAGAGAGGGAGAGAGGGAGAGAGAGAGGGAGAGAGGGAGAGGCAGAGAGAGAGAGAGAGAGAGAGAGAGAGAGAGAGAGAGAGAGAGAGAGAGAGAGAGAGAGAGAGAGAGAGAGATGATGGCTTCACGAGATATATACCCTACGATATCAAAAAATTGAAACTATTTTCGCAGTAATAACATAAAACATATTAACACATATAAAAAAAAATATAAAAAATAAAATACAGATTAAACGTTTAATCTATTTCACAGAAAATTTAAACATCAAACGTCAAATTTAAACGTCAAAATATCAAACTTTAGACATATTATTTTGGCTACGAAAGTATTAAAAAAAACACTAGGATTTGGTGAAAATGACATTGTAAAAATTTTTAATAATAAAAGTAATTACATTAAAAATATTATACTTAAATAATATAAATGTGGTGAATAATGAATGTGGTGAAATGTACACACGCGCACGCAAGCGCACATTTGATTACACAGTCGCAAACATTCAGAAAGAGAGAAGCCACGTGATTAAGAGTTTAACAAAATATTGTTATGAATAAATCGCATACTTTTGCGCTATCCTTTTTATCATCTGGTCGCGGCGTCTTTTCTAAAAGCATTCTATAAAGCAGACGAGACTCGTCTCCATGCAAATGCGCTGCGAATTGAAGAGGAAGGAAGAAGAAACGATAATAATAACGAGACACAAGATGGAAACAATTGTAGCGCAACACTCTTTCGGTTGCGAGAGAGCCTCCGAAGACGTTGCACGGCTGCAACAACGAATAAATCGAGACAAATCGAAACAAACGGCGGAAGGCAGACGGAAAACTCGTTAGGAAGATCGGGAGTTAGTTAAACGAGGAGCGCGTGTTTCATGGATTAACGATTTTGCAAACTAATTTGTGCAAATAAATTTTTCTTTCCATAGCTTGTGCCGTCTCTACAGCGACGTTCGTGCTGCGCGTATCTTAAAACATATTTTAAAATAACGCAAATATATGTATATAAAAAAACAGTGTATGCCGCAATATTTAATTCACTCAAAAAATAAACTGTTGTCGCGCAAATGTGTGTACTCTGAAATGTGTATATTCGTCCCAGTTTAATTTAATTAGAGATAATTACTTGCAATTTTTGATAAAATAATTACCCACTTGTAATTTACTGTATATTACTAGTATAAACCACTCTAAATTACACTTCTAATTAATTACTCCAATTGCTTTAAATTAATGGTAATCTTCACAGAGTCATTTGCTTTAATAATGATATATAATAAATAGATATTTGTGTGTGTGAGTGTGTGTGTGTGTGTCGCGCGCGTATGCCCGTAAATTCCATTAAAAATATCAAAATGTATGATTTGCATTTTGTTTTATAATTTAATACACACTACCTTTATATTACACTATTACCTTATACCTTGTGTACTATTTTATTACATTAATGAAAATATACCATCGACATTATTCCAATCAATTGCGCTTAAAATTGCCAGCGAAAAGTGAAATGACATAACGATCCGATTGAAAAGATTATTCTTGTAATTGGCAGTTGTAACTTTATTACAATTGCCAATATCTATTCGTCGAACGTAATTTTAGCTCTCGCTACGCGAGATATTTATGTCGCGCGCACAATCTATTACATTGGATGCTGCCGGATCGAAACGCTGAAACGCGAATTCGAGTTACTTTCGGATCAATTTTAATTCGATAAATCGACATTCGGCAGCAAAGAAAGTTCTCGTAAAGAATGGGCGAGAGATGGCCGACCTGTGGCTGCATAAAATTACAATGAAGTGCAAACGAATCGTTGCAAAACGATGCGCAAGAACGCATTTCTTTGGTTTTGCAATGCGGTACGTATGTAGCACTAGTATGTAGCTGCGCCACAAACGAAAGATCCTGGCATTAAATTCGTCGACGTCTTATTCCCATCCGGCAAAATCGTTAAGAATCCCTCATCCAGAGTACCGCCGCGAGAACTTTTGGAGAAAATCCGACAACACGAAAGAGAACGAGACGGAGTTTACTCCGTAAATCGCCTCCGGAGATAGACGCGAAACAGAGTTGCCGGACAAAATGCTATAACGATCGTCTACGAGAGAAGAAAATTTTTACAAGAGTTTAATAAAACGAGATAATCTGATAAAATTAAACCGCATTTATAATTATTTATTTTTATCGTGTTACATTTTGCATTTTCAAACATTTTATTAATTGTCAGAACTCTATGTTCTGACAATGTAAATGTAAAACATATATCAACAGTTTATTAAAAGACATTAGGAATTTTAAGATTCTTTGGAAAGGAATCGAAACTTTATCAATTATATCAAAATTCTGAAAATTATGGTTAATCAATCTCATCTCCCCTGTGCGAAAATGTAATGCCAAAACCGTGTAAGAATAACTGTACCCTTCATCAAAAACATTTCTCAGATCGGAAACAATTCCATTCCAGGACGCGAATCGGAGCGTACGTCACAGGTCAAACAAGAAGCATATAAATCAGCGAGAGAGCGGAACGGAAAAAGAAGGAAACAAGAGGAAAGGGAAAAAGAGAAGAGAAAGATGTGACGGAGGAAATTGTCGCCAACGGAAGTGCACCTCGGCATCGTACGAGAGATTTCGATCCCGAAATATCGACAATTTTCTCCCGGTTTTCTACCTGCTGCAATAGGAAAATGAAGTAGGCCAACCAATTGTCCGAGAAAGTGAGCCGGATTCTGGTAGGAAACTCCAAAGCCGGAAACTTTGCGATTCGATATAACTCTAGTCGCTCGAACCAATACCGGCTTTTAGGAATTTCATCAAGACTAGCAGGCTCATTGTCAGCAGGATGTCAGAAAATAGTAGAGATGCACATTAGTTGTATTAATTTTAAAAAATAAAAAAACACACTATACATATATTGTAAATACACATAAAATATATAAAATTTTATATTACATACACATAAATCTAAAACGTTACCATTTCTTGGTACTCATAATTTGGTTTAAAAAAAATTATTCAGATGTAAATTTAAAATTAGAACCTACTGCCCCCCTTCGTCCCAGTTTGATTCGCAACTTGTTCAATGTCTTACTAAATATAAATTTTACTCGAAAAGGAGAAGAGAATAAAGTAATGTTATAAAGTTTCATTTAAAAAGCACCGATGTATTGAAAATAGGCGCTGGCTCGAACGCTTACGCGAAATCACCAAGTGTCTGGATACAAAAAATACGAGTTGGCATAGTAGTACTCGATAAAAGTTAAATTTACACCTCTCGATCGTTAACGGGTCCACGGAGCAAACGGAGTAAAAGTAAGGATTTTGAAACTTTTGCGGCATACTTGAAAGCAAGCAAAAGGTGCATCGTACCGCAATGCCGCGAGATTTAATATCGATCGAATCATAAAAAAAAAGTGTCATAGCTACTAAATATTTTACAATGGAGAAAGTAAACATTTCTATGTGTCTACGAATAATTCGACTAATTTTCATTGTTCTTAAAATTGTTTTGAATTATTTATTCTAAAGAAGCACATTTTTTTGTCACATAGATTGGACGAATAATTAATAAAATTTTACTACAAAGCCGTTGTATGTACATATACAACATATTGCTATAAAGTTATGCCCGACATTTCAAACTTTTAGCAATTGATCTTTTTTCCATCATTACGCAATTAATATACTGCACAGGAGATATTTTTGGTTGTTGAGAATATTTCAAACGACAGACGAGAATCAAGAACGCGGCGGAATTCAAACGACGTCCGAAACATTTTTGGTCAATTAGCCGGCCAAGCATACTTGATATAGAATGCAGTTATCGGGAAGTTCAATATTGGCTTCCGACAACGCGCGAGCGGATATTCAGCAGAGACGAATGTCGACGCGAACAAAGCTGCGGAGAGAACTTGTAAAGTCAGTTTTGTCGGAGCGCCGCGCGGCACGGTACAATGTTCGTCTGATTGTCAATTTGTATTCGACAACTGTCATCGTCTCGTCCCGAGAATCATTATCAGCGATCGACGTTTTTGTTTTACAAAATATTTTTCTTCGCGTATATGTATTATACGTTAAAACAATGAAATTTTCATCAAGAAAGATAAATATTTTTCAACTTCTCAACATATACATATTTCTAATTAAATTTCCCAACTGTGTGATTTTCCAATTATTTATACAGTTGTTACATAAAATATACAATTACTAAAGTCAAAGAGTTTTTTCTCTTTGGCAATGTTAGAAGAAAATTAATAGCCTATAAATCTATAAAATAAAGATTTCATTTTTATTTATTATAAAGACAACGATGTCACACGGCAACAGATATATTTGTATACTAAATAATTTCCTCGTGTAAATTAGTATTCGTGGCTAATTGAAAAAAAATATTCAACGGCTTATGTGCATGTAAATTGTTTTTTTTTTCAAAGTTTTATTTTGTAAACATTGATTGGACGCCGTTGGGATATATTATAGCGCTCATTGCAAACGGAGCGAATGTCGTGCCATGTCGCGTGAGATGATAACGAAAATGAGTAACAAAAGTAGCAAAAGACAGCGTTTGGAAACTGAACGACACCGGTTACGACTATCGGGAGAACGTTTTCGATATTGGTTGCTAGCCTATTCGGGTCCGAATATGCACTAAAGACAAGTGTTCGCGGAGACGCTACAAGGTAGAGCGAGCAAAAGATATTAGAATAGTAAGAGAGAACAAGAGAGAGAAGGAGAAAGAGAGAGAGAGAGAGAGATAGAATTTATCGAGGGTTAGTTTATTAGCCATTAGGGAAGGACCAGCTCGCGGAATATTGTCCGGATAGCGTATATACGCGAGTGCCGATCGCAGTCGCGCAAACTGCAACCAGCTGCAGCCTGCCTGCTTCCGAAGGGCGGAAAATTGAAATCGAACCTCCGTCGCATCGCCGCGCAAACGCGATCGAATATATTTGCGACATCAGCGGATTCGTCGTCCCTTACATCAAACAAGTTGTATAATTCCGCGCGTCGCAAAATCATTTTTCTTTCTCATCGATACAATTCAAATGAGATATTTACGCGTTTCTACATAAACTTTACTCGTATATAAAACATAATGAGAATTACTCAAATGAGTCACCCAACATGTATGAAAAAAAAAATATGTAACTTATATATTATCGATATTTTAATAAAAAGTTTAAGTTGAATTTATTAGCAAACTATCTGTGCAATCAAAAAAAAAATTTTTTTTCTTTGATATATCTTTAAAAAGATGTTTCTATTTGTCTCTTAAAAATTGAAAAGTCACGACTAGTTTTTTTATCGAATAATAGCATCATATAATCTTACACTTTTCTAGTTCTGAAAACGATAAACGTAGAATCTAAAGGTGGAAAAGCTATAAAAATCTCCGAGAATATCTGGCAACTGAAACCGCAGGAGCGCGTAGATATTCGGAGACGTGGATCATGCCTTTAAAATATTCTATTACGCGCGGACATAAATTCTCTCTCGGAACAGAGCCATTGTTGCAGGAAATGTGTGACGACGAAGGATCGCCGAAAGCAGAAAAGCAAGTACGACAGAATCAATATTGGTCGCTCCTGATATTTGTTTGGGATGCGACTGGGAAATGGATTGTACCCGACAACAGAATGAAAGGGACACAATCTCGATCGATTTGGGACAAAGATCCTTTCGTCTAATCGAAAACGTCGTCGTTCTCGGTCAACCATCAACCACAAATATTGAGAAGCTGAGTGGCAAATAACTGCACAACGCGAGAAGAAAATATCTCAATCGTACACTTTTATGTACATACGTTAAACGTCAAAGTATACGAGTATCGCAAGTATCTCTTTCTCATGCGCAGATTTAATCTTTGACATGCTTATTTAATCGCCCATAATTGCAATCATAATTTTTATCCAATTGTTATATAACCATATAAATGAGAAATGTAACAACTTGGAGATGTAAAACTATAAGTAGATATCAAAGAAGTTGAGTAAATACAAGTAGTAGTAAAATAAAAAAGATATTAAATAGTAGTAAAATAGAAGTTCTTTTTTTTAGACACATGTATAATTAATATTTTAACAACATTGGCACACACAAAACAAAATTTTAACGCACACGATAAAATGAAACATTATATGTACAGAAATTTAATTAGCTTTTTTATTGCGCTTTTTTGTTTTTTATAATGTTATTTTTTTCGATCACTTGAAAATGTTGTCAAGAATCGTCAAGAATCGATATCAATTTAAGCAAACGTGGTGCTGTTTTTATACGTTGAAAATGAAGTAGCTCTTCAACATATCTCACTGGTAATATATACTTGAATATTTTTGCCGGGAAACGCACGCGATCCCCGCAACACAAAGAAACTGCCAAAGTGGGTTAGTGAAACGAGCGAGGAAACAAGAAGCTACCGGTCGCGGTTAGAATGGGCGGAATTGATAGTGATCTTAATTAAAATTAGGGGGTTACCGGGACCGTCGCGTAACGCTTTCGCGAGTCGCCTCGGTCGGCTCCCATTTGCGTCGTTCCCGATTTGCATAACAGTAAAGATCCCGGGGATCACACTTTATATGCCGAGAGATGCGTTACGCGCGGCCGTTACTTGGGCGATTTCATTAACGCGATGCGCCTACTCTGTTGAATCTGACAATGAATCTAACCAACTTCCGCAACACCCATTCCGAGATTACGATACAATCAAGATATTGCGTTGCATCGTTGCGTCTCTCTTTTAGAACAGAGTTTCACCTTTTTATCACTACATATATTTATGAACAAACTTTCAACATTCGTGTAGAAAAACAAACGTGCGCGCACATTACGTTTAAATATTTATACATACATTCTACATAGGTACATTCTGACTATATTTTCTTAATTATATTTATCGCTCTGATGAATTATTAATCTTCTAATAATTAACTTGCTGCGCGTTGGCAACACGAAAATTGTCCAATAGCATATGTCCACAGCATTCATTATTTCGCACCTTTGCATCTCGGTTTAAAAACTATATTTTCTTAATGAGGAGTAATATCTCGAGGACACGAGTTTAACGTAAAGATGTCGTCAGATGGAATTTACAGTCGCATTATTGGCATCTCTTAAGCTATTTTTAATTAGTCGTAATTAGTAAAGTATCATGTCGGAACGTATACATCTCGGTAAATCCTAGAAATACTTGGCTCTCAAAAAGATTTTTATACTCAAACATCTTTTTTCCGCCTAGCTAGTAACTAGCTTTCTTTACATTTTTTTTCATAGTTTGACATATTTGCCTATCTTTTGAAAAGAGACAGCTTTTCTCGCAAAGTGCATCAAATATTTGAAAATAATGTAATTTAATTGGATTCGTGATTAGGGCTCTTACGTGTGATAATTTATCTGCAATTTATTCACAACATGCACATTTTATTCATAATAAGACGAAACTATTATTCATATCGATCGTCACACGAAATTCGATCGCTAATGAAATAAACTGACTGAAATATAGGTACTTATCGTGGCAGCGAAAAATATTGCGATAAATTGCACAAAGTAATACATGGCAAATCAAATTATAATTTTTCCCACAGTTTGATTGTCGCGCGATATTCTTCCATCGATTATATTTAGAGCTCTCTCTGACTTTTCAGATTCTTGCGGCAACTCTGCCGACGAAACAAAAATTTCACAAACTAACAGCGACACGCTTATATTTCAAAGTTTTTTTCATAAATTAATTTCAAGGCAAAATTATATCACTAATCATTCTCATTCCCTAATTGCTCCCTCTCTCTCTCTCTCTCTCCCCACTCCACCCCCCTCTCATTTTCTTGACTTTTCAAACTTCTGGCGACAATTCCGTCAAAGAAAAAATGTCATAAGCTATTCAAAACACACAGTAACTCGGTTACGTCAGAATTTTTCTCATATTTAGATGTAATCATGAATGACAATAATGTCTCCCATTGCTACACGTTATTCGGGCATACTAGTGAGTGGAAACTACAAATTCAACACGACCATAAAATGACTCTTGACACGCGAATGAGTGGAGCATGATCGAGAAGATGCTTTCACGCGTTCGCCAATAGGGCCGATATTCCTCGTTCTTTGTCTCACATATACGACAAAAAGATAATAATGCCGCCGAAAGCCCATGTGTCCCGACTCTAATCTACATGTTATTGGCTAGGTAAGTTGTCGGGCAACAGTGGGACGAGTTTAATACAGAATGTAAAAACCATTTGCTCTCTAATACACTAGCGTGTGTATGTTTCGTTTGTATTTCAAGAGAATTGATTATAAAAATTATATGTATATGTATACATATATATATTCGTATTTACATATGTATCAAATAGTAAATATACATATATAAATACAAATAAAATTTTTTAGAGATTTACGAAATGTTATTTTTCCTTTATTTTTCCAAAGTGCGATTTTCACGATGGATGAGATAATTCAATACATTTTTGAAGAATTTGCAAATTATTCAATGATGCATAAAACTTGCTGCTAAGCTTGATGAAAATTGCATAATGCTTCGCTATCAATTAGCAATTATTATCGCGCTCTGCTTACCAATGCACGACGTACATTATAATATCCCGCGTTTGCTAACATTAAATTGTGGTATTACATTAAATTAAATTATCCATACATTATGCATCAGTTCCAAAGACGAAATTGTGGAGAAACAGGCGTGTAGCCCACAGCAAACCCCTCAAGCATAACAATCATTGTTATTGCAGATCAACCTTACCTAATGACATGAAAAGCCCTTTGAGACGAGAGATAATATGTTAATCTCGATAGTAGGTTGTAAGTCAATGTACCCGGAGGCCCGGAGGCATTAACACAATCGCGCATTTCTTGTCATTAGGTTAGGTTTCAAACCTACATATACAGAGTGATTCAATTTTTGCAAATGCAAATTTTAGTGTCTTATTCTTGAAAATTGAAGAAAACTCTTCTTCGTCGCAATGTTATATGATACTTTTTATATTTTATAATAGCAGCCACACACTTGTCATTTAAACTGTGTTTAAATTTAAAAAAAACAGAGTTTCACGTTACAAATTATTTTTCTCGAAAAGTAAAATGCAATCAAGTATAAATTTATTCTATATTTCTCATTTCCCTTTTCACTTTCTCACCGGATGTATGACACTCTACATCTGACGTAGAGCAATGACGTAATATCCTAATAAATTAAATGCATCGCGCTAAACAAAATCAAATTATCTCGCACAATCCAAAAATAAATAAATTTTATGTGTATCTGCAATTTTATATTTTTTAATAATCGACGGATATCGCGCGAAATAATCGAAACAGATGCGATATGAAAGGAACTACATATGTCCTTGAATGACGGAAACTAATAACATAGTAACTCGTAAAGTTTCGGCGATACACGCTCTCTTGCCACCTCGTGGGAATTTCCTATTGCAAACCCGTCGTTTAATAATTCATGTACCCGGCAATGCAATCTAAACCTTGGCGTGAATTTTCACGTATAATACCTTTCGGTGATGATCACATAGACGCGCAATCGAGACATCTACCAAAAACCGACTCTATAAACTTTAAAAGAGATCCATTATTATTCAATACTTTACAAAACGGAAAAACTACAACTTGCACATTTCATTGTTTTAACAAAGTTAATTTTCGATATTTCATACACATAATTTTCAGAGTTGAAGCATTCTTTTTATCTCTTATCTTTCTCCAAAAATTTAATGTTGAACTCGAGATATCGATATAAATTTCAACCATACAAGTAATCAAAATCCTAATTACATTCATATGTTTGTTCGAAAGTAATACGCAGTCGTTCGTTGGTACATTTCACATAATAACGTCAAATATTTCAGAAATACGCCATATATTTCTGAAATATTTGGCCATATTTTAAGAGCATAATCTATCCTAAGGATGAAAAGTCGTATGAATATGATTTTGGAAATGCTTTCGGACAAAGTTCAAAATACGCCAAATATGGAAATTTTTTGACATCTCTGACAGTTTACTGTGATGCTTGTTTTTCTTTTTAACGAAACATATACAACTGTTTTACATGCATCTTTACAATGAGTAGAAATATGTTCCTAAAATTTTGCCATGTTTTTCACCAACATCATATGTACATTATATTAACATATTAATATTCGTGACATTAATATCCGACCATTGGCCATTCTTCGGCAGATACGCTTAAACTTGTGCGCGCCAGGCCGTTTGACGGGCCGCAATTTTGATCGGAATTTCAGGCCGATAGAATTATTCCGCAGCTTTTCGTTTCATTCTATTTAACAATAATAAATAGGCACTACGTACTTTTATGAGAACGCAAAATCGGAAGAGTAATGGATCAGTCGGAAGCGAGTAGCCGGACGAGAGAGTATCGACGTCGCGTCGCGTCGCGTCGGAAACCGAACACACTAATTGAATCGTTTTGTGTGTCGTTCACGCCGGCGGCACCGACGAATTTAACGACCGATTACGGCGTCATGCCACTGAACAGGAACGTAATATATCTCTCGTGCGTAGATACCCATGCGGATCGAACCTCGAATCATCGGCACTCGTAAATTCGATCCCTTGTTTCGTCGCGTCAAAGAAGAAAATCATTCGCGAATTTGCGAATTTAATCGCGCGGTCATCCGCCTATCTATGATGTTCTTTTTGTGTTTTTGCTTTTGGAGGTTTTCTAATTTATCGTATTAATATTAAACTCGATCGTGTATATCTTGCTCTTTTCGGCAAGAAAATTAATACTTGGAATTAAAATGTGTGTATTTATAATATATACACCAGGTCATTCAAAGTTGTACATATAATAAACTTTTAATAATTTTAGTTTGCAATACAAATTTTAAATCATAAATATATTTATATCACTTCCCCTACGTAATGTATGTACAAATAGAATCGGTAGAAAATATGATTTTGTATAGCCGTGCTATACTATAAATATTTAAGTACATTGATAATTTTTTCGGCAAGTAGTGATATCATATTACATCGCTACGAAATGTCGATCACCACATTATCATCAATGCGAAACATCAGCCATGTAATAATAATACGTGCGAGATAGTAGCAGATAGTGAACGGTATAAACCAAATCGTATATTATTATTCGTCCTTGTGTATATGCATTACAACTGTATATATTGCATGCGCAAAGCTTTACTACTATGTACGAGCCGCATTATAAACGCAACCTTTAATTTGCGATCAACTGTCAATAAAGGAATATTACCGGATATAATTTAAATCGAACAAACAAATGAACGCCATTAAAATTTAAGTCGTCGATGTTGACCCGTAATTTTGGTGGCAGTCACTAACTTAATTTAATGTCAATAAAATTAATTCATAATCAGTAATTTATCCGTCCTTTATCACTTTACGTCATTGAGATTTTATGTGTATAATATATGTATAAAAAATTACAAAGATATCATAACCAATATATCGATTAATAATATTATAATATTAATAATATTTTTCGGCAATTATATATTTGAGTATCTCAGACCATACACGCAACCAAGATATATTTGAGAGCATTATATGATCGCGAATGAATTTTATCTTTATACGTATATGAGCGCGCGGGGGAAAGAGCTTCTCTCTTCTCTCTTTTATTATATTTCTTTTTTTTGCGTTTTTAAACGTTCACAGATTGCGAAACAGTTATATATATATATATATATATATATATAGAAAATTGTAACACAAACCGCGTAAAATACCGCGCTGCTTAAATAAATCTCTTCTCTTCTCTACCGCAATCTATCAGTGCGCGTCAGCCGTCGCACCTTCGCGCGCTAGATAATTTATTGCAGTGTGTATATATCGGACCACCAACAATATAACCAATCTGCTGCCCGGCAGAATGCAGTGGCCAAAGCGCCAATAAATATGGATGGAGTAGTAATAAATTATGACTGGAAAAGACGATTAGGATGCGGCTATAAATTATCATGGATATATCGCGAATACGCGTCGCGCGCCCTATGCGACTGTGCCTTATGGCCATCCCATATGTCCAATAATATGGATATTTTTCGGTCTTTAATCCGTTTAGCCACGAATATTCATAGCCGCGTGTTCGTTTTTAGCTCGTTCGTCTCTATTACGATATTTACTTGTCGTGCTGCGTAGCGCGATTTCGTCGCACCCGGCAGAGATAGAACCCCGATATAATAACATCATTTCTCTTTTTGTCTTATCTAAACCTAGAAGGCATATTGTAGTTATTTTTATTATATACGAGAAACTCTGAACTTTGCGCGCTTCTTGTATCTGTAGACTCATTAGTAAGTCCAAAGAATCGATGATTTTGACGAGTATTAGTCCAAAAAATTCTTATTTTTCGTAAAATGCAAAATATACATTCAGTAGTATTATAACATAATTGCGCGATTACCCATCTTCTTGTTTCTGGATTAATAGAATAGTCTTTTTTCTATACATAAATGTTTGTTTACGTAAAAGCACAAAAGATTTGAAAAAGCATGTAAAAATAGTAAAAATCCGCTTTTAGTATTCTTATGATTTACAATTAGTATTCTTAAAATATTTTCTCTCAAATGTGAATTATTCAATCTAAAATTAAATTCTTTCTAGCAAAAACGCCTAAGTATTAATGAAAAAATACGCCAATTATTCAGAGAAAGGTGAAATGAAAATGAAACCAATATCAGGAGCGAAAAAAGGAGAAAAAAAATTCCTTCGAGCCGGATTTGAACCAGCGACCTATGGATGGCTCCAAATATTCAACAATCAACTACAGTCCACCGCTCTACCAACTGAGCTATCGAAGGTTATGCGAGTGACGTGAAATTTAACCTTCAGAAAGAATCGTTACATGTATCTTTGATTATTTTTTACTTGAATGTTTCGCGTATCATAAAAATTTCGCGGTACAATCATTATATGTACAAGGTTAATCTAAATCTGAATGCGATATCATCGAATAATATATTGTATACGTATTATCGATATTAAACATCTCTATAAGAGCTCTAATCAAATAATCAGACACTATTGCGTTAAACACGCGCATCCTTGTATAGCAAAGCATACAATTAGTTCTTTCTAGTGTTTCTGACGCAAGCACGCATACATCATCGTAATCATGCATGACGTACACGTCAATACCGCTTAAGGTGTAATATAATTACCCAATACATTTCGCAAAAAATCTCGTATTTATCGCAAGTAGGGATCTCTATCGCTTCATAAAAATATCTGTTGGTAAAATTCTAAAATAATAGATTTCGCGCGAACAAACCACTTTGCGACACATCTCATCGATATATGTATATCTAGTTGCCGCGAGTCGCGACAGGCAGGTAAAGTTAGGTAATAAATATATAGGTGGTCGCACATTGGCCACCTTTAAAGCGTGAATGAGCCACGTGATAATTGCCATCACGAATCGCGTCCAAAATGTAATTTTTGCAACAGCGCGACGAAGAAAAATTACGCTCCGCATAAAAATCATGCCATAATCCAATTCTAACCTAATCTGAAAAGCGACTCACCGAAGACGCCCTGCCCAGTGTCGTTGTCTCGGTACTGCTCGTCCAATGCTGCTCGCACCAAAGATGGAGAAAAGCTAAGTTGTCATGTTGCATCACTTTCATTGAACGCCCGCGAAAACCTCACTCACTGTACTCTCACACGTTCACGTTCATATCAACGCGTCGCATCAAAACTCTCGAATGCATCGCACAACAAACTTTAGACACACGCGCAAGATGGTGGACTACTTGGTGGGTCACGTAGGTCCCCTAATTCCGTGGGTTTTGTGTGAACCAAATTATACTCGTGGCGACACCTATCAAACGTCATCGGAACACGATCAAACTACCCTCCATCTTTAAAATTTTTGCACTCTTTATAAGATGCTAAAGAATTTGATAAAGTTTTCCTTGATAAAGTTTTATAATCAAATGGACCTTGCTCTATTTTGACAGAAAAAAAAATAATAGCGTACAATATGCAAAGAGAGTCTCCGAAACCGAGTCGCGGAATCAATTCCGCGGATCGATATATCGGTATCGTACGATCAGCGTATAAAATAACGATTATATGTATGTACGCGACGTTTAACGCGTTTTACAACAAACTGATACTTTACAACACACAATCACAATAGTTTGTCGTATGTACGCGAGATACACATTTTCACAAACGGTACAATCGCGAAAAATATAGAACAATTCAGATCGCGGCTTCGCGATCCGCCGCGACGCGCTCGACAATTGTGTGATCGACGTAACGTAACTCTTTTATTCCGCCCCTAGGGAAAAGCTTCTCTCTAATTTACTAAGAGGGCGTTAATGTGCACGGTTATCTTCTTGAAATTAAAAATTTGATATTTCGATAATTTACATGTATTTGTTTAAAAAACTCATAATGTTTAATATCAAAAATCAATATTAACGCTGCTCTAATTGCTTGGCAATCTACACGGCGAAAGATATTAGATATTTAATCATGAACATTTAGATGGCAAGGGAGAATAAATTTTCATATTCTGCTGTGCCACTATCATAAGTAACAAAAAAAAAATCCATGCGCCGTAATGAACGATTTACACTGTGTTCAATGTTTGACATGTACGATATCCAAAAAGGAATTTGTTTTCCAGAGACGACAATGTCGTTAGTTATATTTTCAATAAAATCCACATTTTCTGTTGAATATTACATTGAGTAGCGTCCCGTTTGCTCACGTAGCAAACGATCACACTCATATCGACCGCTGCATAAGTAACCAGCAACGATTGACCAATCAGAGAGTTGTTTTGAATTGACCAATTGACGACGTGTGTGCAATCGAGCCATTAGGCGCCACTTATTAAATTATTGTATGCACGTCGCACATCGGATGCAGTATGAATCTTCCATAAGTGAAAAATATCTGTTCAAGTGGAAAGGTTACTTCACAGAATTCGCTATTCTTTTCTGAACTTGGATTATGCAGTTTGTTCTCTCTACTTTTATAGAAAGAGAAAAGCATGTCATAAGTGTATGTATGATAATTACATCCTTCTCGAGCGAGAAAACGACGGATCCTAAAGATCATAGCGGAAAGGTAGACGATATCTGATACCTAGAGAGGATCTCTAACCCTAACCTTGGATTCCAATTTGAACATAGCTGTGATGCATAAATTATATGTATGTATGTATTAAAATGCAAGCAAGAAGGCGTGTCTGAAAATGATATAGTGAAGGAGAGTTATTTAGAGAGATATTTTTAAAACTGAATTCAATCTCAGATTTAAACATGTGTAGTCCAAGAAAAAGGAGTTGCTGTCACAAACGTTAACTTAAGGTAGAATTACATCTCCTCAATGCTCAACAACATACATATTAAATCTAGATTCACAGATTTATTAATATTGTATTTATGAATTTATTTATACTTTGCATTAAAACTTTAATATTAAAATAATAATTGACAAATTATATATAATGAGATTATAACAAATATGTACACACACACACACACACACACACACATATATGGTGTGTGTATATATAATGAAAGATATAACAAATACCAATGGTATTACACCATAAGCAATGCAATGCATATGATATATACATGTGGCCAAACATTTTTTACAAGGTATAAATAACACACACACACACACAGTTAGAAATTATTTTTATTAAATTAAAAGTATACATATATTTTAAATAGGAATGCATAAATCCTTTCTTATATATATATTTCTAAACATCAGTCTTGTTTAAGTGTGTAATTAGCTAAAAAAAATAGCTAATAAATCAGTTATTAAAAATAGCTAATAAAAATTAACTTATAAATCTAAAAAGCTATTAAAAATTACTAACAAGAATTAGTTAATAAATCTAAACATTGTTAAATTTATAAAAATCAATACACTTTAGTTTTTACTTTGTATAGCGTAGCATGATTATAGAACATGTAGATATAAATTTATAATTGTATCACCTAAAAAAATGTTAGCAGCCGAGCTTAAATGTTTATTATGTTTAAATCGACTATCATAATTTAATACCAGATCTATATATTTTATCTCTGTATATATTTCGTGTCAAAATTGTGTCCAAATGATTAAAAGACTATCTGTTAGCACACGAGATAATTATTTATACAATTGTTTCTAGTAAGTTCTTTTGTTCCATAATAAGAGAAAAAAAAACTTTTAGAGAGACTAACAGAGAGCAGTATTTTATACTGCTATTACTGTAATTTAACATAATTTTTACACACATGTGCACGTATGTGTGTATAACAATATTTATCGGTATTTTAATCATCACGCTTGTATAATATCGCTTGTGTAATAATTACAACAAATTAATACATACGATTGCCTAATCGATTGGATATTATTACCCTGCGTTATTTCATTCTTTCAATATATATCCACGTTTACATATCCTTTAAAATGCATGTTATTGATACAACTATTATTATGTAACAACAATCATTGTTACTACTTATCTTTTTCTGTCTGTAAACTAACTTCTCTACATCGAAGTGTTGCCGCCTCTATAGCATCGATTAGTGCCGATCTTAATCCCTGCTTTTCCAAATGGTGAATACCAGTTATAGTGGATCCTATAAAAAAGTTGAAAAAGGGTATAAATATTGATTGAACAGACATAGCAGATACATTATATTGCATATTTACAAATTCTGACCTGCTGGTGAAGTTACATCGTCCTTAAGCTGTCCTGGATGAATATTTGTCTCACGGACCATAGTACCGGCGCCTAAAACAGTTTGCGCGGCGAGTTTATATGCGATGGGTCTGGTAAGTCCCATTTTTACTCCACCATCAGCCATAGCTTCGATTATGATGTATACCTGGAAGATATTTTCTTTCCCCATTAATTATTTTAATAACTTTGTGAGAAAGATGTTTGGAAAAAGTTTTTAAAAATCCAGAGAGATACAAGGAGGCAAAAATACTACACTAATCACAGGGGTAGCGATGAGAAACAAAAATTAAAAAAAAAGTATTGGCCTCATTCTCTCTGTATTTTAAATTTAACACACAATTTCCTCTATTAATTATTGTAATAATAACTTATATTTTCTTACATATGCTTGAATTACGATTATTCACAGAACAGGTTAACGAAAAGCTTACTAACATAAGCAGGACCGGAACCGGCCAAGGCGGTGACAGGATCGATGAGATTTTCCGGGACTTGTTCGCAAATGCCTACGGCGGAAAATAATTTCTCCGTGACCTCGGCATCTTTATCACTCGCATACTTGCCACGCGTGAACACCGTGGCTCCGCAACCCACTAATGCTGGTGTATTCGGCATTACTCTTATCACGGGTGTTTTCTCTGGCAGCGCCTGAAAATATTTTTCCTCGAGTATGTCATCATTTTTTCTTTTTTCATTACGACTAGTTTACATGCAATAAATCATATCATATAGCGTCAATAAATTCTCATTCAAAGAAAAGTTTTAAAAAATTCAGAGAGGAAGAGACCAATGATACGAACTAATTGCGAGGGTAGCGATAAGAAATATATTATAAAAATATCAAAAAAATATTGGCCATATTTTCTCTATTTTTTAGATTTCCAACCCAATTTTCGCTATTAATTATTGTAATAATAAATTATTACAATACAAAGATGTTTTACCCTTTCTAATGAGGTCAAGGAGACACCCATGGCGATGGAGATGAGTAATTTCTTATTGTCGTGTATCTCTGGCAGAATTTTTGGTACAACTTGCGGTTTCACCGATAAGATCAGCACGTCACCGTAATCTATGACTGGAGCATTAGCGAAAACGGTATTTGATCCCATTTCCTAAAGATATTAATTAATTAGATTGAAATTTTTGCAAATTTTGGTACATTTAATGTATAACGTGTGCGCGCACCGTATGTATATAAATACGAAACTTTCTTGTCTAATTATGTACATACATGTATTCTCGCACGATAAGCATATGAATTTCGTATATAAAATTTGTGACGAGTGGAATCTATTATCAGGCGCGGGTGATATTATTCTAAAACTCGTCGCGCATTTTGCGATGATACAAATATCAAGTATATAAAAATTTTACACGACCGATAAATGATCACTGATAAATATGCCGAGTATTGTGTAAATTATATCCGTCTTATCTCGCAATGGGATTTAATAAATGTATCTATCTTAATCACCCAATTAAGAGCAAAAAATATAACTCGTTTTTTTCTATAATATTCTATAATAGATATTTTTAATCTCATTTTACTGATTAAAATGCAAGTATATATGTATGTGTATTAATTACATTTTTTTTTCCTTCATTATTACATCTTTGACCAAATTTATCTATTAAATCTTGAAAATTTCAGAACACATTCAATAATATAAAGCGCGAACATTCCTTTGTTAAATGTTTTTGATATCTCACAAAGAACTTACACCGCTGATTTATCACAACGAGTAATTACGAGTCTTATCATCTGCGACATTTTCTTATCGAACACTGTATTATAAACAAAAGAAGTGCTCTTCGACTTATTGTCGACTTTCGTAAATTATACAACGATAGCAAAAACTATAATCTCACTTTAAATGTCTCGATGCTTCCAATATCGTTTGGAAGGCAACTGGCCAGCATCATCTCGCCTTTGCTTAAACCTGTAAAATAAAAAAAGAAATCTTGTAAAAAGATGCGAAGAACAGATCCGCGATATTTTTCAATGAATTTTTGTCGACCAAATTTTATATACATATATATGTGTGTGTGTGTGTGTGTGTGTGTGTGTGTGTGTAAAATTAAATTTTTATCCATAACCCATGCATTATTAAAAAATATTGAAACGTATACATTAAGAAAAGAAAGAGCTATGTATCGTTAAAATATACTATATAGCTATATTTTTATAGAGAAAAATGATTTGTACCTGCTCGTATGAAACCTTTGGCGAGGGCCTGAGCCATTTTTCCTCCGCCGAGAAAACCGATTTTCAGCATGTTGGTATTAATGTTTAATGGTATCCTCTGCTTCTTCACTTCGCCATCCGCGAGAAGTTGATCGCTCACTGTGAAATACAGATGAAAATATTATTATCGCTCTCGTCTTTTGCAATACACACTAGAGAGCTGAGCAAAACAACAACGATAAAAAAGAGGATACGATTTAATTAATCACGCGGATTATTCTTATAACAACAGTCAAAAAAGTCCAAGTTGAACGTCTTTCGCTCCGTTGTACGACGATTAAACTATCTTTGCTTTTACTCGCTTCCATGCAGCAAGCTAATTGCAATGCTCGTATTTTTAAGTTTAGTACTTATACTGATATGAATGCGCGCGCGCGATAAGACGACAACTAGTTTACAAGTTTTCATGCTGCCAAGATCGGTCTCTTATTTAAAAATGCGATGTTCATATCTCGCATCTCTTTCTACATCTTCCGCGCATCATTTTCCGTTGTTTTCTACAGCAAAGATGCTTTTTACTTTTATGTAATCTCGCGAGAGATAACGACAACCTCGTGCGTTATGTGTACGTCATTCAGCTGGAAAACGCGCAACCGACCGCGCGGTTGACCTCTCTTTCAACCGCCAAACTCGTTCGGTCGCACATTTAGATTGATTTGTAGTACAGTTTCTGGAACATGTAATTTCTGTTCGTTTCAGCGTAATAATAAACAAATATTAAATCAACTTCTCCGCGGCTGTACTAGTCATAAGTTTGTGGTCATTTTAGCGGATGTTTGTTTGATTACTGACTGCGGTCTTACCCTTGTCAATCACTAAATAACAACATGCAATCAAAATAGGCCACATACAGCATGATTTTAGGATTACGATATTACAAGTTAATATTTACATGCTTCGTTACATTTTTCACTTTGCTTATATAAAACACACTTAAATGTGAAATTCATTTTTGTTTTACGTTTGTTCTAATTTATAAAATAACTATATATATATTGCGTATATATTTCGGTAAAATTATAAAAAATCATGTAGTGCATATTACATTATAGTCTATTTTGACTCTCTGAGCTACTGATCGGGTTAATCTTTGCGCTTGTGCCAATGTTTTATTGACTGATAAAACAGATTCGACATATTTTTAAAGGGATTGATAGATTTTCTTTTTTTACCTACATGTAGTAGATTTTTTAAATATTAAGTAACTACATATATGTACACACACACATACACGACAGACATTATACTTACCATACTTGCGTACGTTTAAAATCCGCCGAACACGACGATTCAATTTTACGAAAGCCATTGTCTTCAAGCCGACGCTCATCTTCATAATTGCTTCACGATTAACGTAATGTGAATAAACAAGATTTGCACATTAGATGTGCAATGTGTAATAAAGTTTCAAAAATCTCCGTTGATTTGAGTTTTTCGTAAAATCCGAAACTCTGTGCAGATTCTGAAAAGAAATAAAGTGTCGTGAGATATTTATTAGTGTAAAACCTTATACACGATAAATCTCCTACTATATTAGTCTTTTACATCGCATACAATAATGTATCAATGAAATAACACATATTTACATTATCTGTCTATTACTGATAACTCTACAAGATATAAAAATAAGCGTTAAAAATATTATCATGTAACTTATATTACTGATGTGACACAATATATAATATTAATACAAAATACTAATATTAATCCTCTTCACACCCAACGTTGATAAAAGTTGAAATAAAATTCTGCATATTCCGCGAGTTCAATTATAGAGTTCGACTAATGTAATCCTGCAGCAGTGTTGTATCACGTGATTTGCAAGATTTTCTCTTGCATCTTACCAACAATAAAGCAAGCACGTGGGCTCCTCGTGGGTTAATTAGATAATTTGATGTTTCGTAACGGATAATATGAGACACTGAAGCACTTACATGTTTTCGTTATACATCGAACGAAATATAAATAAAATGTAGATGGTGCCGTCGATATGGATTGACTGACGCAATCAGACGTTCATAATCGGTGCAGTGTAATCGACGATACGTTTCCGTTGACGATGATTTCATTACTGTACGCATCGATACTTTTGGACATCCTTATATATGTTTTACTCACAGCCTATCTGCTACGGAAAATTACCTGTTTGTATATCCAATTAAAACTCAAACACGGTCACTGATTCCTCTCCATCGTATCGTTCGATATCAAGGATTTTCGTGAATAGAGAGTTAAGAGGTCTCTTTAAATAATCTATAATTCGCGACAATAATTCAAGACAGAATTCCATTTATAATTCTATACATCATTCTTGTTTTAATGTATACCTTTATCCTGATATATATGTATATTTTACGTGTTGAACTGTCTGTATGTATGTATGTATATTATATATATTACACGACATATAATAAAATTTATAAAGTTCTGTCTTGAATTTTGTCGCGAATTATAAATTGTCTAAAGAGACCCCTTAACTCTGATCCGAACGAGCAACTTTGCATTCGAATATATCTACATTTTGCAATTTTACTTTTCACCTGCAATTTTTCTTATTAAAAATACTTAAAAATTATTAATACTTAAAAAAATAAAGTTCGTTAGATACAGAATAAAAAATTATCTATCTTTATACTCTCTCTCTCTCTCTCTTTTTCTCTACATGTAATAACATACTAGGGAAAAAATATCTACGAATTTCGTAGACTTATTAAAAGAATATATTTTCGTAATTATATTTTTTTCACGAGTTTGCAATTGATAACAAATTTGCTAAATGTATGAATGTATATTGTATCGAGATTTCATATCATCTACGCAACTTATTGTATGCGTGTGCGTGCGTGCGTGCGTGCGTGCGTGCGTGCGTGCGTGCGTGCGTGCGTGCGTGCGTGTGTGTGTGTGTGTGTGTGTGTGTGTGTGTGTGTGTGTGTGTGTGTGTGTGTGTGAGAGAGAGAGAGAGAGAGAGAGAGAGAGAGCGTGGTGGTGTATAAATATCAAAGGCTCAAGACATTTCAGGAATTTTAAAAAACTTTTTGTCTACCTCTCTCCCTCTCCTTTTTTTCATTCTTCTCTCTCCTTTTCCTTCCCTTCCTTCCTTTCTTCCTCTCTTTCTGCCTTCATTTCACTCTCTCTCTCTCTCTCTCTCTCTCTCTCTCTATCTATCTATCTTTATCTCTCTCTCGCTCCTTCCCTCTCCTCTCACTCTCTCTCTCTCTCTCTCACTCATTATTTTAGAATCTTTAAAATAATCTGTTATCGACGTTCGCAAGAACTAGTTAAGTGCTTTGCGTATAGAATGTACAGATGTCGCTAAAGGTCCAAAGCGAACGTAGCCATAGACGAAACTTGCTGCCGATATATATCGGTAAGGAAGGGTTGGCAAGGGTGAAGAGGGATAGAGATAGATCACAGACTAAGCGGAATGCATCGGAATGCGATCTTGTTCAGTTTCTTTCGGATAGGCTCGATTCGGCTATATACCTGAAAGAGAAGAAGCGGTTGCCTCACATTCGCACATTCATTTTTTTGTATGTTTCTCCAACATTGCTTTTTTCCAGAGCAGTGTGTGATTGAGAAAGTATCTTATTTCGTATATCTATCTCTGTCCTCACAGAGTATCTCTCTCAATACATCGCTCTCGTCAGCTGCGACAACATAAGAGTGCTCAATCTATTATATAAGTCTACGGTTAAATGACCTTTGGTCGATGCTCTTGGCGTTTACGCGCGCGCTGATCTTTATTTTCAATAGCAAAAAAGCAAGATGCAATACATTTTTTTTTATTTAAATGTTATGCATAATATAATTTGTAAATAACAAAATTATAGTATTTGTATATATTACTTATACAATTATAATCTAATACAGCGCATTTTTCTAACAAATCAAGTAATTTTTAAATTATAAAAAATTGCGTTAATAGCTGCATCCACAAAACTGTTTTTTCAGTCTAAATAACTTTAAGATAATTTCGTTCTTGAGATCTCTGAACATATTGCATCATTGGCAATGTATAGAAAATTTCATGTATTTGAGATATTTATTATTTGTCGAAAGAGCCATAAATAGAGGAAAAAATTATTATCGCTGTAAAAAAATAAGACACTTGAATTGAGTAGCACATTCGCATTACAATGTATTGCAAAACATTGTATGATACAATCGTATTTAATGCACGTATATTTAATGAATGTTTACGTGACGTTCATGATAATTTAAAAATTTGCATAATTCAAAACTATATATGTATATGTATATCTACTTTTTCAAAGGAATAAATGTCCATATCATTTCCTCATTGGAACCTTTCTTCTTTTTTTCTTCTTTATATAAGACTTTTTTTACAGACATTATTCATACATATTGATACGAACCACTTCGGATGGTGCGTATCTATGCATCAAAACAAATTATCTAATCTTTGATTGTATCGGAGAAGGAATAAGCTCGTTTCGTAACAAATGTAGTTACTTGCTGAAAAATATTTACGCAAAATAAAGAATATATTTTCGTCTGCGTCTCTGCGAAAAAACACCGTTATTTATTGTTATTGATTATAAAAAATATTAGGATAATGAAACAGAGGCCACACGGAATTAGGCTATAATAATATGTAAAAAATATTGTATGTGATTATAAAGTCATTATAATTTGGTATATATATGTGTGCATGCGCGCGCGCGCACAATTTATGTCTACATTCATGTGTGCAATTAAAGCGTAAAAAAAGTTTGAAATAAAGACAACAGTTTTAGTGCTTTGCTATAATAAAATTTGTTACTAATATCGTCAATCTTTATATATGCGAATATTAATGAAAGAATTCATTAAAACCGCTGTAATTAAAGTTGCAAATTGATATTTAAAAAAAAAATATCGAAAAAACAAGTATGAAGGAAATAAACTTCTGAGAACAGAAAAATATTAGTTATTTGTTAAATTAGTACTTTGTTAAAAGAATCTAATGTATGTGCTTCTGTGCAATAATTTTTTTATATCATTATACAAATAACGCACACAAATATGTGTGTGCGTGTTTTAATTACGTAATAACTGCGCTGAAGATGGCCCAAAAAATGGACCAAAACACGTATACACGTATTTATATTTATGATGAATATATTTTTTAAATTTACAATAAAATATATGCGCCCTAATACTTATTGCACTTGGCTCTTATTGTTATTTTTTACTTCGTACACACACACACACACACACACACACATTATATATATCGCGAAATATATGAATGACTAATAAATAAATTTGAAGAATTGTTATTGCTTATTGTTATTGCTTTTATCAAGAGACACGTATACTAATACGCGAACAGCTTCTTATAGTATCTAATATAAAAGAAAAGAAGAAAGCGAAAAAATTGTAGAAACAGTGCAGTTGAATAAAGACTAGACTCATGTGTGGCGTCGCACGCGCGCGCACACACACATTCGCGAGCCGAGTGAGCGGTGAGCGGCGCACTTTAATAACGTTCGCGCTATTTGCCAGCCGTCAGTTGTCGACAGTCTCTCGGGATGAGAGATGAGAGCGTGTAGTCGCTCGTGATTGTTACATTTCGCGTGACCTTGTAGCGTGCACCGACGCGTGTATACGCCAGAGTCCGGTCATGAATCTCAGTTTGTGCTGGCTTATAATATTGTGAAGGCGTCTTCTCTTTTTTTTCAATCTCTTTCTGTGTCTCTTCCCTCTCCCCCGTTTCTTTCTCGGTCGCGTTGGCAATAGCCGTCGAGTAGGATCTCGGCTCAATGTGAGCACATAACTGCTGATACTTATCTCTACATCGACAAACAGGATACGATAACAAGATGCCATTAGAAATTCGTGACAAATCTGATCTCGTTGTTTGCTACGTGTGATTTGGCGCGAGTTTGGCACGACGTGTCTCTTGATTGTGGCACGAGCTAGCCAGCGTACGGGTGTGATAAGCAGAGAGATCACGCTTCTTTCTAAATGTACCATTCGTCGCACCGCTGATAAGTGGCATCACGTGGCGAGTTTTACATACCATTTCGTCATCGTCATTCTGTTGTCATCGCTGTCGATCGCAGTGACAATGCCCGCGCGACTCAGCAAGTTATCGATTGACGCGTCCTGCATGGATTACGCACACCCATGGACAGATTCGTGCGTTAGCGCGACCACTGGTCTCGGTTTGCACACTTTACAGGAATCCTTCAAGATATACACCACTGTTTACATAGTACGTGCAAATGCGTCATCGCATTTCTCGTGTTATTTTCTTATATCACGCGTGTGTTTTTATAATTAAATAAATTATTCTTTATTTGTTTTTGTTCCGTTATTGGGTTAATTGATAGTTAAATATTTGCATTACGTTCGAATATTTAAACAGGTGCACTGACAAGACAATGTCAGTGCGCTAGCACTCACATTGGTGTGCGTGCACTCACATTGGTGCGCGTGCACCGAAGCATGGGGGGGAATGTCCTACTCCGACGCGAGATGCGCTTAGTGCAGATGTACTTCTAAGTGCACAAATTTCTCGTTAATACTTAATACGCACGTCCTATATTCGCCGCATTTAAGCTGTGATATAGTCGTCTGCGTCACAATCTAATGTCATATTTTCAGCGCGATTGTTATTTTACACGAATTTATGTCTTACGAAACAAAGGACCAATTGAAACGCGAATGAGAGATTATGGAACAATAACTTTCGTCCTTGTTTCTCTGTATTTGGACAAAGTATATAAAGTATATTAGATTCGCATTCTCTTTATTTCCCTACTTGAGTCAATTTCGTCGTTAATTTGTATGTGTCTCGAAAATCTTACGCAAACACTAGTGTGGGTTATACTCTATACTATATTTAAAAGAAAAAATTTTTTTCTCTCTCTCTTCCTTTTATATTTATTTTATGTAAATATTATTGAAGAAAACATAGATAATCAGACAGATCAGATTTTTTAAGTATTTAAATGTTATAAACAAGTACAATATTTTTGAATCACGTTACATAGTGTGTGTGTGTGTGTGTGTGTGTGTGTGTGCGTGCGTGCGTGCGTGCGTGCGTGCGTGCGTGTGTGTGTGTGTGTGTGTGTGTGTGTGTGTGTGAGAGAGAGAGAGAGAGAGATTTATGTAAATTACATGAATTTTAATGTTTTCATAAAAATTTTATTTCTCAATATTATGTAATTAAATATTGTGTGCTATATGTATTTAATTTCATACATATATTTATCCAAAAGAGATTTATCCAAATGAGATTTTATTTATATTATAAAATTTTTAGATAAACGATTATATAACATTTGACATGTCAAAGAAACTTTGAAATACTCATGACATACAACTTTATGCATGTTACTTGTCTTTGTTCTCGTTAATTGCATATTTGCATTGCGCTCAAGTATTTATCGAGTATTTGTCGAGCATCGTTTTTGTAATCTATTCTTGCAGCAGCATTATTGTAATAACGTTGTACAAATTTGCGATAAGGCTTTTAACTACGAATTGCAATGCAAATAAATGGCGCTTTATCGTCAGCGACGATAAGCGATAATTATAACTATTAATCTATGAGCGAAATCTTTTATTTGAATATATAATGTACTCGTATATAATTCATTTAAAGAGGAGACCCGTTTGATTTTTGCTACAGCTAGCTATATTGTGTGCTATAGGCAGTTTCTGTTAGATTTTTGCTGGTGATTCTACTGCTGTTACAAAATTTGTAGCAAACACTTTTGTAAAATCTATTATATCGACAGACTTGGCTATCTGTTACTTTTTGAATTTAATTTTTTCATGAAAAATAAAAATAAATACAGCATGTAGATTAGGTTTATCGAATATGTATAAACGAATAATCTCGCTTTCTCCCCCTTAATATTAATTTTTATACCAGAGAGAACCTTTTTCACAATTCTTTATTGCAATGTGCAACTTGTGTGATAAAATATAAACAATTTTAGTTTAAAATATTTATTAAACTTTTTTGCTCTCTTGATATTGACTTTTATTTCTGTCATTCCAGATTGCATTTTTAATGAAAAGAAAGATACCATCAAAAAGAGACATTAAGAAAAATATATTAGCTATTCTCCAATCTACAGCATTTCTTTCATGGAGTGGTTTTTCTTACTCATTGTTTATTTGTTTATTAAGGTGAGAAAAATATACATTACTGTTTAATGAATTCAAAATGTCTGAAAAAGTTTAATTTGTGTGAAACATTACGTATATTTTATAAAGAGTGTACATATATATTAATCTTCTCTTTTATAAGTTGCAGCATATTTATCAACAATAATATACATTAATATATCTAAATAGTTTAATATAATAATAAAATAATAATAAAAAAGTATATTAAATTAAAATTAATACATCTAATTGATACGCACATACGTTTAGCATATGGGCAATAATAAAAAGTATATATGATTATTGTTTCAGGCAAATATTGGGACGTTTCTACTTGCCGACTGTATCTTTTCTTCCGTCCTTTTTATCTAGCTTATCTGCCATTGTGATAGAAAGATCTTCTAGACGTACATTATTGTGTCTCTATGTGTCCAACATTGTAAGTAGACGGTGCGACAATCAAACAGCGAATGCATATTTTCAACATTATTTTCTCTCAGGCAACAGAAACGCTATTCAGAATGGGTGTATGGAGAGGATATTTTTCGCCTATTCCAAAAGGAGAAGTCTATATCTTTGCTGTAAGCGTAGCTGTGTTACTGTACTTTTTCCGTTCAAAAATAAATAAGCAGGATCAAATATATAAAATACTTAGGTATCCACAGATTTATATTTTACCCATTTGTATACATCTATATTATTTTTCTATAGTATACTATAATGTATGTGTTTAAAAAAAAAACAGGATAATTGTTGGGCGGTGCGAAGAGGCTGAATGTTTTACGAAAAGAAATTTACATTTAGAAACATCTTCAAAAAATACTGAAATTGACGGCGCAGAGAAGGACAGAAATATACAAAGGAGCTCTCAAAAATATGTATTTAATATTCTACGAAAATCTTTTGAGGCATACAAATATATCATTAACATCTTAAGAGCGCAGAGTAAACATGCCTCGTGTCCACATCCTTATAGCTGCGCGCACTATATTTTAATGGTAAGACTAACGATATAGAAATATATATATATATATATATATATATATTCATCGAGATTTATTTTCCGTATCTTCTTATTTAAAGGATAGTGCAAGAATTTTCAGTTATGGTGTTTGCGGCCAAATAGCGCTTAAACTAATTTTCCAATTTAAAAGATTACTTCAAAAGCCAAAGTTATTAAAAATTACCATTTTTCAAAGAGAAAATCTAAAGCTGGCTATATTTCTGGGAGGATTTGCCGGCCTTTATAGGGTATATATTTTGCTCTACATACATTTATGTGAAACATGGAAAACATTAAATAATATTAGTAATAACAAATATCTTTCATGAATAATTATTTTCGCTTTTCTCTTCTTTTGTACATAGCTAATGTCATGCTTGTTGAGAAGAACCTTCCATAAAGATTCACACACTTTTGCTATTCCTGCTGGACTTGTCGCAAGCATAACATTTATGGCATATCCCAATACCACTGTGGCCTTATATTTCATGTGGAAGGCATTGCAGGTATTATTATTATTATCATCATCATCATTTTTATTATACACTGTTTCCATTAATATCAATTCATGATGTGCGAATCATTTGTAATCATCATTTGCTTTGCTTTAGCTATTGTGGAATGATGCAGCAGAAAATGAAAAAGTACCAGAAATAAAATGGTTCGCGATCTTCTTATATTGCTTTAGTACGGCCACTCTCTTTCACGCAGCTATAATAGAACCACAAAACTTGAGATCATCTTATTGGAGATTCCTTTACAATATGTCTGGTGGAAGGTAAGTCTCGTGTGGTATGGCACACCATAAGAGAAAATTTTATATTGTCGTACATCGTGTGTGTACACACACACACACACACACACACACACACACACACACACATACATATATATAACATACATACATGTATATTATTTTATTCGAAATCCATTCTGACCTATCGTTCTCATTTCGTATATTGATTCTAGAATAGCGGCGATGTCCCGGCTACCTTTAAATACGTTCGGTTTAGAAACCAACAAGAATTTGCAAGAAGTGCTCAGAAAAACAAAGACAACAAATCAAATTAATTTTTCTTTCTAAGATGCCGAGCACAATGTCAAAAATGACAATATATATATATATATATATATATATATATATATATGCATCTTAGTTTTTATTTTCCTCGAAAACGTAATTTTTCAGAACCAAAGACAATAGGAAAAGAGAGAGAGTGAGATACAGGTTCATACATATTCAGCATACCACATATGGATATGCATTATTTGAATTTACAATTATGCGTGTATAAAAATTAATTCTGATGCAAGCTGTGAAATGAAGAAATGTATCTCTTAGCACGGCAATTTTTAAACGTCAACATATTCCTTTCTTTAAATCTAATATAAAGTAATGGTGCTTGGATGTTGTGATACTAAAGGAACTTAATACTTTTATATATAGAAAGAGAGAAAACTATGTAACTTTAATATATTTAAATGTATAGTGTGTGGTAATTATATAAGTCAGGAAAGTAAGCGAATGTGATATATTCATGTGTGGATGTGAAACTATATATGCATATAAATGTATTCGAATGCGTAGCGAGAAACTTTCTCCTACATTTCTGCAATATATTATAAAACAATTATTTTTTGCATTTAATTTGCAAACTTGATATTTATCATTTATAATATAAGCATGTGTACCAGAGAGGGATGGATTTATTTTTTAATCAATTTTATTATAAATACATACAATAACTTATTTGTTGAAGTGCAAGCAATTTGTGATAAACGATATAATATTCTATTATAAAATGTCTAACGCGTTTACATTGTGTCTGTTTTTTTGGCGATTTCTAATGCTCTATTCATTATAACGTCTGCGATACTCTTGTCACGTTTTCTCTCTTGTCGCGTTGTCCTCCTTTTTTTTCGTAATACGTTTTCCCATTTGATACGACTTTGCATTTTTAAACTTTTACGATTTATAATGCCGGCGATTATTTGCGAGTCCAGGATTGAAACTGAGTGTTTTGATGGATTTAGTTTGAGTGGTTCTAAACTGTTTAACGAATCCATCTGCCATGGCAGTAATCCAATGGGACACTCGATCCATTGATAAGAGAGAAGAGTATCTAGTAGAAACAAGATAAAATATTATTGATCTTTCAAATTAGTTAATAGAAAAACTTATTTGTATATAAACGTACCAGATGCTAGTTTCCAATGTAAATTGCGGATTATCTGATCGGTTAATAAGTCAGCAGTTTTCTTTTTAGTTGTACGTTCTTTCTTGTATATTTTTACTTTATTTCTTGTTGAACTTACATCGAAATCTTCAACAGTAAATATTTTCCGTTCATCGATATCATTGTTGCTGTCTTCATCGTTATACTTTTGGAATGTATAAATTTTAAGTAAATTTGACAAATGTTTTTTCGCCTGCACATTTATTCTCGGTGAAACAAACTTTAAAATTGGTTCTATCAATCTTGCAGAGAATTCGTTTACGTGTAATAAAAGTTTTGATAAAAAATTTATATCAATAAGAAAATGCGGTATGGTGCTCGATATATCTAACCACAAAACATTCCGCAAATATGGATGATTATAATGTACAAGCTCTTTGAGATGCTGACTTAGAGCTGACTTTGCGGCTGGTTTTGTGCTGTCCTTTGTCGGCTTATATTCCATAGTACGAGAAATTTTTTGGGTCAAGTCTAATTGAATAAAACTGTAAACGATAGAACTTATCCATAAGGTTGCGAGAGTTCTTTTTCCCTTTTCTTGTTCTTGGTTTACGATATTGAGTAGCTTAAACATCAGTACATCTAATATCTTTTTATTATGCAACAAGAAAATGATATCTTTCCAAAATCGAAGCATACCAGGTGGCAAAATCTTTTTTTTTAAATCAATATTCTTTCTTCCTTTTTGTTGAAAAATTTGCACAACATCTGAATTTGGTAGAAAAGCTTCATTCTTCAGCAACACATTGCAAATTATATCACTCTTCTTATGTATCGTGATTAAAGATTTATTTTCAGCCAAATGCATAGATATCTCGGATAAAAGTAAAGTTTGCGCAGCTCTCAAATTATATTCTTTATCAATCTTTATAGTTTTTCCATGAATGGATATATATTCGTTCTCGTCATTGTCTGATGTTTTACCGCTATACTGGGACAACATGTATGCGCGTAAATCTTGCAATATTTCCCTAATTTAATATTAAAAAATAAATTCAAAGATAAAATCTTATCCATACATGATTGAAATCTATGCATTGTGGAATTATTATCCGAAAGAAGAAAAAGCTGACAATATATTGACATTTATTGTTGATTTACAACAAAAATATACATACCGTAATTGTACCTCTGGTAAATTTGCCACTAATTTATAACCAGCATCGATATATAAACTGACAGCTGTCCAAAGTTCGATTAAATCTGTAAAGGCCTGTACTTCTTTGGTTTCTTCTTTTTCTTCTTCTAATATATTAGCTTCTTCCATATAACATTTTTCTACCGCACGTGCCTCAGCTGCCCAATATTCATCCTTTAAAAGTGATATTTTGAAAGCACACATATTATTATATGTAACACATTATATTCGAAATAGATAAACATACATGTAACCAATGGAGCAATATATTAATCGCTATCCTTAATACTCCAATGGAAGGTAATTCGTAACCATGAGCAGTTTGATGCCTTAAAATAACTATCCACTCTGGAATTTTGAGTTGCTTGGCAATCTGAAATAGGGATGTCTGTTTCGTGTGTCCTATATTGCAAAAATGATTCAAGAATCTCATGATGGTGGTCGAGTACATCAAACTCAAATCATTCTCGCAGTACATCGGTAACTCGCCGCTGTCAATCTTGGATGTCCATTCGCGATCACGAAGACACACTTGCAAAATCGATAAGGTGCAGTCCACACCAACCGGTAGTTTCGGCATCCTGCAAAAAATTCCTTTTTCAATATTGTTTAAAAAATGTCGAACCAGTAAATAAATAATGCGTAATCAGCCGTTATACCTGGCTTTCCATACTAAAAGCGCTTCGTATGCTTTCGTTTGCTCGATCACGTCATTGGAGTAAATTTGTCTGTACACATCGTGCCATTCCGTTCTGGTGATATCAACAAATGAGGTTCATTATTTTGTGTATCGGCTATTTGTCGTGTTTCATCAACTCATTTAAATTAATACTTACAGAGAAAACCACGGCACTTGCTTTATATCATCACGCTTCGCGAACAATGCCATCTTTGCTTTAATTCTATGTCCTATCTATGCTTGGCTACTTTTCTTCTATTCTATTCTATTCTATTATTTTTATTGGCACCGTGTGAATAATTTTCACACTATAGGCCATCAACAGGTAGTAAAGTTTACTTCTTTAAATATGTTTACGAAACGGATTGGATCAAGTACTTGAGGACTTAATCCTGGCACACAAAAATAGGGTCACAAAGGACACGCGGAGGAACGCGTTTAAACACGTCCGTTCACGTTGGCGAACGACAACGGACTTGGCTACTTTTCTTTATTAAAGTTGCTTCAATAGATTTCGCGCCCATTTATGAGACGTGATAATACGCTTTCTTTATAATTTCCATACAGCTAGAATTTTTATGTTTCCTTCGTACTAGGTAGCATTGCATTAGAAAATTTATTCCTTGGAATAGAGTATAGAGTAGCGTTCGATTGAGCAATCGGGACAAAAGAAAGAAAAATTTCTTAAGGCGCCTTTTCATACCGACGCCCGACGTTCATTTTTAGGGAGCATCCCAGTAGTGTTCGCACAGTAACAATTGGACACACCACTCATATCGACCGGTGCCTAGGGTAACTATCGCGATTGACCAATCAGAGAGTCCTATTTTGAATTGGCCAATCGGCGATGTGTCCGATTGGGCTCCATCCCATTTTCTTTTAGCCAATCAACGTGTCGTTTTTCCTTAAGAGCTATATGTTTATTGGCTACCGCCAATATAATCACTTCTTGCCGCGCGGCAAGCGTTTCCATGTCCTGTGTGCAGAAGCCCGTAGCGTCAAACGAAGCGCATCTTTTTGATTGGTCAATCAAACGCTACTCTACTCCAAGGAGTAAATTTTCGAACGCAACTCAAGTTGTGATGTACCCCGAATCAAGCCGAGTCGATTCGAACCGAACCGAGTCGAGTCGAAACGAGCCGAGACGAGTCGAATCGAGCCGAGCCAATTCAACTGTAATTACGACTACTGATAACTAGAGAAGGTGAGGGACACGTTAAACATGGCGGAAGCCGTTGTGGACGGGAGTCCGATGTCTCGATTTTTTTGTCACAAATGCAGTGTCGAAATTGAGCGTTTGTTGCCAGTAAGTACTTTGCAACGTCATTTGTGACGATTATCTACTTGTTGTAATGTTTTGGCGTGTGTAAGCCCGTAAATGCATCGTAAAAAGTATGTTTGTTCCGAGAAACTGTCATTACGATGTCATGTGCGGAAAGTTCATCTCTCCCACCCAATGTTCCTATGAAAAACAATACTTTGATCTATCTTTCGATCTTTTACGTCAAGCAACAAATCAATACTATCGCGTGCTACAATTGCGTAACCATTTTGTTTCTCTTTTTCTTTTTTTCTTTTTGTAATGGTATCCGAAATTTTGAAACCGTATTTATCGTGATAATCGTATGGAACGAATCGCATTCGCGACAATCGTCTTATGAACGATTCTTTTCTAAAGAGTGTAACGTTCGTTCTTTCGATCGTTATTCGTGATCAAAACTTGGTGTTTGAATGAAATAATGTACTTTGTTTAACCTTTAAACTACTTCAGGCATGTGTACATTTGTTTGCAATTTGACTCTCAGTTTCAGCCAAATGTTTGCATGATGTGGTCAATTCAATTGTGTATTCTATATATAGAATTGTTAAGGCGCAAAAATGTTATATATCAGTTAAACAAAAAATGTATGCCAGATTTGCATCTTAATATACTAAATTAAATTTATGGTGTGTGTGTATGTTAGTTCTGTTTTATTTTTTTTAATACTTTTTGCATTTAAAATGAGAACTATATCTTTTCATAGCTTGAGAAAGAGAGAGAGAGAGAGAGAAAGAGAGTGAGAGAGAGTGAGTGAGTGAGTGAGTTTACAAAGCTCACTCTATTTCTTTCTTCTGCAGTCTTTTTCTAAAACAATAAAATGAGATATAGCTATTTCACATTCTTGTGTTATTGTTACTACTACTACTATTGCTATTACTACTACTATTACTACTACTACTATATAAAAACATACTAATATGATAAAAAATATATTTATTTTGCATATTTTAAATTTATAATTGTTTAACTTAAATATATATAATGTGTGTGCGCGCGCGTGCGCGCGCGCGTGTGTGTATGTATATATGTACATATGCATATATGTATGTATGTATCCAAACAATAAGTCTATTAATCTTGCAACTCAAGATGACACATAACATAGACTTGCATGATTAATATTTTATTTTTAATTAGAATTACACGTGTCCACGATGCGCATGTGGTTTTATCGAAGAGCTGGAAAGTAGCAGCAATGAGGGTAGTTCAGGCATGGACATGAATAGCGAAGATCTAAGCGATGTAGATGTCGATATCTTAGGATATAACGTGAGTAATCTAATTTAGTTCAAAATTACTAATATGTAACAATTAAAAATGTATAATTATTATTAACATTATCTAATTGACAGTCTTCACAGCGCTCTGATCGTGATCGTGACATAATAGAAATGATAATGGGGCTTTCAAATACATATACCAATCAACAATCAAGTACCAATCAACAGTCGAGTGCAGGCAACAGAAACTATGTGCTTGGAAGTAGAAGAAGATCTAATTGGTCTCGTGCTTCTCAAGATGGGCGTCGTACCAGCAGGTATGTCATGTTTCTTTCCATGCCATCAGACACTATTGATATTACATATAGCGATGCAATTTTAAATTTTCAAAGATAATTGATAAACAATTGATGTTTTTTTTACTTGTTCAAATGTTTGATACTAAATTTGAAGAATGGAGTACCTCCTTTCCCTTTTTTATTTTTGGTATGACAAAATGTGGAATGTATATCAACCAATTTTATGTCATGAATGTCATAATAGCATGACAGAATCTGCAAAATTTCTTTTATACGTACTCTAGAATAAAATTTTATAATGGATTTTAATTTTTTATTATTATTTTATTATTATTATTATTATGTGTGTAAAGTTTTTGTTTTCTTTAAAAAAACGTTACTTGTACATGGTAATTGAAAAAAAAAAATCAGTTTTAAGATGAGTTATCTGGCTGTTAGGGCATTACATTTTTATGACAAATTATTAAGATAATAATTTTGATTTTTTTTTATTGGTGATAGCAATCGTAGAAGACAAGAGAGTCTACAGGTACCTATAGAGAATTTCATACAAGATTTTATCTTCAATCTCTCTGGAGCAGCAAGTCTAGGCAATTCTGTAGGACAAGATGCGCAGCCATCTGTGTAAGCCGTTTTCTACGACAATTATTATTCTAATTAGATCATATAATTATGCAGCATATAGATATAGACATCATATTTCACGAGCACAGAAATAGGTCAATGTTCTTGCATGATTTTAATTTACATATTCTCCCGAGATATATCTCAATCTCAAGTATAATTTACTTTATTTTGGTTATAATTTTTGAATATATTATAAATGTATAAGCTATTTCATATGAAATATTTCATATTCCAACTATCAAATTTTTCTAGAAATGTTTATATTTCTATAACATTTTAATCTTCTTGTCCCTTACATATATATTATATGTGCATCTTCAAAAATGTGTACAAATTGTTATCATTTTAATATACTTATTCAACAGTGTCAACCAGACATGTAAACATTCAAAAAGTTCATTCATCCACAATGGGAGCACAAGTCATTAACAATTTTATTTAATCTTTAGTGTTACTAAAATAAAACAAAATAATGTAGATTCAATATTAGACTGTTCTTGGGAAATCCTGGAGATTATGTTTGGGGTCGCGATGGATTAGATGCCATTGTTACCCAATTATTGAATCAAATGGACGGTACCGGACCTCCACCTTTACCGCGCAAGCAGATTGACGAGATACCCACGACAGCTATATCGCAAGGTCAAGTTGGTTAGTATATCTAACGATATACATTGATATCTAGTTTGCAATATATATATATTCCGATTTTTTTTCTTTTAGGTCCTTATCAACCTGAAAACAACATCAATATATATATCAATATTTTAAGATTAAATAACAACTCGAATGGTTGATGAGGACTTAAAGAAGAAATCCTTCCTAAGAGCTATATTAATTTTTTGCGCTTTGAAATTTTATAGAGAAGCATATTTTTTTTCCAACAATAGTACATTTGTTTTGTCTATATCATAATTATTTGATTCAAATTTCTTAGTCACTGAGCAATCTCTCTTCTTTTATTCTTTGTGCAGACTGTAAGCTACAATGTTCCGTTTGTTGGGAAGATTTCAAGCTATCGGAACCTGTTAGACAGCTGCCTTGTCAGCATGTTTATCATGCACCATGCATTATACCTTGGTTGGAATTAGTAAGATTCCAAACTTTATTAATAAAGTGCGCGCGCGCACACACACACACGTGTGTGTGTGTGTGTGTGTGTGTGTGTGTGCATTAATCTTTAAATATAAACTTTAATAATTTGGTCTCTTTCTCTCATTTTTCTTTTTATTTTTTAGCATGGAACTTGTCCCATTTGCAGACAAAATTTGGGAGATCAGAATCCGGTTGAAGCAAATCAAGATACCGGACCCAACTTGGCCGGATCTGCTTTAGCCGGATCCAGTTTTGCCGCCTTATTTAGGTAACTTCTTCGATGAGATATTTACAAATTTGTACTTTCTACTTTTTTTTTTTATTAGATATTTCTCGACGCAAAAATATTGAGCCCTGATAAGTTTGTCTCGGATAACTTTTCTATCCCTCCACACATTGTTACTAATATGTATTAATGTCGTATCCCCTCCATGTCATAATGGACAGATTACGGGATAGTCTACGCTCAATCGCACTTTATATGCTCGAGATGCAAGTAAAGAATGTAGATACACCGTAATTATTTCTTTCCGGGAATTTTCCGCTCCCCTCGTTCCATATTGGAAAAATTATCGGGGCTCTACTATAATTGAAATTTATTTATTGCACATTTAGTTTTCCAAAATAGAGAAATAGTACAGTTATCTTAGGAAAATCTTAAACGACATTTATTTGTGCGTCCTGATTTTTTCTTTTCTATTTATCAAAATAATTGCAGTATATTTGTACATATATATCTTTAATAAATTAAATATTATAATTCTCAATGGTTAATATATAATGGTTATATATATATCTTTGTCAATATTTATTTATATTTTATAGGGCAGCAAATGAAGCAAACCGAACAGGACAACCAATCAGCCGGACATCATCTTCTTCATCATCTACTTCATCAGAGTAGAGAGCTCTGAGCTCTTATTCAAGTGAGATTTGAGAGCGATATTTTTCTTTCTATTATCCTATTTCGTAATTTGGCCATTTCCATATCATTTTCAACACACTCTGATATTTTTTGACACTTTTTTGCTTTTAGCAAGGCATATATCCTTTTATATATATCCCTTGACATATTTATTGCCAATTTTTAACCATTATCACACTTAACTAATTTATTGTCTCACTATTAAATGTTTAAAAAGTTAAAAAACCGTTTTGTTTCACACTCAACAAATTGTATAATAAATAGACATCAGCCAAAATAGCAAAATCACAGATCAGATTAGTACATATTTCAGTCTTGCGCTAAAATTAAATTGGGCATTGTAATGCATTATAATCTTTAGTAATTCAGAAATTTGTATGTGGTTCAGTATCTGTAAATAACTTAATTAAATCACTCTTGGAATATGCTAGGCATTGACGAATTGTACATGCTATTATGTCTCAGGTAAAAGGAAAAGAGGAACTTTCACTTTATAATCTAATTCCGATAAAACACTGGAGGCGCAACCTACGTGATTCTATTTATTAGGCATTGCTTATACATGGGCAGTTTCATTTTGAGTACGGTCGACTCAAACAAACAAATCTACATGGAAGATATGTATGTTATGTGTGTGATACTTATATAAAAATATAATTTTTACATCGCCATGTGCGCGCAAGGCTCAGTAAAATCGATAGCCTATGATATGACTTGTACAAATAAATTTAAAAATTCACAATTTAGAAACAAGCTAATAAATTCAAATGATAAATGCAGTGCGATATATACTGCGATAGATATCGTGAATTTTTTAAATGAAGAAGCGCTTATTGAGAGAGAGTAGAAATACTCTTTCTCTCCTCTCTCTCTCCTCTCTCTCTCTCTCTCTCTCTCTCTCTCTCTCTCTCTCTCTCTCTCTCTCTCTCTCTCTCTCTCTCTCTCTCTCTGTAGAAATACACTTATATAATATTCACACCAAAATATCACACAAACCAACAAATATAACGGAATGCTTTAAAAAGCTGCTGGAATTAACATAAAACACATTGACGGAATTATTTTGTTCTTTCTCTTTCTTTACTCTGTACATACTCTAAAAAAATTGTGAAAAATATAAAAAGAAAAGAGTATATTGACAATCATAATTACCTTCTCCATTTTTAAATTTGACTATCAATATGTATATGTGTGTGTGTGTGTGTGTGTATATATATATATATACACACACACATATATATATCTCAATATGTGTTTGTGTGTGTGTGTGTGTATATCAATGTTTATATATATATATATACATACATATTATACATACATACATACATATATACATACACACACATCTTGACAATTTCTATCCGAGTCTCGACGAATAAAGATGCAAATGTGTAACAAATAGATTTGTTCAGTTTTCTTAATACGTAAAACCGCTCGATACACAATTTCTCATAAAACTGATTTTTACAATACATATGATACGGCGTGAATAAAATGCAGCAAAATACGCAGTGTATCTACATACTACAAATACTTGAAAAAAAAAAATATGCGCTCTCTCTCTCGTGAAGAGAAAAACTCTTACATTTATTGTAGTTTGCAGCGATTGATAAAGTTACATATTGTATAAACAGATAAGAGATAGGATATAGCGTTTAGATATCATATCTAAATCTTGTGGCCAACGCGTTATCGCGTATATGCCCAAAACGGAGCGTCTTCGCATTATCTATATCTATATATAAGCGACACACACAAGCATTCTGTTAGTATGTACATTTACAGAAAAATATCGCGCTATACTAGTGTGAGTGAGCGTCTATTTAAATTTTACGCTTTGCACACAGCATTATATCCCTTTTTCTGTCCTAAATATAAAAATTATTGTTTATTTTGAAAGAACATTTAAATACTAAAAAAATTTAAATACCAAAATAAAGTTGAGTTATGCAAGGCTACCACCGCTATAGTTTCTCTTTTAATAAGCCCAGAGAGCAAGAATAAGGAAGATATAAGGAAGAATGCATATATATATATATAGGAAGCGATTATAATTTATCTACACATAATTTAATTATGGGTTCATGTTTTAAGAAAGAAAAAAGATTCTTTTCACTCTTGCAAAACCCCATATTAGATAAGACTCGCGCAAATTTTGCATATAAATGCAACATAGATCCAAAACGAATAGAAATTCTTTAGAGGTTAAATATCATTTTACGAAGCAAATGATTAATTGCGAAAATATAAAGTCGTTCGTGACTTCGGAGTAAATCTTTTTAGAATTATTTTGTTCCACAGTGTATAGTGCAAAACGTGTCGATAAGAAAGAATTATTTGTTACAATGTCACATTGTATTTGAGGATAATAGTCGACTCAATTATAAAATATACGAAATATGCGGATGTAATTAATGAAAGAACGAATACTACCGTTCTCTAATAGCGACGTTTAAAGTAGCGTTGACACAACATTGAGTTATTTTTATGTGGAGAAACGTATTTTTTATTTAAACATATTCTCTTTATGTTTCTCATACTTTTCAATGTGTCAACAACAAACAGCGATATATGTTTATAATATAAAAAAATGGAATATTTTTCTCGTTCGTTATATACGTATGATATAAAGGTGTAGAGTTTAACGATGTTTATACATGCTTTCTAGCGAAATCTGTATAAAATTTATCAGTAGAATATTATGGAATATATTTATTCGTCAATAAAGAAAGAAATCTCTAATAAAACGTAATGTACAATGTTATCTTTCTCCAACACTTTTATTATTATATCAGAGAGGAAACAGTAAACGCGATATACATATATGCGAAAATAATTGTCTATATTCCCATTTTTTAGTTTTCAGATACATTCACAGCTAGTCTATTTTTTTTCAGCAAAGATCCCATTACCAATATAATGTGAGATGGCGCAAAGCATCCATTTGGATAGCAATCCTGAGGTGTGAACAAACAGTGGCCATATTAGAGAAACTATCGGCATATTCGAGCTTAATTTGACAAATATTTTCTTGTCTTTGGGATTTATCTACTCTGCACTGATAATAGGTCCAAGATTTAAAGAATATCGACAATATACGTAAAGCCATTATTTGATTCAAATGTGACATTTCTTCATTTTAAATTTCATAAATCTTGTCAGTAATTAGTATACATGGTACTCAGTACCATGTACTCTGTTTAACTTTAACTGATTGTGTTGTTTATATATATGCATTGTACTATTTCAAGATAGATAACTTCATTTTATTTTAAACTGCCACATTACTTCTATATACACGAATGTCGACTCGAATTCGGACAAAAATCTTTTAAAATTTCAGTCAAACCTGTATTTATAGCTTGCGAAATATTACGAAGCGGCTGCCTGGTTTAAAGTAATTCAATAAATTAAAGGAGAAAAAAGCTAAATATTTGCATTTTTTATAATATCAAAAGATGTTTACAAATGTGAAATTTTCTCGTGCAAAATTATATACATTGATTTACATTATATATACATATATATATTTACATATACACACGATAGCAATAAAAAAATAAATTGTATGTTACGAATTGTCATTATATCTATAAATCCACTACTGTACCATATTATTCTTACATGGGGCAAATAGCTCCGGACCATGATTTGCCCCGCGACCACAATACAATACTAATTTTAATATTATTTATATAATGCACTTGTACATATATGCATGCACATAACAATGTTAATCCAATTTTTTTCTGAAATTTTCAGACATTAGAATCTGCTTGATATCATTGACGACTTAAGCTTCAGCGTCTCTAATGAGTATGATTTTTCTTCTTTTTTTGTTTTTTTTTCTTGAATTATGAATCTTGAAGATAAAGATTCTGGGATCATTCATTATCATCATCGTCATCATCAATCATCATTATCATTATCATCAGCAGCAGATTAGTTTGTATTATATTATATTATAAATATCGAGACATTATCCAGAGTATTATATGATAAAACTTTTATTCATTTGTTATGTGATTCGTTGATTCGGTTTTCATGCTTTCCATTTGTTCCGAGATAACAATTTCAGATTGTTCCGTCTCCTTGTGCAATGCTATAATAATTTTCTGCTCAGTGGAAGATTGACTGTCAGAAGAGCCTTCCTGTGTCGAAGTAGCAGCTTCCTAAAGTTTAATGTTTGTTATATTGTATTTGTTTGATGAAACATTATATACAAAGCGCATATATTTCGTATGAATTATACTTACTGTGCTCCGTATCTTCGTGTGTGTTTTGATGTGTTTCGTTAAATGATCCGATCGCATAAATTTTTTAGTACATTCTGGACATTGAAAGCGTTTTTCGCCAGTGTGAGTTCTACGATGCCTTTGAAGTTCGTCGGATCTGGTAAATTTTTTACCGCAAAATATCCAACTGCAAACGAATGGTCGTTCGCCAGTGTGCCAACGTAAGTGAGCACGTAAATGGCTCGTTTTACCATATACTTTATTGCAGCCGGCAATGTGACATACATGTTGCCGCTTTCTGCTCATATCTCTATTTCTACAGAGAAATATATGGATTAGTTGGAGTATTTTGGATATCGTATGAGTGCGATACAATAGTATTATATTATAAACATTTGTAATATTTGATATATAAGCGGAAAGAATTTTATATAAAAAAAATTTACCTGTCTCCGTCGCCGCAATTGGGACACGTACACGCGACTCTCCTACGGTGCTGCTTGTTAGTATCGGTGTCGGTATTGGAATTGACCGTGTTGGATACCTGATGTTGGTGAGATATAGGAGTAGCGGATGTTGTTAAAGTTCCGTTCGATTGAAGAGTTTGGAGAATTTGCCATTTGGTAGGATCGCTCGAGTCGAGTTGTACGGTTGGCGCAGCCGCAACGATAGGTGCAGCCGCGGTAGCGGGTAACGTTTGAACCGTAGCTGTTGGTACAGGTTGCAACGCGCTCGCTGGTATTACTTGTACATTGCCTAAACCTGGGATATTTTGTACAGGTATTGATTGTAAAAAACCGTTTGTTGCGTTTATTCCAGCGGCTGGCTGAATTTGCATTATGCTTCCGTTGCTTACGCTCCTCATCATGTTACCTTGTTGCGCAGTTAAATTCGCTAATGCAGATGCAGGAATAAGCGTTAATTGTTGTCCTTGCGCTCCTATACAAGCCAAGATCAATCTCATTATGAAATTATAAATTATAACAGGTTGTATATAACAATAACAGGAAGAAAACATATTGGAAATAAAAATAGAATATAGTATCGAAGATATCTCTCTCGAGAGATATTTACTAATTCTGCTAATAATCTAAATGCGTGCATACATTGATTTACTTACCTGTAATCGTAATAGGTTGCACTGTAGGTTGGGCCGACTGTGCAGCAGGGATATGTATTACTTGTCCACTGGCTAGTTGACTAGCGTCGATATTAGTTACTTTAATATCACCGTCTACCGTTTCCGGCGGCCTTGTAAGAGTAGATAACGCTTGTACGTCGATCTTTTGTCCATCTTTTGTGGTAATAACATTAGTATTTCCCGTTATACTTCTTCCTAATGCACTTATGCCGAGTACCTATAAAAAATTATGCGTTACATATAATTAGAATAATTATATATGTATATTTATGTGTGTATGCGCGCGCGCGTGACCCAATACGCGTATAGTATTTCTCACACACACACATACAAAGAGAGAGAGAGAAAAGTTTAAAAATACATTACTTGAACGTTGCTGGGAGTAGCAACTGTTGTGCTCCAAGTCGCTACTGTCGATGATGGAGCAGAAGATTGTTGCATCTGTTGCTGCTGTTGTGGCTGTTGCTGTTGTTGCTGTTGCGATGGTTGTGGTTGCTGCTGTATTACCTGTTGTACTACTTGTTGTACTTGCTGCTGTTGTACCTGTTGCTGTTGTTGTACTTGAGCCTGGGCGACTTGTTGTTGCTGTTGAACAGATTGCACTACCTGTTGTTGAGTTTGTTGTTGGACGACTTGCTGCTGCGCTTGTTGATGTGCAACTTGCTGAGCTACTTGTGTTACTTGTTGACTCTATAAAGCATATTAAAAGTGTGCACATTCACATATAGCATTTCGTAAAATTATGAAGAAAATCTTTCTCTATCTTTAAAGTCAATTTATACATCTTTATTTGTTATCTTTACCTGAAGACTTTGTAACTGTGGCAAATTTGTGATTTGCACTTGCTGGATCTGACCACTTGGCGTAATTATCTGTGCTACTTGAGGTATTTGCTAAAATTGAATCAGAATATACATTACGTCGATATTATAACTTACACACAACAGTTCATTAAAATTGTAAACTAAACTTATGGAATATTAATTGTTTCGCATCAACTTAGTTGATGTATCAGATGACTTACTTGCATGATTTGGGGTATCATTTGTGTCGCAGGCATATTTAAAACACTGGATAAAGCTTGAACAGGAAAGTGTACAGTTTGATAAACAGTTTGTCCATTATTGGCAGTGACTGGTACTTGCACAGGGACTGTTTGCTGAACATGCTGCATAGGAAATTGAAGTGGTCTTACTTGTACATTTTGACCTGCAATATACGCGTTACTCGATTATTCTTATTAAGCATATCTGGTAGAAGATGGTTAGAAAATTTGAATCTCGAAAATACGCATAAACGGGACAGGAATATGAGGAATATGCGCGAATAAAAGCAACAAGAAACATACCTGTCGGCAATTGTACCGTTTGTCCCGTGATATTTTGTATAATCGAAGTGGGAAAGACATTGGGTGCTCTTATAAGACTAACTGGTTGTGGTGTAATAATAGTCTGGCCGTTCGCTAGTTGCACCTGCTGACCGGCCAGTTGCATTTGCTGACCATTTGCGGTAGCAAATTGCATTGTTGGCTGCGTTTGGTGATGACCGCCTGCCGCGGACATCGCGGAGGATGGAATAAATAGAGCTTCCTGACCATCTATATTGACGGTCTGCATTTGTGGGATTACACTATAACTGAGCTGTTGTTGTTGTGGTTGCTGCTGCTGCTGCTGCTGGGCGTGTTGCTGCTGCTGCGATTGTTGCTGACTCTGTTGCTGCTGCTGTTGTTGTTGTTGAAGAGCCGTTTGTGCCTGAGCGCTAATAATTTGAGCACCCTGTGAAACATGATATGTTTACAAGTTGAAGTACAATGGAAGAAAGAGAAATTTGTGTAATATGTGCATGCAAGAGTTATATTTCTTGTAGAAAATGAAATTATATTATTTCTCGCTTTACGTACTTGCAAGAATTGATGAGGTAGCGATTGAACAGAGATTGCTTGCGCTCTCTGTTGATCGTGTTGTGGTTGTTGAGCTTGTACAGACATAAAGTTCTGCAGGGTAATAACTTGCGGCTGTTGCTGCTGTTGAGCTTGAACATCTGGTTGTTGTTGCAATTGATGCAATACATTCGTGTTTAAAAAACGGATTTGTGACTGGGCAGTTTGCTGCTGCTGTTGCTGTTCTAATTGTTGCTGATCTGCTTCATCTTGTTGCTGCGACTGTGTTTGCAAAGGATCATGCTCTTCGATTTCTTCCTGTAAATAATTATTCAATTTTTTTTCGTAAATATTTGTACTGCATATTTGTACAATACAATAAAGATTACATTGTACCCACACAAATCATGCTGATTGTTATAAATATACATATATACAATATATCGAGTATTTAAAACAAGTATTGTTTTGATATTAAAAATTTGCAAGAATTAATTGTTACAAAAATAAAGCACTTGAGCCAAGAATAAGAAATAAAGAGTATCTTACTTGTGAAATGTTTCTTCCATCTATACTTCGTTTCATGATGAACGATTGCGTTTTGCGCTATACAAAATTTATAAAAACGGGTTGGATGCCATTTCGCCGAGTTGTGCTAGGAATCCATAATGCAATAAATATACAACTATGTATATTGGTAATTCTCTTGTAGCCACAAAGAATTGTTCTGACGTTCCTATTAAAAATAGACACAGTTTTTAGAAAATTATCCATAAAGATATATAGTTAATTACAGTGTATAAAATACAATACATAAATAATATAACTAATACTAATATATAAAATATAACCAATATACTATACAAGTATGCTAAAATTATATCAATTCTTATTGTAGCTAAGATAATTCAATAAATGTAAAAAATTATATATATATATATATATATGAGTATAGGTGGATTAAAAAGAAAAAATTAGAAAAAATATCCGCGAGTTGTTCAAAACTTTGTTTTAGCTTTGTACAAAAATTGTGGCAAAAAGGATGTCTTATTCTTAAAAAACGAGAGCAAAAATGAAATTGGGGAAAAGGGGGAAGGGAAAGGGAAGTCAGGAGAGGGAGAGAGTTCTTATTTAGCGCTAAAATATGACAGTTTGATCATTTGAATTTTATTAATCTATGATAAAGATTAATCGTAACATTATCGCGCGTAAATTGAGAATATGCTGTTATGACAAAACGTCAACAAATTTGGATCAATTTAATTGGGATTAGAATATTTCGAGCTAATACAAAGGTTTAAACAAAGAGTTGGAAAAAAAGACGCAGAAGAGTTTTATTCTTGAAAATGCGTTACGCGAATCTCGTCTTGGATCGCTTTGATAATAAAAAGTATAGAGAGCGGTATGCGCGGGGCTTAAAAAAAATCGCACTTTGCCGCTCTTTAACCATTCTCTACCAGGGAACAAAGAAGGCCGTCGCGAACCGCGAGAGTCCTAACCGAGAATCTGATCGAGGACCGCCTCCTTACGCCCCTGTTCCTACCACTCCACCCGTATTCGTATCGAAGCACGCGCACGAGTTTCAACACAATGGCAAAGTAGCGTGTGTCGTCATACGCCCCCTCGGCTGTTCGCCGCTCGTTTGCGCTCTTACGCGATATCTGTGATAACGGGGAAGGCCGACTCGCGATGCAGCCTCCACCCACTTTAAACACGGGACTCCACCTAACTTGGAAAATAAACACGTGTTTCCTCGCGCAAGAATATACATACTCACACTGTTAATGTTACGCCAACGCCAACGCAAACGCCAACGCCAATGCCACCGTGTTGTCGCTACTAGTCCGATTCGTACCGTTATATGTAGTTATACGATTTATATTACGCGAAAACATGCGTCGCTTTCTCAACCAAGAAAACACGCTGATCACAAAGAACAGACTTGACACAAGTCGATAAAAACGGAGCCGTACTCGTAAGTTTGGCGTGCGTTCGCATGCGTACATACAAGCGAGTAGCGAGGCATTATTCACGAGAGCTCTCGTCCGACGCGACTCGTTCGCCTGTAGCTCCCGTACATACCGCGCACAAAGTCACATATAGAAAAAAAAATCATACATACACATACACACGCACGTGCCACGCACGCGACGCGCGTCACTGTGGGCGCCGTGGTATTGCGCCCGCGCACTATGCTACAACGACTATTAGTAGTGGCTGCATTATTTTGCGTTGATCGATACGCGATCGAGCAGGATGTGTATGTAAGATATTAGCTGCTTAAAGTTGCCGGTTAGATCGTGCCGCACAATTCACGCCGAGTGAATACTGCTGCTCTCCGCGCGTAGGAATTGCGCGACGCGCACAGAGTCGCGCTGACCGAGAGGAGTCGACGAAAAGTGACGCGGCTGCGATTCGTACGACTTGTCAAACTATCGTGCGATCTACCGACACGTGCATCATATACTCTACAATCACCACACTCTCCGTTTAGTCATTTATTCACGTTTGCGGAAACGTTACTACGAATACCAACAAATACCGCGGTAATGGGACTAGTCGAACTACGACGGACGCACGCACGTATGTACAACATACTCAGTGGGCCAATGGGCGGTGCGCGAGATGGCAACGTCGCCGTATGTTCGTCACGATGGCACGGACTCGCCGATTGGTGGGTCGGTCGTGGTTCGTGCGGCTGCTCGCCAACCGAGCTGGCTAGAGCTAGTTGCAGCTGGCTGGGGCGTCATTCGACAGGGGCGTACGCGGGTACACCTTGGACGCCCACCCCATTACAAAGGGCTAAACCATGCGCACCTCCCTCTACTTTCTCTAGTCTTTCGCTTCCTCCCACCTTTCACACTCGATACGTCGTGTTTCGTGTTCATCGTGGTTTACCATATCTACCATATGTCGGCGTGCTATCAAATTTGGGAAAAGCATCTTTTATTGAATTCATTACGTTTGTTTCAACAAATAGTTTCATGTTAATTCATTTACAAAATATCGATGAGAGATACATTTTAAATGGAATTTTAGCCCTCCCGAATATATGTATATATGTATAACAAAGATAAATCGTTTCAAATCCCTTTCTTCTCCCGAAAAAAAAATTGTAATCTACTTTTTTCGCAAATTTTTTTATTTCACGATTTTAATTGGGATAACAAGTGCTCAATATGAAAAAGAGAGAAACTCGATGTTATAAATTGTTCTAGATGTGTAAACAGTATATCAATCATTTGCGATATAAAATTTGTAGCATATTACTATTCATTTCCAAATTTGATGATATAAAACAATACTCCAAGTTCTTCGTTTGCCATCAACTTTATTGATGCGACGATTATGAAATAATTCATGACAAGACAACACGCTTGTCAATTGCATCATGTCACGGTGGTAACAAATTAAATAATCTTTTACAATATATATCCATAATTTGTACAATCTTAGTGTAATATGTAAATGACGAGATAAAGAGAGACATATAATAAATGTGAACAGTTTGCATTATTATATGTATAGTTTTAAAAAAAATTGAATGACAAGATTTCTTTAACATACTAGAAATATTTTTTACAATACGTTATATTCACAATTCTCAATTCAGAATTTGAATATCGGCGAACAAGAGAGCAATTATTCTGAATTAAATAATACATAATGTACAATTGTAAATACTATAAATATTATAAATATCGTATTGACAATTTAGCATGGTAGAGTTACCATGTTACATAGAGTACTCTTGTTACAAGAATAGAATGCAATTATACTTGCTATAATGCATAAACTATATATTATACAAATAGAATGTGAATACTCTGCAATTTGTACACAATATGCTTGCATGCAAGTAATACATGCACGCCACAGTACAAGAAAACTCTTGGAACAAATTTAAAACTTTCCCCTTGAAGTGTGTGTGTATACATACACACACATAATTTTAATTACTTAGTGTGCGTGTATGCTTACATGTAATTTTTATTTTACTTATCGATCAAAATAATCTACGCGCGATGAATGCGCATACAATGAAGTTTCGGTTCGAGTGTCGTGAATTATTTAATATGAAACTATTTGTGTAGTTTAATATATTTTTCTAGATATTCACGATAATTTTATTTTGCAAGATATTTGATTGTTGATTTCGACAATACACTTATGTGCACTTGATTGAATGTACATACTGATATTCTCTGTAATAAATACACAATGATGAAACACGTCAAATCACACACACAAGGATATAAGATTAAAATATTTCAAAACTTTACAGCATAAAGGGAAGAACTTCTCTTCACAGTCCTCCACCCGATCTCTCGACGCTTATTTGTTTCTTGAGCATTTCTTTTTCGTGCTGCGCTTCCTCCATTTCAGCCATCCGTGCGAAACGTGAGTATGCCACATGACCAGACTTTATAGCTGACATCATCTATATGTAAAAATAATATACATACATGTAACGTGTAGTGTATATATATATATATATATATATTAATAAGATATTCAAAAAGATGATATAATTTCTAATAGTTGTACATATTATAGTAAAACGACATGCGCTATAAAAATGCGACAAGTAGAAAAGAACATGAAAAGATGAGGGATAATAATCAATTGCTAATTTCTCTATCAGAGGATTGGAAGATTGTTATTGGTTTAACGTCACATAATCATGCAAAAGAGGAAACGAAAATATCGCTTTAAGAAAACTGTGAGCAATGTATAACAAAAGGAAATGCAACGAGAAATCTGACTGTGACTGTGTGCACAATGCGCAATGTCACAGACCTGAAGATATTCATCCAATTCAACTTGACCATTCATATTGGTGTCGATTTCGCGTAGAATTTCATGAAGTTCTTCACCCGGTACTTCCTTATCTCCAAAAAGCTGTGAAGAGCAAAAAAGAATATATATGTTAAGTATATGCTTGATGATTTACCTGCAAGTAGTCTTGTAATTCCATTTGACCGTTGTAAGTAAGATCAATTTCATTCAACAAGCTGTGCATCTCGTCCTGGTTCATTCTTATACCTAATACCTGCACATCGGCGATATATAATGGATATCGATAACAATTAAAGAGGAGAGAAGCGATATAGAAAGTGTCATGGAATAATGAAATTCCGTATGCGAACCTTCAATCCTCGTCTAATATCATTAATAGACACATATCCCTTTTTGTCCTTGTCTATAATTCCAAAGCGCTTAATGTAGAGCTGGATCTCGTCTTTGGTGAGATTGATGGGAATCTTGTCGCGAGAAGCACGATTCACCATTTGACCCATTTCCTGTGCGAGAAATTCGCTGGCCTCACGATGTTGCTTCTTCTTTTCCTCCGTCGACCAATGCAGCTCCTCGGCCATGATATCTACTATGACTGGCAATGCCTCTTGAGCCGCTTGCACATTGAGGAAAGCTAGTCTTAACCGACGCGCGATCATATCGATCGCGGTTCTAGCGTATTCTCGTACACCGTAACGTATCTGAAATGTATACATATCGTGTCGACATATCGGTATATATATTTGGATGTTGGTTTAATTGTCAATCGAGATTTAAATGCGCGAGAAGCATTTACTTCAGCATCGATGTATGGGAATTCTGGATGAATCTTTTTTCCAATAATCGGCCACCGTTTCCCTGTAAGAGCAGCCATTTTAGCTACGGCGAACGCACGATCTCCGTAGCTCTTGGACAAATGTTGCGCGACTTCGCATTCTAAACCAAAGTCTTGCACCAATCTAATATACATTGTAGGACTCCAACCCTGAGCACCTTCCAGAAGAAAGCCATCGGTCTGGCAAGGTCTTTCTGGTTGTAAGTCGCAAGCTTTAAACAAGTATCAATGAGTATCTTTTAGAGACACACACACACACACGCACACACACAAAAGAAAAACGAAGCGTTTTTGCTACTTTTAATCGATCCTCTCTAATGTACCTTTTATGGCCGCATCAATGGTTTCTTGAGCCATCGCTCGATAAGTTGTCCATTTGCCGCCTGCTATCGTGATGAGATTCGTAGGACTAACGTGCACGATATGATTCCTGGCAAGCGATTGCGTGTTTGGTTTGTTCGGATCGGAAACGAGCGGTCTAATACCGCTCCAGGCGGAGAGAACGTCCCCGCGGCGTACTTCGACGTCCGGATTTAGATAGTTTTTTACTTCCTGCAGAATAAACATGATTTCGTCTTCTGTGGGCCGAGGATTATGCGTTACCTCGCACGGTAGATCGGTCGTTCCCGCGATAGTTTGCTTTTGCCACGGCAAAAAGAAGATTACACGGCCGTCGCTTGTCGCTGGATCAAGTAGACCCATCTGATCGGGACTAGAGTAATATCGTATAAAAAGAAAAATCATTTACATCGAGATAAATTGCACACAATGAATTGAGTAATTATTACATGCATATTAATACGTTAGCTCTTTTATGTTACCTGTAATATCCCGGCAGGACTATGTGAACTCCGGAAGACGGACAGCAGATAGACTGAACGTTCTGATCGTCCATCTTTCTGATATGATCGGTAAAGGGCCCGGTCGCGTTGATTATCGCCTTAGCTTTTACGTCCCATTCTTCTCCCGTAAGTTCGTCCTTGAGATGAGCACCCACGAGGACACGTTTGCCATCCTTTTTTTCGGATGGAAAAAGACTTTTTTAAAAAATATTTTCATTTTATAACTGTACTACTAATACATACTTTGTCGAGACCTTTCAGCAGGTTGACCACTTTAACGTGATTTACGACTGTCGCTCCGTGTCTCGAAGCTGTCAGAGCGATTGCCAAATTCATCCTAGCATCGTCTTGCTGACCTGTATTATATTAAATGTATTATATTAAATGTATTATATTAAATGATACATTTAAAAGAGTAGATGTACGCTATATATCTCTATATAAAAATTGTAAGAGGAGATTGCGTCCGAGAACCAATACCATCGTAGTAGACAATAGCTCCCGTCAATTTGTCGCCTTTCAACATCGGAAAAAGTTCCAAAGCGTTCGATTTACTCAGATAGTACGATGACTTCACCGTTTTGCTACCCGCTACCAAATCGTACATCTTAATGCCGAACCAATAATAAGGAATCTGCCACCATCTGAATGAAAGTAATAGATATAAGTGCGTGAAGAAAAAGTCAAGCAGCATTAAAAGATTATGCTTGTAGAAGCGCACATGAACATACGTATAAACTGGCAACATAATGGGTAATGGATGCGCCAGATGCGGTGCGCTCTGCAACATCGATGCACGTTCGTGAAGTGCTTCTTTTACCATTCTGTATTGCTCAATGTCCAACTGCATGATTGCTTTTTGCAAATATCGTACACCGCCGTGAATCAACTTTGTGCTTCGGGAAGAAGTCCCAGATGCAAAGTCATCGGCTTCGACCAATGCGGTTCTCAAACCTTTGAGAAATTATATAGCGTTGTTGTATGTTTTTTCTTTCCCCCGAGCGAGCGAAAAACAAAGCAATAAACTTACCTCGCGTGCAAGCATCCAGAGCGCATCCTGCCCCTGTCGCACCACCTCCGATTATCAATACATCGTACTCTTGCGATTTTAAAGTCTTTACTTGGTCCTCTCGTATCGGTAAAGTCCTTCGAGGCGGTCTTGGTTTTCCCTTGTCAGCATGTACCTATAACCATCATTGCCTTGAGGAATAAGTATGTACAATGTGATTAGTGGCATCTAGGCGCGATTAAAATATGAGGGACATTGCATTATTTATAATATATATAATATATAATAATATAGTAAGAAAAGGAATATGCGCGGACATATATTCGCGGTTTTCGATCGCATTACAATTATCACGTGTTGTCCCGCATATGTACCTACCGTAGTATCCGACAAAAGAAAGTGTGAAGTGAGAGTACCAGCACCTATAGCACTTGCTCCTGCTACAAACAATCTAAGTGATGCCATCGTCCGTCACGTAACTTCTCGATTTCGTCGAGAAAAACTGAAATCAAGAAACACGATATGTTCATATTTTCAGAACACACGTAATACAAAATCTACATTATACATGTACATGCACATAGTTGAGAGATTATATTTATTACAATATGCAAGAATTTATATTTCAAAAAAAGGAAAATAAATCTATGGTTTGGTCAGATTAAAAAATTTGAATAAGTAGCAATTTAGTAGGAAAATATGAGTTAAATGTTAAGAACATTGTTGAAATATATATAAATATATATATATATATAAAAGAAACTAGAAATATTTCTTTCTTTAGATGCGTAACAACTTGAGCAATATATACTCTATAATAATAATAATAATAATAATAATAATAATAATAATAATAATAATAATGTATATACATATATGACGTACATAATACATAATGTATACAGTACTACAATACAAATGTATCCCCACACAGCACAAAAAGGCCAAAAGACATCTTAAAGATGTCTAAAGGACGATAAGATGTCTTTAAGACATTTTTTAGGGGCATGTGCTGTCTGGGTCATTTAGCTTTAGAATTATAAAGATATATATATATGAGTGTGTGTAGCAAGTTGTTCTTAAAATTTATTTCATATAATAAATATTTTTTAAAAAAGGCGAAAAAAATCTAAACCAGAAGAGGATACACCTCTTGTGTGCGCTCGTGTGTACTTCATTATACATGTACTATAAATAATTTAAAGATTGTCCAATGTATCGTAAAATTATCGTATTATTATAATTATGTACTACTACCGTACAAATGCCTTACACAAACGCATATACATAGAGTAGTGTACGGTAAACACTAATTTCATCCGATAACCTTGATAAGAGCTTGAAACACGTGGGATTACGTAAGTGACATTCGTCGGGTGTCACACCCACGCGTCACACCGAACGCGGTCACGTAATCGGCTCGTGCAACGAAATCCATTGTAGAGATTGACAGTACGTCACTGTCTGGCGGCACGCTATCTAGATCTTTAAATCTAATAATTATTAGGCGCGTGAAACGCGCCTGACTTGGAGAAAAAAGCAGAAAAAAAAACTGTCGGGACGTATGATTTATATTAGAGGATACGTTATTATAGAATTTCTGGTATAATTTTTATATATACAGCTCTTGCACAAAAAATGCATAAAAATTACTGGTACAACTCACCGGCGGTACCGACCGCATCAGTCTAAAGTTGATTGAAAAATTTGATAAATCTCAAGTATATATTTTAAAATGTGCGCGTATCATGAGAACATAATGTCGAACCTCGATGTCGCAAGGTTGTAGTTAAAATAGCGCTCGCAAATCTCGCGTGTATATCCGTGCCAAATGCTTCGAAATGTCACTCGCATCAACGGCACATATACAATAGCCCATATACAGCCCATATTATACATTACTTATTACGCGTTATTTAATCTTTGTCGTCATGACTCGCTAGAGACATCGAATCTGCTCTATTCCACATTATTTCTCATTAACATGCAAAGTATATCTTTAATTATGCGTTTGCGTGTTTTAATTACATCACATCGTTTAATGCATTCTTTTCGATTTATTTTCGGCTATCTTTCGGTCAATTGAACAATCAAGCCAAGCCAATTTTTCAAACTCGAGAATCGATACGAATCTTCATTCGCTAAATATCTGACAAATGCGAGTGTTGTGTATTGCCGCGCCAACGAATGACACTTAATATCACCACAAGTAGCAAAACAATCGAGAACATGGATTTTTTGAGCCGGTTCTTTGGTTAAGTAATAGCGATATATATATATACACTCACAGCGAGATGAGAGGGGACGAGTTTCTCGTCTACACAAAGAACGTTGCGACACTAGAATTTCAGGAAGCACATATCTTCCAATATCTATCTTCCGATAACAGAGCAGTCGCGGTATCGCGATTGTTATAAACTGTTTTAGACCTATGACCTACAGCCTACAGCCACCGATGGCAACTGATTAACTAAAGACTGAATTTCGGCCTCGGCCACCGAAAGCATAAAGACTAGAAATAGGAGACTCAAGACTCAACTCGAGTGGAAGGGGTAGATAGATTTAACAAAAAACCGTCGCTACTAGCTGGCGCAATTAGAGGTTTGTTCTTTTTAGCTGAACTTCTTGCACTTTTCGTATTTCCTCTCTTCCTTTCCAATTTCTAAATATATATGTATCTCTCATTTTATTCTGTTTCAGTTTATCTAAAAAGAACAAACCTTAAGGCTCTTGCACACAGGACGCGTCAACACAATACATGCGGCAAGAAGCGACGCGCTAACCAATCAACCTTTCTTATGGACAAGCTCTGTGAATCGATTGGCTATCGCGTCACGTGTGCAAGAGTCCATATTCACAAGTGCAGTTGCGGCAATGTTGTACTTTCGCCATTTTTTCACATATACAATCATGTTTAAATTATTTACACATATAGCGAATTCGGTCACTCACACTACACTGCACTGGTATACATTAAAAGCTGTTATGCATGAAGTTATTTAAATGTAAAAGCATAATATAAACATTTTAAGTGTCCAATAATGATATTATTATTTAATAAATAAAATATTTAATTAATAAAATAATCATTAATTATTTTATAGTCAAAGTGCTCGTATTTTGCATTAAGATGTTTCATGTATAGTGGCCTTCAATGTGCACTAGTGCAGTGTAACGTGGGTGACCGAATTTGCTAAGTCTAGTTTAACACGTTGACTGCCATGCAGAAATTGAGTAGTTGATCATTCAGACCATTACTTGAAAATGTGTTCAATTTGTATAATTAAATTAGTAGCATTGCAGCGTCGTGATCCATTGGTGGATCACACGACTTCAGAAACTCGAACACTCGAGCCCCATGGATGGGTCACACAGCAGTCAACGTATTAATCGGTACATTTTATTGTGCAGTTTTCTAGCAACACTACCGCAATATGATGCTCTTCTTTATCTAATTTACTTTCTCAACGTAAAAGATAAAAATCTACCATCATCACATTCGAAGTTGTCGGATAAAATTGGTTTGCTCGGGTTAGCGCCATCGAATGCAGCGATGTTTTTCAGATCACGAGATGAATATCCCCTCGCAAGTCTCGCGAGTCTCTTATTTCTAGTCTTCATTGCCGAAATCAAAATCAAAAGATCGCGATCGTGCGTTATATTGCCGACACTAATAGTAGAGCGCGTTTGCAATGGCAGTTTCGTCGAAGATTCCTGCATTAGGCGATCAACTGCCACGTTTCGGGCACATATCACGACTAATACTACGAGTAATATCCACAAAGAATAGAGATTAGATTCGTGCAATATTACATAATATACATAAATCACGTGTCGAAACAAAATAATACTCTTTGTTATTTAACAGCAAATATCTGTACAAGTTAGGCACTCACGTACGTCACGAAACAGTATTCGTACAAAGGTTCATATACATAAAAGTCTCGGTATATCATTGTATGGAGCTTAATTCTAGAGACATACATTATATCATGTATGGCAACACCTCTAATATATATATATAATATAATATATATATATATATATATAATAAAACATGTAAACATAATACAAATGCAAAGAATGTATGATGAATGTAGATATACAATAAATAGCAAAGATTGTTGCAGAGAGTCAAGACACACGGCGTTGCTAAAACCTACTATTTACACAAGTTGTTATATCAAAATATACGATCATTCTTATTATAGGATATTAGTGATTCTAGTGAAAAATACGTTTTCACATTAAAGAATGCATCACACCGGAATCTTGTTGAAAACAAAATTTGGAGATCTTCACACTTCGTCGGAAGCGAGCGTTTCTTTGCCATCCGGAGAAGCCGACTTTTCTTTCCTCTCTTCTTCTTTCATTTGAAGAGCGACCGCCGATTCCAGCACTCGTATTCTTCCTTCGTGCTTCACGATTACAGCTTTTAATTTTCTTATTTCTTCTCTGCATTCTCTCAATAAATCTTCCTACGAATAACGAATAATTATCAAGTTATTCAAGTTTTTGATCAAATTACTCAGCTGGGAAAAAATAAGAGAAAAAATTTTCGATATACATACACAAGCTCCTGGCGAAACTTGCGCAATATTTTGCGCGGCATTAGACGCAACCTTGGCTCCTTTACTCAATATATTAGATTTCTTTTGTACTTTAAGTTCGTTCTTGGAAGCGGATGGCTGATAACCGTCTCTGAGGGATATCAATATAGGTTCTGCGTCAGTACCAGTTTCCCATTCTTCCGCTGAGATAGCAGCGGTGTCACCGGGAGTATCAGGATATAAGTCTTCTTGAAAAAGCTCAGACTGGAATAAAATTATATATATATATATAGAACAAGCGCGCTACTACTACTCATCTGCTTTAGGAATCAACTTTGGTACTTTTCAATTATTTTTTTTCTAGTTCACTCACACACACACACACACACACACACACACACTCTCTCTCTCTCTCTCTCTTACCTTTCTCGGCACTGTCATAGATATCACTTGGCAAAAGCCCGAATTATTTAATCGATAAAATCTGGTTATTTCACAGCTATTAACGTCACAGCCCCGTTTTGGCATCATTCCTATACCTCGTTGAGGATCAGGAGTTTGAAAAGTATTGATGTAGTGAACAAAGGGCGGTTCGGGTGTAATTTCAAAATATCGGATCACAGAATCACCCTTGCCACACAAATATACTAGATTTGTATCAGGGTCATACAGAGGGAACATAACTCCGTTGCTCGTATCTAATTCTACCATAACTATCGGCTCGCCCAACATGTCGGGAGCTCGCAAAGAATATTGTCTTTCCGACATTTTACTAAAACCTGTCGTGAAGATCAAGCCACCCCTGAAAATATAATGCAAATAACTTAATCAAAATGCACGGACATTTTGTCAATACTATCTAATGTGGTGGCCTTTTATTACTTGGCATGTTAATCTCTTGGCGTGTATATTGCAATAAAAATGATTCTGTATATTCACTTTGCGCACGCATATTATATATGTAATTTGCATTACTCTTATTAATATCTTATTATCACATTCTCTTATACATAGAGATTAATCATCAAAATTTTACTACATCCACCTTATTACCACATGTAAAGAAAACATCTTCCAACAACACATTGTAATATATATATATATATATATATATATATATAAGAAATATATAATTATAATGCAAATAATTACATGCAGTGCTATTGCTTAAACTTTCACTTAGATATAATATTTTGTTTCTTCCTTTCACAGATGTAAATGTGATAATTATGATATTATTTTATAAAGATATCTCTACCAAAATTAATATTTCTCGATCTAACTTACATATTTACTTATGCATTCTAACATTTACAAGTTACAAAATTTGAATTAACAAGTTGATGTACAATACTTACTGTAACACTTATGGAGAATTACAGAGCGCACATCTTGACACTCGTATTTATTAAGTTGGCATCTTCGTCATGTCGAAAATTCAGTCTGGCAGTTTTCCATTAAAAATTACAGAATCTCGCACTACACAAACCGGAAATACATGATAAAAAAAACAAATGTATCTTTTACGCGCCTTTGTCTAAATATATTTCTCTTATAAAATACTCGCGGAAAAAAAGGCGAAAAATAAATATCATCATGTATATGTCGACACGTAAACATGATCAAGTCATTAAGCGAAAATAGTATATATCACTAGAGGAAAAGAAAAAAAAGGGAAAAAAAAGACAGACGGGAGATGGAGTATAATGTGGAAAAGAATAAGTTCAAATATTACGGCTGTATTTAAGAAAAATCATCTGTAGGCAAGTTCTGCAGTGATATAATTTTACGTGATTTAAGTGCATTTCTGCAGTGATATATTTGTTTACCACTATTGTTGTATCACTACTAATGTATTTGTGTAAAAAGGTGGATGTATACCATTTGATGATTATGTTTTATAGATACTTTTTTTTATGGTTGTTGTCTTATGAATAATCTACATGTACTGCCATAATAAAAGTAAAGAAGTTGTGCAACACAATATTATTTACATTTTTTTGCTTAGTATTTATGTATTTTCTACATCCACACTCATGCAAAATTCACTCGTTAGTGTGTAATGCATCCTTCCTTTTAAATGTTATTTAAAAGATACGCGATGCGGCAATGTGAATTATATCATGTAAGTACATTAATGAGATTATGAAACAAATGTTTTGTCTTTTTTTATGTTAATTATGCATTTAAATAAAGCATTTCTCTCTTGATAAAATATAGTGTATTAAGCGTTTAATATTTATATTCAAAGATGGAGTAACAATATTTATAATCTGATAATATATTTTATTCGTGAAATAAGACTGACACGCGTACACACTTGTCTGTATATCTAGCTTTGAAATTAAATAATTAAGGAAAATTGAAATTAAGTACTATCTTTTCAAAAAATTTTCCATTTTCTGTACAACTTATGATTATGATATTTGGCAAATTAAAGTTTGAGAGATTTGAACCAAATATATACTTTTCAAAGTATGTCAGTTTCTTGTCGTTTTTTGTTGCATTGCTTTCTTTTCTCTCTTTCTCTCTCTCTCTCACCTTTTTTTTATTTTAGTCACATCGATCTTATTGTATAATATACAAATACAAATGATATATTTAATGAAGGAAAAAAAAACAACTCGAATAGAATAAGATGCCGAAAAATATATGTAGCACATACCTGAGAAAGATGGCACGAGTCGCTTTGCTTCCTTCGTGCGCTATGGCTTCTTCTAATATTTCACCTGATCTTGGATCTAAGATTCTAATTTTTTTATCTTTACATGTAGTAACTAATCGAGATCCATCCCAGTTCCAACATGCGGAATAAACCACATCTGGATGATAGTCGATGCGTACTAAGGCTTCTCCTGTACCGACATTCCAGATAATAACAAGATTGTCCGAACCAGCTGTCAGCAGCACATTTAACGCGGATGGATGCCATAGCACTAAACCGACTCTGCGTTGATGTAATTGCAGATCTACTATCGATTCGGTCAATGTCCTAGAAATACCTCCATCAGGTATTTGCCATACTTTGACAACGCAATCTTCGGAACCAGAAGCTATGACATTATCATTATGAGGACACCATGCAATATCTAACACAGGTCCTTTGTGTCCACCTACTAAAGGATAGTCTGCTGGTATTCTTCCTACCTATAATGTTTAATGTACAATGGTATACTGTAAACCGTTATTTGGTAAAGGTATAGTACATTTCCATATTATACTATGTAAAAGATTATTATCGATCTGATAAAAAATGAATTATGTATATAGGTACTGATAAAAGTATATATTCTTTCCAATGCATAGTAGCTTACGTAAAACATTAATCAATTTAATTTAATCGACCAAAAGAATTGGAAATATAAGAAGCAAGAAAATAAAGAAAAACTAACAAAAAGTCGAGAGAGAGAACCTACCTTATTATGCGGTAAGACGATAAAGGCACCGCCACCCGCCGATTCTACGATAATGGCGAGAAATTTGGGATTCACGGCACAAAATGTCGAGTCCCACGATGATTTAGACACTCTAATGTTGTCGTAGCATTGCTCACGTTTTAGAGAAGTTCCGTACACGTGGCGAAACTTGCTGGTACGCACCACGCGGAAAGACATGTCTGCACACCTATTTTCAATTACAAAATTGATACTTTCCGACAGAGAGAGAGAGAGAGAGAGAGAGAGAGAGAGAGAGAGAGAGAGAGAGAGAGAGAGGAGAGAGAGAGAGAGAGAGAGAGAGAGAGAGAGAGAGAGAGAAAGACAGCAATAGAAAAAACGACCGAATGTGAAATAACCTCTATGTGCAAAAAGTATATCTCGATATATCGCGCTCGCGCGTTTAATAAGATTATTTTAATAAATTAGTGTCGCGTGTCCGCTATGGGACTGCGGGCGTGTTGCGGCATGAAACATATCCCTATTTTATAAATAGATTCCCCACTCTTTGCCTCTTCGTCATCAAACGAATACAACCGATATGTAAGAAACATGTATTTCGGCCATTTTTCGATCACTATATTTACATATATATATATATGTATGTATGTATGATGGTGTATGCATGGTGTACACACCATACACATACACATACACACACGCACACTTTAGCGCGATTGTCACCGATATTGCGGTGACTTTACCGATTATCGCAACGAGAGACAACCAAGAAATCATTTCCTGCGCTCCTTACATGGTGCATCGAAAAATGATTTCGATTCACCAAAATAGACGGGATCGCGCGAGCGCGGCCGCGCCCGTGCCAGAACCGCGAAATCGTGATTCAGAACGATTCAAAATAATATAAGCACACATATCTACTTGACGATATATACGCATATCGTGAAATCATCGGAGTCTCATTTTATATATATATATATATATTTATATAAAATGTAATTTGAAAATCAAAGAGATGTCAGAAGAGATTTTGACATACATGCGATGCAAACCGGCGGTTTACAGAAAAGAACAGCCGCGGTTAGGTTGTTCTAATCGTTTGTTATCGTGGTTAGTGTTATCTTATGTACGTTAGAGTGCGACACATTTTTAACGAGCTATTAGTCATTTGTTGACGATAGCTCATAAAATCGACGGAAACAGCAGAAGAGAATTCGTATTCCCGCCACTGCCAGTTATATCGTAGATAGAATGTAACTCGATCGACGACCACGTAGCAGCGCCAGAAACACAAACGCTCGCTCTTTAAGAATACCTTATTTGGAAATGTGCACCCTGTTAATTCAAATAGCCACCATTCAATCACCCTTCATACGATAACGCTGTCTATCAGTCTCCATATTTTTCTATTTTTTTCTTTTTTTTTCGTAAATTCGCTAACCATTGGCACGTTTGTTTTCTTCACGAATTCATTTTGTTTCATTCACCGCCAACATTTTCTTATTAATAGCATGAATTTATCACGAAATAAATAAGAGTCAATGACTTTATCGGATATATATCTTATAAACGCGTTGCATATCGTATTTTTCTACAAGTTACACGCTTATAAAACGGAACTTACGGACTAATCTTTCTCGTTGTGACAAAAGATGCACGTTTTTGGAAAAGGAGTCTTCTCCCCGCCACTAACCTCCTCGAGCGCTGACAATGACGGGCGTGCACGTCGCGAGTGTGAGCGCCTTTCCAATTTTGTAAAGGCCTATCCAACAAACTTGTTAACCGTATAATGTATATGTACATACATATGTTTAGAGAAATCAACCAATCACGCATCTAATATAAAGAACGTAGCGATATGGCATTCTTTATATTAGACACATGATTGGTCGATCTCTCTATGCACATTATGCGATTATACAAATTCATCTGGATAGGCCTTTATGGACGATTCATATTGCATCTTATATGCGCTGTATATATGTACATATATATATAGAGCTTATGTACATACATTATGTACATACCTAGAAATGTCCTACGTATACTATTCCTTTGTTCTTGCGGAATGTTTGCTGATAGAGATAGAGATAGATAGATAGAGAGAGAGAGAGAGAGAGAGAGAGAGAGAGAGGAAGAGAGATAGGAAGAAAAAATTGAAAAATATTTTTTATCCTTTATCACAAAATATAAATAGACATAGTAGTGACCATGGAGCAAGCCTTCAAGGAAATAACCGAATTTGTAGAAAGGGATACGAATTTAGTGGACTCTCCTCTTTGTCAGGGATTCGCTGATTGATTAATACTATTCTAGTCAATGACATATATAAATAGATCAAGCATTCTGCCTGCAGAGTAATGGCGCTTGCACAATGCTAGGCGATAACGATAGCGATAGGCGATAGCGATAGCGATAGCATAGCAATAGAAACAGAGAATACCAACACTAGGGAATGCATGTGCCAATGCAGAATGGAACACGAAACTGGCAACAGCGACAAAATTTCCGACGAGTTGGAATTCTGTATCTATTGCCTTGTAGCCTACCAATCATAGAGCTCAGATTTTTGCCGAGACGCGCGTTTTCAGTTTTGAATGTTTCGAGTCTATCATATGTTTAGATTTAGGTTATATTTTAACAAACTGTGATCAACTCATCAACTGAAAAGATACAAATGATGAATTTAAACACTTGATACAAGTTATGTGCTATATTTATATCTGAAACATGGAAGATGGAAGGGCAGACTATACAATTTCTGATTGGTTGGCTTTTATTCCTGTCGCGCCATTGTGCAATGAAGATGATAATTTCTATCACTATTTCTATTCAATCGCTATTCCCTTGTTCCTATCGCTATCGCCTGGCATTGTGCAAGGGCCTTAAAGCCGGAAGATGGCCTGAAATTGGCAGTTTAAAATAGAGTGAGATAGTTGATTTGCCCCTGTGCTCTCTCACTCTATCTTATTGATTGTCAAGAACAGCCAATAAGATAGAGTGAGAAAGCACAGGGGCAAATCAACTATCTCACTCTGTTTTAAACTGCCAATTTCCGGCTTCACTCGCTGCTACAGCAGAACAAAGGAATGCTTGGTCTATTTATATATGTCATTGCACAAGCGTCATTTTGTCTTCTTTATATAGCCAATGGTCTAGTTTCCACCGAAGCGTTAATTCGGGAGCGTCTCGTTTGACCACGTTGCTTTTGACCACAGCCAATTATATTGACCGGTGTATAGGGTTTTTTACTAGGTCTACCTATCAGAGGGTCAAAAGCAATGTGGTCCATCGAATCCCACTCGTTAATTCGCACCTAGTTCGGCGTAGAACCAAATTTAAGTCGATGGAAATGCGACTGACTGCGCTCATTTCACTCCCGCTTAGATCTGTAAGCTTTATCGGAGTGGCAGCGAATTGACACAAAATTTAGTCGGTGGAAACAGTTGAAAGTAGATTGTGCCAACTTCTTTTCATTATTCATAACAGTTACTTGCTTAAGTGCAATGATTAATTATATGTGATACGTTTAACTGATGATTCAACAAAATTATTTTAATATCCATTTTCTTTTTACTCAACTAATTGTGTGTACTGTATGTATTCTTCAAAGATTATGTTTGTTTACATTCAATAAGCAAAAGTTAAGTTGGCTCTACTGAAATATCAATCTTTCTCGCTTCTACTATACTTCCAGTGAAAACAGTACGTTAAATTCGATGCGCACCGAAGCAGATCGGATTGAAGACTTCGGTGGAAACTAGACCAGAGACACAAAGATAGAATGACGCTTGTGTCGACTTGTGTTGCTAAGGTTGCTTTCCTTTTAGGAGACACAAATCGACACAGGTTAACACACTCGAGCACAGTTTGTCACAGTTAAATGGAACGCGATACACAGAAACGGATACACAGTGTGCACTGAACTTTTAATACCTAACCTTACAAGATTTATCGTAAAACTTCTCAAACGTGTTTTCAAGTTTTATAAATGTATGTATAAATATATTATATGTTTTATAAACAATTTAATAATCATTGAGCATGTTTTATAAATGTATGTATATTATATGTTTTATAAATGTATGTATAAATATATTATACTGTATATAAATATTTTTATCACTCGAAATATATTATAAAAATAGAGTTTATTTTTATTTTTTATTGTTTATTTTTTATTGCACAAACAATTCAAACCTTAATAAGGATAAGTACTAGATTCAAAGATTCTATCGCGAAATACTGGGAACGGATGCGTTCTTCGGTCAAAAGCACATTCCAACTCTCCTCCTGAGCAGAGTCGAATAGTGTCGATTGAGTTTGAATCAAATTCTAAATGGAAAGCGTTGTGTGTCGATTTGTGTCAAAAGTGTCGACTGTGTTCCCTAAAAGGAAAGCAGCTTAAGGCGGAGAGCACACAAATTTGTATAGGCGCATAAGCATATGCATAAGAAATTCGATTGGTTAAATTTCTTATGCATACGTTTATGGATCAATCACATTGGTTTAACTTACGCTTATGCGCCTATGCAAGTTGTGTGCTCCCCGCTTAAATGGAAAGCACCCAATATGCGCGCATATGCGTTTTATGCATAGGGCTTCTGCACACAAGACGCGGAACCGCTTGCCGCGCGGCAAAAGGCGACGCGGTAGCCAATCAACGTGTCGCTTTTCCTTAAGAGTTATATATTTATTGGCTATCGCGTCACTTCTTGCCGCGTGGCAAGCGTTCCCGCGTCCTAGTAAAAACCTAGACTTAGTAAAAAAACCCTATACACCGGTCAATATAATTGGCTGTGGTCAAAAGCAACGTGGTGAAACGGGACACTCCCGTTTAGTACATACCACAGACATCTATATATATACTAGACTGCTAACTTCGCCAAAATACATGACTCCAAAAAATATGTACATAACTCATGCGCATGCGTTGCGTAAGTGGTATGGCAATCACATCTGATTGATTAAATTTCAAGCAATATATGTCACGTGCCACTCTCGTGCTACATGTGTGCTACACATATCACACATACAGCACACTCCTTTTCTTTACTACTTACACAGCACATGCGCAGATGCTCACTCGCCTCTGTAGTACATACTTTTCGGGGTCCATTTTTCCGTACAGTATATAAGGGAGTTAGCGATCTAATATATATATAGATGTCTGTGGTACATACATAAGTTTATAGTCTATTCTATGATGGAACCATAGACCTTTTATAGATATGAACTGGCAATACATAGCAGGCTTGTCTGGAGGAGGTTAGAGAGAGAAACATACTTTCCTCTCTCTTCTTCCTTTAGTACTTCGGTACACTTCTAAAGAGAGAAGTACATACTTCCCTCTCTTTTCTTCATTTAGTATTTTGGTAGAGAAGCCTTTATTTGCGCACAGTACAATTGCACACGTTGCAATTACACACTGTGCTATTAGACACATGAAGATGCGCATAGTTCATTTGCGCACAGTTCATTTGTGCACAGTTCTTTTGCGCACAGTTCTTTTACACAGTTTATTTAACTAAATAATTAAAATAATTAGGTAAAAATACACACACACGGGGGGTGCAAGGGGGGCCTTCAGCCCCCCTCCCGCACCCAACCCGTCGGTACGGGTGCCTTAAGAACGTGTGCGCAAATGAACTGTGGGCAAATGAACTGTGCGCAAAAGAACTGTGCGTAAAAGAACTGTGCGCAACTTCGGCTGCTTTCCTTTTAGGGAACACAGTCGACACTTTTGACACAAATCGACACACGACGCTTTCCATTTAGAATTTGATTCAAACTCAATCGACACTATTCGACTCTGCTCAGGAGGAGAGTTGGAATGTGCTTTTGACCGAAGAACGCATCCGTTCCCAGTATTTCGCGATAGAATCTTTGAATCTAGTACTTATCCTTATTAAGGTTTGAATTGTTTGTGCAATAAAAAATAAACAATAAAAAATAAAAATAAACTCTATTTTTATAATATATTCCGAGTGATAAAAATATTTATATACAGTATAATATATTATACATACATTTATAAAACTTGAAAACACGTTTGAGAAGTTTTACGATAAATCTTGTAAAATTAGGTATTAAAAGCAGTGCACACTGTGTATCCGTTTCTGTGTATCGCGTTCCATTTAACTGTGACAAACTGTGCTCGAGTGTGTTAACCTGTGTCGATTTGTGTCTCCTAAAAGGAAAGCAACCTAAATGTGTCTAATAGCACGGTGTGCAATTGCAACGTGTCCAATTGTACTGTGCGCAAGTGAGCCTCTCCCATTTCGGTACACTTGAAGAGAGAGAAGTATGTTTCTCTTTGGCTGCTTTCCTTTTAGGGAACACAGTCGACACTTTTGACACAAATCGACACACGACGCTTTCCATTTAGAATTTGATTCAAACTCAATCGACACTATTCGACTCTGCTCGGGAGGAGAGTTGGAATGTGCTTTTGACCGAAGAACGCATCCATTCCCAGTATTTCGCGATAGAAAATCTTTGAATCTAGTACTTTTCCTTATTAAGGTTTGAATTGTTTGTGCAATAAAAAATAAACAATAAAAAATAAAAATAAACTCTATTTTTATAATATATTTCGAGTGATAAAAATATTTATATACAGTATAATATATTATACATACATTTATAAAACTTGAAAACACGTTTGAGAAGTTTTACGATAAATCTTGTAAGATTAGGTATTAAAAGCAGTGCACACTGTGTATCCGTTTCTGTGTATCGCGTTCCATTTAACTGTGACAAACTGTGCTCGAGTGTGTTAACCTGTGTCGATTTGTGTCTCCTAAAAGGAAAGCAACCTTTCTAACCTCTTCCGGACACTGCTTCTAGTACAGAAATTATAGGCAATTGCCAGTCAATACCTATAAGCAGTGATGCCAGAAGCCAGAACGGCCACGCTAGCAACACGCAACCGTAGTGGAGGGGATGACGCACACAAGCAAAACCGCGTACATGTGAGCTCGGCGCCAATCGGCGCTTCAGCTGCCGTCACGTGTCGGTTCATTTGTGTATGTTATCCCCTCCACTACGGTTGCGTGTTGCTAGCGTGGCCGTTCTGGCATCACTGCCTATAAGGGCCAATTTCACCAACCACGGTTAGATTAACCGACGGTTAAAGTTAGCAAGGTGGCCAATAGAAACACAAGGTTATGAGAAAATACTCATGTCTGTTGGCCACTCTGCTAACTTTAACCGTCGGTTAATCTAACCATGGTTGGTGAAATTGGCCCTAAGGCCTATTCTACAATACGTCGTATGTCGCTGTCAGATGTCGGAACGCAGCAGATGATCCAATGAGAGAATTTCTTTTTCGAAAACGAGCTCTCCTCATTGGATCATTGACTGCGTTCCGACATCCGACAGCGACATACGACATATTGTAGAACAGGCCTATAAGTCGTGTCGTATGTCGTAACGCAGCCGAGGTCCAATGAGAGAATTTTTCTTTCAAAAATGAGCTCTCCTCATTGGATCTCGGTTACATTACGACAAACGACACGACTTACGACGCTTATTGTAGAACCAGCCTTACGACTCTTACAACTGCGACTAATGTAGAACGACTTTAAGGGCCATCTACAATGAGTCACAGTCGTTAGAGTCGTAAGAAATTGACCAATCACAGTCTATTACTCTTCGACCGCAAGGAGAATAATAGACTGTGATTGGTCAATTTCTTACGACTTTTACGACTGCGACTCATTGAAGATGGCCCTTTTCGTGACCACTTCCAATCTAGGTAGATAACTCTCCTTACTCTTACTTCATGGATGGAACCATACTATCGAGATAATTCTTCTTTCTCTTACTTCATGGATGGAACCAACCAGTATACTCAGAACTGGGGGTACGGTTTAGCTGATCCACCTCCTAGTGCGCAGTGTCAGCCTTTCATCCCATGCACTGCCGGTGTACCCTGGGCAATGTCATAAAGCCCGTATCAGACTACGCATTGAAGATTGACGATTGAAGATTAAAGATTGGAATTTAACCAATCAGAACAAAAAGAGCTAAAATTTCTTTGTTCTGATTGGTTACATTTCAATCTTTAATCTTCAATCTTAATATTTAATGCGTAGTCTGATACGGGCTTAAGGATAGCCAAGTGATCAGCAAAAGTATTATTAAGGTACAATTTCATGCAGCGAAGCTTCGCTGGCGAAGTTCCCCCACTCTGCCAAAAACGAAGCCAGCGAAGGAACACTTTTCGCTAAGCCCTCTCGCTGGCGAAGTTTCCCCACTCTGCCGAAAACGAAACCAGCGTTCAAACGCTCCTTCGCTAGGCCTTCTTACCTTTTCATGGAGCGAAGCTTCGCCAGCGAAGGCAGCGAAGCTAACTAACCTAGATTTTATTGCGTTGTTTATATTGAGTTTGTCCTAGGACAAGGGCGGACATGTTTTCACTACGCTCTTACGAGTTTTAAGATTAAGATTTATTGAGACGTCATATAACTTCTATAAGAGGTTGAAGGCGTAACTTCACCACCCGGTGAAATAATCTTAAAAACCCCGCGAAGTGTTGTTAAGGCCAAAAGATGGATAGCAGCCAATACGTGGAACAGTTAAAATGTTTAATTGCAGTAATAGCAGAACAAACGATTAAAAGACGACGTGTAGCCGCAATAGCTGCTGTGATACATCATATGGAAAATAAAAAACGAAAATATGCGAAGAAAAAATATTGGGTAGCACTCATTTTCGAAAGTCGCAAAGAAAAAAGTTTTTATTTTGCATCAATCCCGGAATTAAAATTAGAAGACCTTCGTTTTCATAATTACTTTCGAATGAGTGCAACTCAGTTGGAGAAATTATTAGAAATTGTCGGCGCAAATCTACAGAAGCAGGATGTTGTTCGGGAATCCATCTCCCCAGCCAAACGCTTAGCACTGACATTGAGGTTTGCTTGAATTTATTTATTAGTATTTTATTAGTATTTTATACTCGATTTATAAAATATTGTAGATATCTGGCATCTGGTGATTCCATGACATCGATGTCATATCAGTATCTTGTGGGAATAACAACGACTAGCAACATTATTCAAGAAACGTGCGCAGTAATTTGGGACAGTTTGCGTCCTTTGGTTCTACCTGGCCGACTTGAGGAAAAAGATTGGATAGATATAGCCAATGGGTTCGATAAATGGAATTTCTCGCACTACATTGGAGCTATCGATGGCAAGCATGTTGTCATCCAAGTACGTACATACATTGATTGTCAATACAAAATGTACATATAGTGTCCTGGGCATCGATTATGTATGCAATGTAGTAGAAATTATAAATATGAGCAAATTTATTAAATTATTAATCAATTAGATCATGCTTTAGTAAATTTGCTCATTTTTGTAATTGTTATTATATTGCATGATACACAATCGAACCCTATTCTCTACAAAGCAAATGAAATGAAAATTTTCTGTTTTAGTGTCCCAATAATGCCGAATCAACATATTACAATTATAAACATAGCCACAGTATAGTCTTGATGGCCATCTGCGATGCGAATTACATCATCCGTTTTGTGGACATCGGAGCATACGGACGACGCAGCGATGGTGGCATCTTTAAAGACAGTGCTATAGGAAAAGCCTTTGACAATGGTCACATGAATGTTCCGCAGCCAACTGCTATTTCAGGTAGTCCTGTTTTACCGTACTGTCTTGTGGGAGACGAAGCCTTCCCTTTGAAGCCATATTTGCTTCGTCCATACCCGGGTAGAGGATTGACACCGGAACAAGAAGTGTTTAATTATCGTTTAAGTCGAGCGAGACGATTAATAGAAAACACTTTTGGTATACTTGCCAGTCAGTGGCGAATATATAGAAAGCCAATTGTCGCCAGTCCTAAAAGTGCCGTGAGAATGGTTCAGGCAACTGTGTGCGTGCACAATTGGCTTCGAAAAAGCGACATTGATGCAAACGAATACGTACCTATCGATATGGTCGACTCCAACGATCCACGCAATCCAAGTGGCTTTAAAGCAGGATCTTGGCGATGCATCATGGAAAATGGCTGCGCGTTCAAGGAAATTACAAATTGTAGTTCTAACATGAGTGCCCGACAATGCATAAACATTCGCAATGAATTTTGTCGCTATTTTAATAATGAGGGAGCAGTGCCATGGCAATATGATCGTCCAAGTTAATAATAATTTATAATAAACCGTTTATATAAAAACGAGAAAAAAAAACTTTTTGAAAAGTCATTACACCGTGCTCTTGCATTTCATTTTCCGTTTATTATTCGACATGATTTAAGTTTAGTTCTCACAGATCATATCATTTTATGTAAATTTACACGAAATGCTCGTTATAATTAATTTACTCACCTCTCTCGTATATATTACACAGAGCTAATTTATTGTATATCTTTTTACTTTAGACTGAATGGATATTTATAAAAATGTTATATTAAAAGTATAATACTTATTCATAAACTAATTCTTATACTAATACTTATTCTTTCTTATACTTATACTTATTACTTATACTTATTACTTATACTTGTTCTTTCTTATACTTATTCTTTCTTATTCTTCGCTGATAGTTGAATAGGTCGAACTATGAGCTTCCTTCGCTGACTACGTGTATTTTCGGCGGAGTAGGGGATTTCGCCAGCGAAGCTTCGCTAATGTTGGGTAGTATCGAACTATGAGTATTCCTTCGCTGGCTTCATTTTCGGCAGAGTGGGGAAACTTCGCCAGCGAAGCTTCGCTGCATGAAATTGTACCTTAAGGACCAAGCCCTCAAGCACTTGGTCCAACCCAGTTTGATTCATTCATTTACCAATTGAAATAACTACTCTAACTCATCACAAATTATTATAAATACATTTATAACATTTATCAAATTCAAAAACTATCGAACAACTACTAAACCTACAAGTTTATGGCCGGATGGCGGGAGTTCTCCCAACACGGAGCCAATCAAAGGAAGAAGTGAAGTGAAGTACTCAGAACTGTAGATGACTGTAGTTCACTGTAGCTCACTGTATGGAATCGCGAATATGTATTAAATCGTAAATATGAAATCGTGTTTCGCGATTTAATACGCCCTTTTTAATGGATCTTTATACTCTCGCACTTATGATATTAATTATGTACCGCACGAAATTATTTTGTTGATCGCATATTTCTTAAGGTTACACATCTTAATATAACCTTAAAGCCCGATGATCTTCATCCATATATTGTAATCCGGGCCGTCTTATTTATTTATGCTGCATATCTTCATGCGATATGTACTTATTTTTGTAATTAAAGTGTCTTAAATAATGGGGGTATACGGTCTGTGGAAATTGCTCGAAGCATCCGGAAATCCGGTACCCTTAGAAAGCCTCGAGGGTAAGGTCTTGGCAATTGGTAAGCATTAATATTCATAATGAATTTAATATATCACAACAGTGTTTAATAGAAAATATAATTTTTAATGTAACATCTATTTATAAATGTCAAACTTTTGTTCTTTTTTGGTAGCTGAAATTTTGAGAATGTAACTAAACAAAAGCTCCTGTTGCTTACTTAACACTAAGTAGATTTTATGTAAAATAGGTAATCCGTATAATATAAATTTTCAGACATATCGATATGGATATATCAGATATTGCAAGGATATCAAGATCATCATGGTATTCCTAGACCTAATGCTCATTTGCTTGGATTATTCACTAGAATATGTAAACTTCTATATTATAAGATCAAGCCTGTTTTTGTCTTTGATGGAGGTGTACCCATGCTCAAGAAAAATACAATTGTAAATACAATGGATTATAGTCTTTCTAATTAACATATAAAATCTTTTTTTTAAATTGTGCATTTCATGCACAAAAAAGACGGTATATTACAAACTTTAAACACACTATGTATTTATGCACAAACAAAATGTTCTTTTATCTTGATTATAACATTGTTCATACATAATTAGCTTTCAGCATGAGAACCAGATAGTCAGAAAAGAGCTTTCTTTTGTTCACAGGCCTTGCGCAGGAAGCAGAAATTTATTGCCACAAGTAAGGCGCAGAAGATGAAGGCAGATTTGATAAACAATTTGATAAAGCACAGCGTTGTGAAAACTGTTCTCAACAAAGATTCTAAAGTGGATCATACTAATGGAGCAATGCAAAAAATGATAAATATGCAAACTAACGGTTCTAAAGAAGATATGTTTACCTTACCTGATATGCCCAGCACTAGCAATGTACAGACTTATATCAGTGATAATGAGCATGATTCTGACACCTCTGTTGAGCTAAGTCCATTGAAGCAATCCAAATGGTTGGGAAACATACATAGTGTTGATGTAACCAGCAGTGAATTTAAAGCATTACCTGCAGATGTCCGTTATGATATACTCACTGATCTTAAGGAAACGAGGAAACAAAATTCCTGGGGTCGTTTGCATGAAATACCCCAAGTATGTATGTACAAATGTTAAAAAGTTATATATATATATATATAATTTATATATATATAATTTTTTATATCAGAACATATATATTGTGTATGTGTGTGTGTGTGAACAAAATAAATTGTTTTACAAAAATTGTATCCAATTATAGGAATCACAAGAATTTTCTGGCTATCAGTTGAAACGTTTACTTAAACGTAGATATGTACAAGAATCCTTGGAATCTGCTGAAAAAGAAATGGGTGGAAAAACGCTGACATTGGAGGAATTAGATAAACTGCTGACTGAACAAGGCGTTAATACGAAGGGCAAAGATGTGGCTTTTCGAATAGCTGCAGATAGTACAACAAGATTGATATACATCAGTGGTATGTGTGCTAAGTCAAAATAATAATTTTTAATAATGCATATTGTGATGTGATAATTATATATTATTTAACAGACAAGAATACATTAGCAAAAAACTTTGTCAATAATGAAACGGAAGTGGATAAAGATGATACATTACAAAATATGAATGAGAAAGTTGAATTTATTGCTGGCCCAAGTAATCGTGCGCCAATCGTAGAAGATATGAACGAATATGAGTTAAATAATTCCGATGATGACATCAATATACCGATTCACGATGATTTTCTATTTATCACGAAAAACATAAATAAAAATGCATTTGACAGTGACGGGGAATCTGAAATTGATATGAGCCAATCATTGGCGCCATTAGATAAGAAATATTTAAACAAAAATACGGCAAATCCCGCATTAGTATATCTATTAGAGTATAGTGGTTTGTCTCAGAATCAGATCATGCATCTCATTAAGTACAATAAAAACCAAAACCATAAAGTGAAAACCGCAAGCAAAAATGTAAAAGTGTACGAGAAAAATATTTACTCAGAATTAACTAAAGACAAAAATTCAGCGACTGCTAAATCGGTATTAGAACTTCCTGAAAATTGTGTGGAAGTTTTGAAATCTGTACAGTCACAGAATATGCAAAATGCATGCACAATCAATGATAATATGACTGTCGAATTAATTTCATCTAACAAGGAATTGGATAATTTCATCAAAGATCATACATCGTTCAAAAATAATGCTGTAGCATTAGATATTAATGTAACATCTAATGTCACATTCTCGGCTAATAAATCGATGAGATCTGAGAAATGTTCTTCTACAAAGTCTAATGACAATATGATTGTCGAATTAATTTCAACAGTACAGACAGACACATCAGATTCCGATTCTGACGATTTCGTAGAGATTCAAGATGTTCCAATATCTTATATGGGAATATTACAAAAAAATATTATAAAGGAAGAAAACGTCGAGATAACTTTCAAGTCTGATGAAAAATTAGAAGACGATATTTTCGCCGATATATTTGAGAAAGAGGATAAAAATGAAGATTTATCAACTAGTTATTTGGAACAAATACAGTCTGTTAATGAAAACGGTGAACACCGAATGCCGAACCTATTAATTTCTGAAGGCAATAACAATTTGAAAATTAATTTATTGGATACTACGTCTGAGGAATTGATTATAGAGAAAACAGAAATCAAGTCTTTGGAGGGAGAAAATACTCAATTAGTCGAAAATTTATTGAATGATGAAGGCAAAGTGCATGACTCTCAAAATTTCAACAAACTAATAAAAAAGAATAATGTGGATTTGCTTACTCGAGACAATACTTGTAATGAATACGTGCAAGAGAAGATAGCAGTATTGCCTACGAATGAAGAAGATTTAATAGAATTGAAGGTATACTTTCAATATTATTTCTGTAAACAAATTAATGTTGTTTCAATTTTAATTATTTATTTATTTATATCTGATATATGTAAATTTGCTAATTTTTCAGGGACAATTAGAATATGAGCAGGAAGAACTTACCAAAGGCATTGGAAAATTTGAGAGACAAGCTACCAATATTTCTGATCAGATAAAAACTGACGCACAGGTATATTTCAGGATATATTGGAAACAATTTTTGTTGCACAACTATTGCATGTCACATTACGTTTGTTTGTAGGAATTGTTACATTTATTCGGCATACCATACATAGTAGCTCCTATGGAAGCGGAAGCGCAGTGCGCGTACTTAGAACAAATTAAACTCACCGATGGTACGATTACGGACGATTCCGATATTTGGTTGTTTGGAGGTCAATGTGTGTATAAGAACTTTTTTAACAATAACAGAAGAGTATTACAGTTCCGTGCTTGTGATATTCAACATCATTTTAGTAAGCATGAGATAGATCCATTAATATTTTCTTAAAATAAAACAAAAAATATGTATTGAATATATATCATCTAAAATTTTTGTGAGAAATTATTTAAAAGTCAAATATTATATATGTACGTGTGTGTATGTTTAATGATATAACAAAACACATACTTTATATATATATCTCGCAGAACTCAGTCGGAATCAATTGATACAATTGGCCCTCTTGGTCGGTAGTGATTATACTACAGGAGTGACTGGTGTTGGACCAGTCACCGCGCTAGAAATATTAGCCGCCTTTCCCACCGAAGAGGATAACGTATTACACGGATTATATAATTTTTGCTCGTGGATTAAAGAGGGAAAACCTTCCGGAAAATCGGGCTTGCACAATAAATTGCGAAACGTGAAGTTAGATAGAGGTAAGCAGTAATCGTCTGCATATGATAGATAAAGATGAATAGAGTAAACGATAACAAATAGTGTAACTTTCAGATTTTCCAAGTCAAGCTGTCGTCCAAGCGTATCTTTTTCCTACGGTCGATGAATCAAAAGAGATTTTTACTTGGAGTAAGCCGAACGTTATGCTTCTTTGTGACTACACCAGGCAGAAATTTGGATGGACAAAAGGCAAGTTTGATGATACAACGATACCGGTATTGAAGAGAATGGAGGAAAGCAGGAATCAGAAATTGTTGGACATGTACTTTAAAACAAAGACATTGCCGCGATCTATCGAGCCAACTTTGAGTAAGAGAGTGCAACAAGCTCTATGTAGATTAAATAGCGTTGAAAAGGATGTAGAAAAAGTGGATGGCAAATCTCAATCTAAAAGAAGTAAAAAAAGTGATGCCATTCAGAAGTTGAATGGAGAAGAAAATTCAGAGATATCGATTCATGAGACTAAATCGCTTCCGAAAATGAATACTACCATCAATAAGCCTGTTAAAGCCATTAATCAGAGAAAATATATTAAGGAGGAATATATACCACAACGAGAAAAAGACAGAGAATGTGCATTGGAAAGGAAATTACATGCTATAGAAATACTTAGAAAATCAAAACAAGGCTTAGGTAAAACAAGAAAAGTAAAGTGTGCAGTACGAAAGATAAAAAAAGAGGCAGAACTATCAGAAAGCGATAGCAATTAGATTTAATTTTTCAAATTTAAATAAAAAAAGTTTTTGTATATTGTGAATAATAACTTATTTGTAAGATTTAATATTTATAAGTTTTTGTATATTGTGAATAACAACTTATTTAGATTTAATATTTAAGATTTAACTCTGGTACAATAATAAATTCATACAACTATATATTCAATTATATTACTCATAACTTTGTAAATATAACATTATACAATAACATTATAATATTGTACTAATAAACAGTTGTATATTCATGTAATATATATTTATAATATAATATATATTTATAATATAATATAATATAATATATATTATGTATATCATATTAATATTTATAATTATATATGCAATAAAAGTACATAAAATTTAGCATAATATTTTGAGTAAATACATTTTCTAATTCAATATTATTTTAATGTTATTTCTAATTTAATATAATTTCTAATGTTTTTTGTGATCAATCGCGCGCGTGTTGTTCTTTATCAGCTAATTTAATATATTTCGGTGATCGATAATCAGTGCCAAAAAACCAATCATATTCGATTATTCTTCTCATATTCAACTGTGATTGCGGCCGGATCTACAATAGTATAAGTAAGCCTTTAGCCGTAAGAAATTAACCAACCATATTCGATTATTCTTCTCACATTCAACTGTGATTGATCAATTCCATCGACATATAGAATAGACTGCCGATGGAAAGGGAAGGAGAGCCGCACGAGTAGAGTGAGAGGCAGATAATATGAGGGCACTTCCGTCTCTTTCTAATAAAGCCTGATTGGTTGCTGATTTTTTGCCAACCAATCAGGGTTTATTAGAAAGAGACGGAAGTGTCCTCATATTATCTGCCTCTCACTCTACTCGTGCGGCTCCCATTCCACTGCCATCAGCAGTCCGTTCTATACGTCGATGCGTATTACGTATACTAAAGAAAATGCGTGCATATGCGCTTAAGACTGGTTCTACAATAAGTGTCGTAAGTCGTGTCGTATGCCGTAACGTAGCCGAGATCCTTCTTCTTCTTCTTCTATTGGTTCAATTGGCCCGTAGTAACCATAATAAGTGGTAGCCGAGATCCAATGAGGTGAACTCGTTTTCGATTACGACTAAGTCAAAAGAGTAGTGCGCATGCTCCCAACATACGACACGACTTACGACCTTATTGGGTGCTTTCCATTTACATGCACTTGTGTCGACTTACGTCAACTCAAGTGAACTCAAGTTAGTAACCTCAATACGATAAATGGAAAGCCACGCTTGATCACGCTTGACTCACCAACTAAGCAGAGTCACTCGAAGTCGACTTGTGTCATCGACAAAAAGCGACACAAATATAATGGAAAACAGAAATGATACTAGGAGTCAGGTTGTGTCAACTTGTGTCACTAAATGGAAAGCACCCATTGTAGAACCAGCCTTGGACTGGTTCTCACTTTATGCGACAGCTGACAACCGAGTGCGCATGCGTCCGACATCCGACAGCGACATAGACGTATTATAGAACAGGCCGAACGATTCTTACGACTGCGACTTATGTAGAACGACCTTTACGGAACCCAGCCAATGTTGCATAGTTTGAATTTAACGTCATTTTCGTAGACTTGTTTTGTGTTTTTGAGTCAGTTACAATGGAAAAAATAAAGCTGAAAGCAAAGCATGTAAAAACAGACACGTTAGTGCTTAAAAATTTGTTGCAGACAGAAATTGTAGATGAAATTAAAAGAAATCAAGATCATCAACGATTTAATAATGGTAAACTTTATTATTCGTCAGTATGCAGAATAGTTTAATTTAGATTAAAAAGGAAAAAAACATAATAAAGTTGAAGAGGGAAATAGCAAAAGCTGTTGTATGTTACTATATTGCTTTAAAACCTTTAAGCCCACTTTATAGAAGATGTATAATTCGTCTAACAAACTTCAAAACCAATCTATTTGTAATGCGTCACATATCCTATTGTGTGTATATCCTGATAAATATTTTAAATATCTATTATATTTCTTTAAATTAAACATTATTTCTTCTCTATTAAATTTCTTTAAATTTTCTTTGCATTACACGTGATATGTAACATTATAAACAGAATTCTGTTGCAAATTATGTAGATTCTCCAAAGTATTAGTTGTAACACATAATTTTTATATTTTTATGGAAGATGAATTTAAGATTAAAGAATTGACATCAAAATTATCTATTATGGAAGAAAAGCTTTGTACAGGAACTCAAAATTGGGAGCACAAAAATAATGAGTTATCGAAACATAATGCTTATTTAGTAAGTATAATTGTACATTAACATAAGCGCACTAACACTATATTTTTCCATCCAATCTTTTTGGATGTTCTATTATTATTAAATGCTTTTTAAACAGGGAAAACTGGAAGCAGAAAGAAAAAAGTTTTTACAAGAGATTAAACAGTTGGAGGAAAAACGAAATAACTTGAGGTCTTTTAAACCAAACTTACAAGATCAACAAGTGCTGGAGCTAGGAAAGTATGTATTGTGATTCCATATCAAAATACTCTCCTTTTTATTTGTCTTGTCATTGTTTTGTTTTATAGAAAAAAGTTAAAATTGTACAAAGATTTAACAAGGATGCAATGGGATTATGAAGCTGCAAGACATAGCATAAAAGGCTGTATCCTTTTTTCAATATTTGCGATTTATACAAATAACTTATCAAATGCAGTTGGACACATACACACTCACGCAAGCAGACACACAATACACACTTAAAAGTATATTTAATACTAATTTCTTTTTGTAAATGAAATTAGAAACATTTAAATAATGCTCAAACACGTTTGTGGATAACAAATAATCCTTAATTCTTGACACAGATGTCTCAAACAAATGTGATTATATCCATCACTTTTGTCATGAAAATCAAGAGACTAATGACAAATTAGTAGACTCTCTATGGCATGAAATATATTTGTCTACTAGCAGAGCCAGAGATAAAAATTCTTAAACATTTTGCAACTAATATGTTACTTGTAATCTCATGTGTACGCTTTGCTTATATCTTAATTTAGTTTTGCATAATATCGTTAATCAATGTAACATTGATTAATCATTAATGCATTAGTTCTATGTTTTTAATAAACTAGATTATTCTTGCTATTGCAAAACTTAGTGCAAAATTTTTATTAAAGAAACTACATTTCTTTCACGAAAGTAATGTATTAAAATCAAACTTTGGACATGATCAAAATTGGTATGTTGTGCTGATTATATATACATACATATGAAAAAAAAATTGTATTTAAATCTATTATCTATATTTATATGTTTTTGAATGAATTGTTTTTAGAATATATAAATGTCTATATTAATTAAGGTGAGTGTATGTGTGTGTGTGCATGTATGAATATGATTATGGTAGATCTATCAAATAAATCTATAATTCATGGTAGACATTTTTTTAATTTTTCTTTTTTTTAATCTCGTTAAGAATATAACGATCTAAATTTCTCTATCAGGCTTTTCCATAGGTTAAGAGATTAAATGCATGATTTGTATAATATAATATGTAATAGATAAAAAGAGTTGAAAAAAGGACACATAATCCTATCATCATGAAAGTACTTGCAATGCAGAAAAGAATACAGCTTAGAATACTTGCACCAATAGCCAATACTGTCACTGAAAGTATAACATATGTTTGCAAGAATGTGTAACTATAGTCTCGTAATAAAGAATGGAAATATTATTTCTCACCTTGAATCATCATAAAACCGATAAATGCAAATATAGCACTAATAATAGCAAATATAACAAACAGAAGAATAGGTGTTAATAGCGATGCTACTACAACAAAGGTAGCTACTTGTAGAAATGGATTATGGACAAACTGGTCCTTAAATTTGACAATGTACATACAAACATTGGGATGATATAAAACTGTGTGCCATTTTCTGGCACATTCTTTGTCTGAAAATAAACAATTTCTACTTCCATCAATCTTTTAAAATTATAAGTATGTAATAATAAAGTATGTGCAAATATATATATATGTGTGTATATATATAGTATATAACGTAAGAATACTTACAGTACATAGTTATTGAATTATATATTGTGTTGTCTGCACTTTTTACCTGTAATAAAATAATTTTTCTTCATCCGTCTTAAATTGACGATAGGAAAATGAAAAGCAAGGTAAAATAGGCAACATTTTAAATCACTGCTTAATGTTAGGACATTGGTGTGAAAAGAGAAAAATGATTATTTTTCAAAGACAGTAGTTATATGTTTACTTTACCTCTGTCATTGTTCAGGATCCAGGTGTTTAAAATGTCAATTTTTTTAAATCCGGCTATTAATTTCATATATATGCACATTATAATTTTCACAATACGATTTGAAAGTGGCGGTTAAAAAAGGTTATCGATGTAACTTTTGTACATGATATAGAAAATGTAAACTAGAGGAGAGAATATCAACTGATATTTATTTATAAGTTCAATGTATTGAGAATCTTTGCGGAAAAACGAATTATATTTTCTTTTTACGTATAGTGAATTTGGTCATGCACTACACCGCACACTAATGCATAATGCATATTAAGGGCCTATTCAAATTTGCATGCAATAAACGCATAATGCATATGCACAAAAAATCAATCAATCATTCGTCCAATACGAACAAAGTATAGCAATATGACATCTTATACATTAATGACATGATATAAATATACTTTGAGATGATGAAATAATTAATGTATATTCTGCTAAATAGCACGACAGTATATCATTATAAAGCCTATCGCACAATACAAAAGTACAGGCAATAGAAACAGGGAATAGAAATATCCACCAATAGGAGCAGGGAATAGTATCTATTTTTTACTCCTATTGGTGGATATTTTCTATTCCTTGTTTCTATTGCTTGTACTTTTGTATTGTGCAATAGGCCTAAAGGTCGTATTACATTATGGGTTACGGGCTCTGTTGCGGTTTGGGTTATTACATAGGCCGGTATTCATAGTCCGATCTTATATTTAAGATTGTCTAAGGCCCGATTCCACAATTCGAGTTAACCCGAGTTTAGTGCGCTAAGGGCCTCCACACATGCTTTCCGTAACCGTAACGGAAGGATTCGACCAATTGGGTTGCTTGATTCGGTTACGGACAGCATGTGTGGAGGCCCTTAGTGTACTAAACACGGGTTAACTCGAATTGTGGAATCGGGCCTTAAGTCTGGTCTGAGGTTGACTTAAGATCCCATTCAAAAGAAATTCTCCATCCGATAGCGATAGATAGAGGTTAAGTTGTTTATACAGGTATTATACGTTTTATACATTTTTGACGTATTTTACAGTAAAATACACAGACATCTATATGTATTACTAGACCGCTAACTCCCTTATATACTGTATGAAAAAATGGCCCCCAAAAAGTATATACTGGGTGCTTTCCATTTACATGCACTTGTGTCGACTTACGTTAACTCAAGTGAACTCAAGTTAGGCTGCTTTCCTTTTAGGGAACACAGTCGACACTTTTGACACAAATCGACACACGACGCTTTCCATTTAGAATTTGATTCAAACTCAATCGACACTATTCGACTCTGCTCGGGAGGAGAGTTGGAATGTGCTTTTGACCGAAGAACGCATCCATTCCCAGTATTTCGCGATAGAAAATCTTTGAATCTAGTACTTTTCCTTATTAAGGTTTGAATTGTTTGTGCAATAAAAAATAAACAATAAAAAATAAAAATAAACTCTATTTTTATAATATATTTCGAGTGATAAAAATATTTATATACAGTATAATATATTATACATACATTTATAAAACTTGAAAACACGTTTGAGAAGTTTTACGATAAATCTTGTAAGATTAGGTATTAAAAGCAGTGCACACTGTGTATCCGTTTCTGTGTATCGCGTTCCATTTAACTGTGACAAACTGTGCTCGAGTGTGTTAACCTGTGTCGATTTGTGTCTCCTAAAAGGAAAGCAACCTAAGCAGAGTCACTCGAAGTCGACTTGTGTCATTGACAAAAAGCGACACAAATGTAATGGAAAGCAGAAATGATACTAGGAGTCAGGTTGTGTCAACTTGTGTCACTAAATGGAAAGCACCCATTACAGAGGCGAATGAGCATCATCTGCGCATGTGCAGTGTAAGTGGTAAAGAAGAGGAGTGTGCTGTATATGTGATGTGTGTATAACGAGAGTGACACGTGACATATATTGCTTGAAATTTAACCAATCAGATGTGATTGCCATACCACTTACGCAACGCATGCGCATGATTATGTACATACTTTTTGGAGTCATATATTTTGGCGAAGTTAGCAGTCTAGTATACATATAGATGTCTGTGGTTGTTATTGGGAGAGGTCCCAGTAGCGGAATTCTCTAACATCTTAGCGACGATTATCGTTGTCGGTAGCGAGCGATAGCCTATGAGATTTGCATTTTTCATCAGGACTGTCCTTGCCATTGGCTGTCGTTAATTAACGATATCGAAAATCATCGATTGCAAGTTACTGAATCCCGCTACAGGTGCGCACAGTAACAATTGGACACACCACTCATATCGACCAATGCCTAGGGTAACCAGCACGATTGATCAATCAGAGAGTTCCATTTTGAATTGGCCAATCGGCGATATGTCCTATTGGGCACCACTTGGGTTGTGATTGACGGTTGCAAATTGACCAATCAGTCGGCAAGCTGCTTTGCTCTGATTGGTCAATCCGCATTCGTCAACGGTAACCCGCAACCCGTAGTGTAATACGGTCTTTACGGTTACGACTAAACTTTTTCACGTGCAATGGCCTTTACTGTACGCTCAACTGCCACATTTTTCGTGTTATCTAAGCCACATTTATCGATAGATTGGGGTACGGTTTAGCTAGTCTACCTCCTAGTGTGCAGAGTTAGCCTTCCATCCTATACCCTGCCGGTGTACCTCGGGCAATGTCGAGAAGATAGCTAAGTGACTAGCAAAAGTACAACGCGTTAATCCGCGTGTCCTTTCTTTGGATCCTATTTTTGCGTTTCAGGATCAAGTCCTCAAGTACTTGATCCAACCATCCAGCAGTATTCTAAGATCCATTAGAGCAAACTAACAAACTGAAGCCAACTCATCATAACTCATTCTAAAAATCAATTATATCATTGGCTGCGTTCAGCAGACTCAACAGTTGGGCAACATTATTAGATTTTCCGCTGACATTCAACGCTAATTTGCTGGTTCTGAAAGTAGAAACCAATCACGTTCGATTGCTACCTAGCGGTTTTGCCTGCTGAACGCGGCCATTTATCAGCAATCAAACTAAAATAATTGAATAACTACTAAACCTACATAGTTCATGGCCGGATGGCGGGAGTCCTCCCAACACGGAGCCAATCAAAGGAAGAAGTGAAGTGAAGTTAGCGATAAATGTGAGGTTAGAATACGAGCTGCCGTCTGGTTGGCATAATGTAAACAGCATTGGAAAAATCAAATTGCTTAGTGGGGAAAGCGGTCGCCTGTTAATCGATAGATCCGGGTTTGATCTCAGCTCGTACCACTCCACAGGTTAAGATTAAGATTACATTTTAGTATTTACATTATCCTTCTGATTAAAATAAAACTATTAATACGAAAAGCACAGAAATTCTTATTGTAGTAGTGAGAATTATAAAGAAAGCGTGGTCAATATACCACGTCAAAAGGATGCGGATATCCGTTAATAAATAATTTAATCAAACTTAAATAGCCATTGCAACACTTGAAAGTTCACTCGTTAGCTCGGAAAGTTTTTAATTAGTTTTAGGCCCGATTGCACCAACGTTATTTTGGCTTTAAGTGAGACTTAAATATGTGTCTATCTTTATTTATTTAGGAAGAAAGATAAAGATAGACACATATTTAAGTCTCGCTTAAAGCCAAAATAACATTGGTGCAATCGGGCCTTAAACTAAAGTTTCGTCGAAATAAGAATGTTTAATAATGTTTAGAATAATAAATTTTGTGAGATGACTAGACGCACACCAATCGATTACTAAATATGCGCATGAAAATCACGATGTATTTTGACGAAATTGTCAATGTAAGTCGATATTAAGTTAAAACGATTGCGTTGATGAGCTTAGCGAATCCAATAATGCAATTACAAATTTCGCTGGGTATTCCGTTGGATGACAGGACTGGATCATTGTGGTCGAGGTAATCAAAAAGATAGATGTTCGTCGATGTACATATTATATATATATATGTATCTCGATTTGAAGATTATGGAAACATTTTCTAAAGTTACTGAGATGTCGCTTAATATTCTGATTTTGTATGAATTTTATAACTTATAAATTATTTTTTTTAGTAAACCTATTACACAATTTAATAAACTTATATCACACAAAATTACAATATGATAATATATACAATATTTAGTATGTAGTAGAATATATTTTAATATATCTGTCAATTGCAAAACTCGTACATCACGCATAGAACATTAAGATATTTATAATTATTATCGGAATATAAGAGCTGTGCTTCTTTTCATTCAGAAGGGAGAAACGGAAATGGTTCCTGTCATTATTGTGTGGCACGTGTTTGGTATATGCCACACGTACGTCTATCCCTTTATTGATGCCAATCATCAGCAAGGAGAAGCATTGGTCAAAGCCTGAGTCTGGCATTATACTGTCGAGCTTTTTCTGGGGATATACATTGACACAAGTAATCAGTGGCTATATAAGTGACAGAATCGGCGGACAGAAAGTATTATGGATATCCGCTCTCGGTTGGTCGGTAACGACCTTCTTTATGCCAGAAATCATACAATCTTTTTCCAATGATCAGACTTCCGTTTTGCTCATTGCAGTGATAAGAATGATAAACGGAGCATTTCAAGGTAGTTTTTTTTTACATTATGTTGCAGCACTAAAGGCAATTGAAGATAATAACACTTGTTACTTACAGGAATGCATTTTCCTAGCATGATTAGCTTGATTAGTCAACGCTTGCATGAGGCGGAACGCGCCTCCTTTTTTAGTTTATTAACATCAGGATCTGCTCTGGGTACATTACTCACTGGATCATTAGGTTCCTATCTTTTGGAGAATTATAACTGGATGACTGTCTTTCGAATCTTAGGTACAATATACCTCATATATAATGGAAGCAGAATGTTAAAGAAAGAACAAATTTGATAAATTGCTGTAAATTCATCAAATTTTGAGACAATTTGGAACAGAGATTTATTAAATATGAAAACGTGATTTCAACTTTGAAAACTTATAATTTTAAGAATTAATGGAAAAATATATCCAAGAATAAATATTTTAGTGATAATAGTAATTCATGCCATATGAAATGAATTTTCTTCTATATGAACCTTGGTATATCACTTACTCAATATAGTTAAATGTAATTCTGTTCTATTCAGATTTAACAAATTATTTTCCATCTTTGAATGTTTTAACCAACTGAATCGATTTTTTCTTAGCTAAAGTATCAAGAGAATTTATTATTTGCTTAAACTCTCTGATTAAATTAAATATATATCTTTGTAACTAATTCTCAAAAATATTTGTAATTAACTCCCAAAATAATAAAACTCATTAATCTGTTAAAGCAAGACACATGTGTCATTTGAAAAAAAAAGAAGAACTAAGGTCTTATTGCCTGTTGTATTCCCGAAATCTCTTTCATTTTCGCTTATAATTTTTTGTTTGTTTTGTTAAAATGAAAGATTAATATTAAATTAATGAGACTGCATAAAAGATGATACTTGTTATAGTTTAATAGAGAGTTAATTGTTGTATTTCTTTGTCAATTTTATTGGTTTTCAAGCAAAAGTTGGATACATTTCTAATGTTTATTAATTTACTAATATAGGGGGCATGAGTTTGGCATGGACAACCTTATTAAGCTACCACATCCTGCCATTTAAGGAAAGAACAATTTCTACTAAGTCAAACACTAGCTACACTTTGCCTTGGCTCAAGCTTTTATCAAAGCCTCCTTTCTGGTAATCATGATGCAAGAAACTATATGTGTATATATATATATATATATATATATATATATACACACACACACACATAATACACACACACACATATATACACTTTTTCTGTTTCAATTTGAGGACAAAAGATGAAACATTTTTTTCATTGTTAATTTGCATAATGAGAGAAAGAGAAAGAGAGAGACATTAAATAATTTCTAGAGAATTATGATCGTCCTCTAAAATAACGAAAACTCGCATATTGCAAATTACACATGTATGCTTTAGTTTAATTGCTGAAATGCTTGATTTGTTTTTAAGAAATTTGTTGCTTGTCCAATTCCGAATCTTTCAATTGTGAAAATTGCAAGACTGTGATTATAAGTTTTTGTAAGTACAACATAATTAAATTGATTGTCTTGTCTGCCGTTTGTGACTATTAATCATGACTTTCAGGTCTTGTGTTATCGGACATGCTTGCCAAAATAATTGTTTCTTTGTATTACTCTCATGGATGCCTACATATTTTCATGACGTATTTCCCGAAGTTAAGGTAATTCTGTTATTTAATTCTCAGTGTTATTTCTCAAAAAATAGTTTTCCATATAGTAGCACAAATCTTTACAATTGATAACAATAGTAAATAATATCACAATATAATATAGTAAAGAATTATTATTTAATTGAGATATGCTTTTATTTTTTAATAAACATCGTATAAAATATCGTGTACTATGTAATATTTTGTAGAAAGATCTGCAAAAAAATAGTCCTATAATAAAAATAGAGTTAAAAATACATAAAATTTGTAACTAAAAACTAGATAGAACTTTTTTATCACTGTCATGTACTGTTAAGTAATTTAATTTAACAGATTTGGGTTGTGAATGTCATACCATGGTTATCGATGCTACCTTGTACATTTTTGGGAAAAGTTCTGTCAGAAAGGATAATTAAAGCTGGTTATTCCGTGACTGTGACGCGCAAAATAATTCAAACGGTCTGTTTCGTCACTGAAATTGGGAGTCTCTTGTTTTTGAGTAAGTCTATTTTAATCCAATTTACCAAAAACTTGAGAATAAATAGTCGAGTCAAGGGAAGTTAAGAATAAGGAGGGAGGATAACAATTAATCTATATATTTTAATTTTTATATACATTAATATTTATATTCTTATATACAATATTTAATAATTTCTATTTAATTGCAATGTTTTTTTATTAATAGCATTGGGAACTGACTTTCGAGCTTTATTAATAACTGTTAAGATAGAAGCAAAATCATAAGTTAATTTTCTTTTCCGTCTTTCTCTTTGCAGCAAAAGTGAAAAGCTTCCAAAGTGCAGTATTGTGTCTTGCACTGATTATTGGTGGTTCAGGCTTCCATAATAATGCTATTGCTGTAAATCCTTCGGATCTTGCACCAAAGCATGCTGGCAGTGTATTTGGTCTGATGAATACCGTTGGTGCGATACCCGGTATGTATAATCAGTATAATCAATTCTATTAACAAATAATGTTATATGTTGTCTTTCAGGTTTTCTTGGTGTATATTTTTCCGGATACATCTTACATATGACACATAGCTGGCCTGTTGTCTTTTCACTTATCGCTGTTATCGATACTTTAGGATGTATAACGTATATATTATTCGGCTCGGGTCAAGCAATTATATAAATTATGTTCTGTACGGCCAACGTATTTCTCTTTAAATTAACAAAATTTTTATTTATATCCTTTTGTATATAAAGGAAAGAAAAGAAAAGAATCAATGATGCTTATTACAAATATCAAAGTGAAAAATGCGAATCCGCGTAATCAACGATTCTATATGAGTTAAGATAGCAATATACATCCTACATATTAGAAATTTTATTGGTTAATTTCTTTATGCATATTGATTATGTATCTATGCAAATTTTTCTGAACAATTGCCCTAATTGGCGCCACTATTCATAAGCAGGGTTGGCTCGTGAGTCCGGTTTTTCGCGCATGCGCAGCGAACGCGGCATCAATAAAGTATTTAATACGAAAAAAAGGTGCTACAGGTCGTCCGTAGGTAGAGGGAGCGTCCCGTTTGATCACGTTGCTTTTGACCACAGCCAATTATATTGACCGGTGTATAGGGTTTCTTACTAGGTCTACCTATCAGGGCTGCGTTCAAAAATTTACTCTTTAGGGTAGAGTAGCGTTTGCTTGACCAATCAGAACAAAGAAATACAAATTTCTTTGTTCTGATTGGTCAAGCAAACGCTACTCTACCCTGGGTGTTTTCCATTTAGTGACACAAGTTGACACAACCTGACTCCTAGTATCATTTCTGCTTTCCATTACATTTGTGTCACTTTTTGTCGATGACACAAGTCGACTTCGAGTGACTCTGCTTAGATGGTGAGTCAAGCGTGATCAAGCGTGGCTTTCCATTTATCGTACTGAGGTTACTAACTTGAGTTCACTTGAGTTAACGTAAGTCGACACAAGTGCATGTAAATGGAAAGCACCCAATAAAGAGTAAATTTTGGAACGCAGCCCAGAGGGTTCTGTGGTCAAAAGCAACGTGGTCAATCTAGAGTCCTATAATGAGAGAAGCGCCAGGTCCGAACAGTTTCTGATTGGCTTCCGGAGTCACTGGCTTTTTCGCCATCTTCTAACCATTGCAAGCGCGCGCCGACACATATCGCTCGCGGTCGCTTGGTGCAAAACAAATCTCAGAACAATATGCATCGCCAATAATAGAAGAATGCAACAATCGTGCATGGTACTGGAAAAACTGACAATCTGGAAATGTCATAAGAAAATAAACCAAGTTTGTTGTTGTTCAACCACACTCATATGTATATACAATTATACTTTCTGAAATTTCGACCATACTTTTTATAATTTTGCTTAAATACGTCAACAGTATCCTGCACGTTCACGATAAAAGTTAAAATACACCTAATACACAAAGAAAACAGTAAATCGAGCATATGCACGATATGCCAGGTGACACCAGGTTATATGTGCGCGCTGCGTTGGTTACAAGATGGCGGCTGCCGGGAAGGATGGGAGCATAGAAGTCTGTGGTGGGGAGAGGCTGGCGCATCTCTCATTATAGGACTCTAGGTCAATCGAATCCCACTCGTCCGTAGAAAATTTTCTAAGGTCCGTATTCATAGTCCGATCTTATATTTAAGATTGGACTATGAATACCGGCCTAAGCTGGAAGCCTATCGCACAATCATGAAGTAAGAGTAAGGAGAGTCATCTACCTAGATTAGAAGTGGTCACGAAAAATGTTCCGTATGTGGCCAGGTTTGCCAAAAGGAATTACTTGGACCATTTTGTCGCTATCTTGAATTATATTTGTATATAGTGTTACGTTTAGTTGTGTTAGTAAATACTAACCCGACTAAAAGTAACCGTGAACGTAACACTATATATACAAATATAATTCAAAATGGCGACGAAATGGTCCAAGTTATTCTATTTGGCAAACCTGGCCACATACGGAACATTTTTTGTGACCAACTTTTTCCTCTCTATACTATCGAGATGATTTTCCTTACTCTTACTTCATGCGCACAATACAAAAGTACAGGCAATAGGAACAGGGAATAGAAATTATCCACCAATAGGAGCAGGGAATAATATATATTCCCTGGACGCGCAGTCTATTATATAAAGGGCCATCTACAATGAGTCGCAGTCGTAAGAGTCGTAAGAAATTGACCAATCACAGTCTATTATTCTCCTTGCGGTCGAAGAATAAAGGGCCATCTACAATGAATCGCAGTCGTAAGAGTCGTAAGAAATTTACCAATCACAGTCTATTATTCTTCGATCGCAAGGAGAATAATAGACTGTGATTGGTCAATTTCTTACGACCCTTACGACTGCGACTCATTGTAGATGGCCCTTAAGTCTATGCCACTCACTGAGGCCCGATTTCACAATTGGAGTTAACTCGAGTTTAGTGCGCTAAGGGCTTCCACACATACTTTCCGTAACCGTAACGGAAGGATTCGACCAATTGGGTTGTTTGATTCGGTTACGGACAGCATGTGTGGAGGCCCTTAGTGTACTAAACTCTGGTTAACTCAAATTGTGGAATCGCGCCTGACCGGCTAAGTAGCAATAGAATGTGATTGGTTGGATCGAATGGTAAGAACCAATCATATTCTATTGCTACTTAGCCGCTTCAGTGAGCAGTCGTGATACTGAATGCACCCAATGAGCGGTGTTGTACTAAATGCACTTAAATCTGTACGTGAAGGTCTACGTTGTACGTACGAGATTTTCAAGGTCAATTCGGATGCTTTATGCACAGTAGTCTAACCTAGCTTAAGCTTAAGTTTCAAACTTGTCAGTGTAATTACAGAACAGACAATTTGACTGCAAATACTGTTTTTTGTTAATTTTTTTACCATTTTACTGAATAATAAGCAATTATTGATGGTTATCAGGAAAAATTATTATTGTGAGTAAGAAATATAAAGGAGCTACAACAGATTCCATGGCATTTCCACTAAATGATCAAGTTTATACAAAATCCTTTACTCCCAGAGAATATCAGGTAATTTTTTTTTATAGAGCTTGAGAGATAAGGAAATTATAAATAAAATATTAGAAATTACAAATTCTATATTATGGATAATTATACAAATTGTTCTTCGGTATTTTGTTCTACAATTATTTGTAGGTAGAGCTCCTTTATGCGGCAAAAGAAAAGAACATAATTGTCTGTTTAGGAAAAAATTCTGAGCAAACATTTCTTGCTATAAAATTGATTCAAGAATTTGCTACTAACAACAGAAGGTAACAGTAGTGTTTCTATTTATGTTTCAACAAATTATATTTATAGTTATTGTTAAGAGTTATTGTTAAGAAAGATATTTATGTGAAAAGTGTTGAATTTAATAAACAAAAAATATTTATGCTATTACACACATCGCTAGTAAAGATTTAAATCTTTATATAGAAGTGTTTCCTATATATTATTTTTTGAATAAAATATATATAATAAATACAAGATTAAATATTAAATGAATATGAAATTTGTTAAATATATTCGAATTTATTCATTTATTAATTTATTTATTTAGATCAATAAGTGATGGTGGAAAACGGGCAATATATATATTAAATGATGAGGATAAGTGTACAATAATAGGAACTTATATAAAACAATTGACAGATCTGAAAGTATTAGCATGCAATTCTGATATATTTAAGGAATTTACTGAAAGTTTTGAAAGATCTCACGTAAGAGAAGATACATATTTATTAAGTGCTTATCATTGATTAAGATAAAATTTATTATAAGCATTTCTTTTTTACGATATATTTTATTTCATACGCAGATATTAGTCGGAACAGCAAAAGTCTACGCACAATTAATATCAGAAAGCAAACTTTTATCATGTCATATAAATCTAGTCATAGTGGATGAGTGCCATAAGTCTATCGAAGATAGCAATCTAAAGTTTATCCTTCAAACTTTTCTATTGTGCAACAATGTTCCTAGAATAATCGGATTGGCGGTACCTGTGTTTAATTTGACACAAGAATCTGGAAGATTGGGCCTAGAAATAGAAAAAGTAGAGGCTGCCTTTCAATGTGGTGTAGAAACCGCTAATGATATTCTTTCAGTAATACGGTAAGCTTAATAACTTAGTACAACTTTCTTGTTAATAAAATTTTCTTATAGAGGAAAACTAAGAAACTGGGAATTATTTGTAGTTATAGCCCAAAACCAAGAGAGTACGTTGTGGAATATGACAAAGGAGAAAAGAAAGACTTGTACAATATGCTTGAAAGTTGCGTGCTACACGCTATTGAATTTTTACGCGATCATCGGTATGATCCAATGGAGATTTACACCGAAGAATTTTATGAGGATATTCAAAAAATCCCTGATCCCATACAGAAACCCTTTGAGATGATGCAAGATTTTTTGCATATATTAGAGACTCTTGGACCATGGTGCGCAGATCGTGCTGCTCTGGCATTGTTATTTTTAACGGAAAAATTGAAGATTAAAACTCCTTATGAGAGACATTATCTGTTATTAAATATGATGGCATCAGTTTTTATAAAAATTCGGTAAGAATCGGTAATAATAATGATGATATCGATACTCACTTGTTAATTAGCTTCGATGGACATATATATTTGAGTTTTTCCCTAACAATAAGTAGCGAACATAGTTTCTTTTTTCTCACTTATTATGGAATATAATATTAAAATTATATCTTATAGTGCCCTTTGCGATAATGAATTTCAACGTTTATCCGAGAAAGAAAGGATATATCAATATAGTACTCCAAAAGTTCATCGACTGTTACAAATCTTGAAAATTTATACTCCTTTTCATGCTAAAGAGACTAACACTTTAGAAAAAAAGACAAGCGCTGGTAAGAATCTTTTCTAATGTATAAAATATACGATAATATGTTTTAATGTATATCTTCAAGTATACATATGTCATATATCTTTTTCAGATATTAATTCAAAGAATTGTGTCACAAGAAGTGACAAAGATATCTCTTTCTTGAGAACTCAGGAAAAACCAGCGCAGTGGAAAAGATTTGGAGCTAATTGGAAATTTAATGATGACAATTGCAGAAAGACATCCAAATTACGTTATTCATGCAGTAGTACAGATCCTGATTTACTCTGTGGAGTAATTTTTGTAGATAAAGGCTTTACAGCTAAAGTTTTATTTTATTTGTTAAGCGTATGTATGAGTCTTATTGCAATAGCTGTAAAATATCGTTTAAATAATTGTGGATTTAAATATTAATAACTCGTAGGAAATATGTAAACACGACGAAGACTTGCATTTCTTATCACCTCTTTATACAATCGAAAGAAATACCGACGATGTTGGTTATTCGAGAGATTTAGAAATGGAGCATAGGAAGCAGGAGGAAGTTTTAAAGCGATTTAGAATTCACGAATGTAATTTATTGATTGCAACTTCAATCTTAGAAGAAGGTTTGTAAAAAAACTTGTTTTTATTATATTACTTATACTAAATATTCTTCGTAAAAAAATCGGACCCACTTTAAAGATAAACTCAGGATCTAAGAAGAAAAAAAGTTTGTACAGTTAAGTTTCTCTTAGATTGCAAAATATAGCCATATTCGTAAGAAACATTGTATATATATATATATACAATGTATATATATATATATTATATATATAATATATATATATATATAATATATAATATATAATATATAATATATAATATATAATATATAATATATAATATATATATATATTATATATATATATATATGTATGTATGTATGTACATATATATTTCTCTCTCACATTGCTCTTTTTTTTTTTTTATTTATTTATACACGATACTGTCTTTTAAGTTAACATTATATTTATCATAGCTTGTTAAACATAATATCTTTACATTATGTTTTTCACAGGTATTGACATTCCAAAATGTAATTTTGTGATGAGATATGACTTTCCAAAGAATTATCAGTCGTATGTGCAATGCAAGAGCAGAGCAAGAGCCGTAGATGCCTTGCATGTACTATTAGTACCACAAGAAGCATCTAAAAATTTTATATGGCAATTAGCTCAATATCAATATATAGAAAAGGTATAACTCACAAAACTTCATTTTAATATAATCCATCTAAAGTTTGAGCGTCTTGTAAAGACGCTTATTCAATTAATTAAATTTTACTTTGTACTCGGCTTATCTTTTCGAATCAGTATTGCATACTGTTTAATTTATTCATAAACTTTAGTGCATACCAGTTTTATTATCAACCTTTAATGTGGTTCATTATCTGTGCCAACCTCGGTCGAAAATTGTAACGGAAGAGCATCAATCTATTTTGTAGACTTTATTATTAAAATGTTCTAATAAAGAGCTGACTGAGGAGGAAGAGAACGAGGCAGATATGTATGCTGCGATGATACCACATTACAAACCACTCGATGGAGATGATGCTCCCAAAGTGACTTTTAATTCTGCTATCTCGTTGGTTAATAGGTAACATAATGCTTCATTTATGTTATCGTTAACAATTAATGAAATGTAATCATTGCTTAAAAAATACTGTTTAAAATAGCTATTTTAATGCGCTAATATTGTGCTCTCAATTATGCAGATATTGCGCAAAGTTACCTAGCGATACTTTTACAAGACTAACACCAGAATGGTCTGTCGAAACGGTAAATATCCACGATACGGCAATGTATATCTGCTCTCTACGACTTCCTATAAATTCACCATTGAAGTATGTAGTTACGGTGAGTAGTTATAAGTTTATCGATTAACGGACATAGAACTACTCGATGTCTTTTTAGCGTTTTCGCTCAATTCCAAGATTATTTTTGTGTTTAGCATAAATATTAAAGATCATCACTACCCCCATCACATCCCCCCCCCTCACACACACAAAATTTTTATAATATTATGACATATTTTTTTATTATGCTCTAGTCATATCCAATGCCAAATAGAGCTATGGCTAGACGTATGGCTGCTTTGCAAATGTGCATCGATCTACATCGAGAAAACGAGATAGATGATAATTTGTTACCTATCGGAAAAGAAAATTTTAAAGCCAAGCCTGAAGATGCTGAAGTACCTGCTTTACCGGATGAAAGCAGGGCTGACTTTTCAGAAGCTAGACCCGGGACGACAAAACGCAGACAGTATTACTATAAAAAGGTTGCGCTTATTTCTATCAAAATTTGTTCTTCATTCCCTCTCATTATTTTGTAAATAGTTATCATCAACTTGCATCATTCTTTCCAGACAGCTGAAGCATTAACAGATTGTAGGCCAATAGTTGGAGTACCATCTTATTTATATCATATTAATATGGTATTAAGTTGTCCTCTGCCCGAAGAACAAAATACACGAGGCAGACGCATTTATCCCCCTGAAGAATCGGCCATTGGATTTGGTATACTTACATTAAAGGAGATACCTAAGGTAAAACATTTTTAAACTTGTTCTTGCCTAACTGTGTGTTCTAAATATTATTTTTTTAAGAAATTTATAAATGTTTTTAACACATGTCATATATAAGTTATTTTCCTTTGTAGTTGTGTCCATTTCCTATTTACACTAGGTCGGGTGAAGTTCATGTGCAATTAAAACTTAGTAAGCAGACTATAATTTTGGATGAAGTTCAGGTAGAAAGAGTCGATACTTTCCTTAACTATACCTTTACAAACGTTTTGAGGTTACAGAAATATCTAATGCTCTTCGATCCAAATGCTTCAGAGAATTCGTATATAATTGTACCAATAAAAATATGTAAGTATAAAAATCTATACTCTCTAGAGGAACATAAATACGAAAATTTATTTGTTTCAGCAAATAAGTTTAAAATCATGCAAGTAATTCTTATAAAATATATTTTATTTTCAAGTTAAAAATTAAAAAAGTAATAAAATTTAATTAATTCATAAAAATTTAATTATATATATTTCAAAGAATGTAAATGGCGAAATATATATTTCCACGACTTTTTGTTGTCATGTCAAAATTTCTGATATGTTATTAATTTTCAAATAACTGTTTAAATTACGTATTTCATTTTGTAAAATTTATAGTGTTTGTTTCCTTAATCTTACAATAATATAAATATATCAACATTAATAATTTCGCATCTATGCCTTTCTGGATTTCTCTATTCCTTTCTTTCTTCTCAGATATAAAGATTCTTTTAAAATTCATGAAAATATAATACTTGTAAAATTTAACTTATTTTTAGTTACGACAGATGAAGGATCAGATATTTGCGTAGATTGGAATTTTCTAGAATGCATTTATCAAAATCGAAATGCAGTACCAATCAAGGTTCCAGAAGAAGACAGGAAAAATTTCAAGTTTGATCCTTCCAAATATTACGATGCAGTGATCATGCCATGGTATAGAAGTCAAGATCAACCACAGGTATACATTTAAATGTATTAGTATTAATTGTGTATAAATGTATTAGTATTAATGTATTTAAATTAATTATGTATTAGTGAATCTTTTATATATTTTATTATTTTATGTGTTATGCACACACACGCACGCGCGCGCGCGCAAAGACGTATAAAAAGAAAGAAAGAAACAGAGAGGTAAAGAGAAAAATAGGGATAGATAGATAGGCACAAACATACAAACATACACGGTACGGTCCAAAAGTTTTAGGACTGAATTTTTTACGGTTGTACTACTAATGTCATTTACCGGGGCGGAGTGGAATTACGTACTAGAAACCCTCCTCGAAGATTGTACCAAGTGGCGTTAGTGTGGTTTCAGTTGTTGTCAAGCAATGACGTTTCGCGCAACTCGTATTTGTTACCTCTGTCAAAAATTTGAGATGGATGTGAAGGAAGAACCATGTGTGGCAATAAAATTTTCTTGTAAAGCCGATTTGTCGGCCGCGGAGACGGTGGAAATGATCTAAAAGGCTTACGGGAATACAGCCTTGACTGATTTTTCCTCCTGCAGACAATGCGCCGACTCATTCGGTAGTAATGTTTCATCAGTTTTTGACGCAAAACAGGTCGTGACGTTGCACCACCCCGTCGTACTCGCCGGATTTGAATCCCCTCGACTATTTCATATTCCCAAAACTAAAATTGCAGCTATCGGCCTTACCATCAAAATTTTATTGAGACACGTTGTTCTTTCTTCATATCCATCTCAAATTTTTGACAGAGGTAATAAATACCAGTTGCGCGAAACGTCATCGATCGACAACAACTGAATCCACACTAACGCCACTTGGTACAGTCTTTGAGGAGGATTTCTAGTACGTAATTCCACTTCGCTCCGGTAAATGACATTAGCAGTACAACCGTAAAAAAATCAGTCCTAAAATTTTTGGACCGCACCGTGTATGTACGTACGTATATATGCGCGCACGTATGTATGTATGTATGTATGTATGTATGTATGTATGTATGTATGTATGTATGTATGTATGTATGTATGTATGTATGTATGTATGTATGTATGTATGTATGTATGTATGTATGTATGTATGTATGTATGTATGTATGTATGTATGTATGTATGTATGTATGTATGTATGTATGTATGTACAATACATATATACATAATCATGTAGGGTGTTGTGTGTGTGTGTGTATGTATATATACGTTTGTGTATGTGTATATATATATTTTTTCCTTTAGTACTTCTATGTAGCGGAAATATGCACAAACTTGAATCCAAAATCTTCTTTTCCTGGACACGATTATAGTACTTTTGAAGAATATTACTTGAAGAAATATGGTATACAAATACAGAATCTAGAACAATCGTTGTTAGATGTGGATCATACATCAGCTAGATTAAACTTTTTAACTCCTAGGTGAGAGGGGATCTGTGAAGCAGCTATTTATTTATATAGACAACACTTGATAAATTATTTATTTTTTAGATATGTAAATCGCAAAGGTGTTGCTTTGCCTACAAGTAGCGAAGAAACAAAGCGCGCCAAGAGAGAAAATTTAGAGCAGAAGCAGATTCTCGTTGCTGAATTGTGCGCAATTCATCCTTTTCCAGCGTCTTTGTGGAGACAAGCGGTTTGCTTACCTTGCATATTGTATAGAATTAATGCTTTGTTACTCGCTAATCAAATACGATGTCAAGTTGCGCAAATGATAAACTTGGGGCAACAAGTTCTGAATTCAGGTGTGCATATCATAAATAAAGAAATCTACATATATTTCGAGAAGGCATAGATATTACGGCGGGATCGTGAATAACAATTATGATAGAGTTTAAATATAAGAATAATATATTTATAATTACACTCGAAAAATATATTTTAGATTTCGAATGGCCGGCATTAGATTTTGGATGGAGCTTGGCAGAAGTATTGAAAAGATCAAAAGAAACGGAAAAAGCGAAACAAACAAAAAGTGAAAATGTCCAAGGCAATTCGCCTTCGAACAATATGATCTCCAACAAGTGCCAAAATACATCTAGCCAAGACATAAATAATAAGCAGAACGTAATGTGTAATGAGAAGCAAAGAGAACTGAAATCCGGCGATACGAAAAGTGATGAAGCGGAAGATGAGATTGCCGACGATCAAAAAGATGACGAATTGGAGATTGGTACATGGTCAAATGATATGGCATGGTCAAATGATGTGGAAATGAATTGTATGGATTATGATGCTGCAGACAATCTGAAATCGTTTCCTCTAAATGTGACGGTCTTGCCGCAAGATTTTGGTTGGAACGACATTCGATACGGCTCACCGACATACGAATCCGATTTTGATGAATCCGACGACGTGTATAGTGACGGCTTTGCCGATACGTCCGACGAAAGTGAAGACGAAAGTAGAGGGCTGAAGATTTCTTATATGGGAGAAAATGTTGCGGAAGCTGTGGAGGATGAGAAACAAATATCTAAGCAGGAGATCAATAAAAAGATATTGGATCTCTTAGAGACAGAGAAGAATTTTGACAATAATTTCTGGATGTACGCGGAAAAGGATGAAGAATTATTACTCGCGAAACATAAGGAGGAGCATTATGAGTTTGCTAAGAAAAAGGAGCACGATATAATGATGGATGGTACCTTTATATCTTGTAATTCTGAAATTACGATTAAGAGGAAGAATTCGTCGAGTTGTCAAATTGATAGAGAACAACCCGATTATAAATATAAGGATTATATCGAAACTGTTGTAACAAGATATACCGACGAAGTATTAAACAAGAAGCTAGCTAAATCTATTCAAATAACAAAAAAGATTAATAATAAGCCGGATGAAATTAATTATATAAATAGCGATCTTTTTAGTTTTGATTATCAACCGGAATTAAAGAATCATCCGGGGCCAAGTCCTAGTTTAATTCTGCAAGCTTTAACGATGTCTAATGCAAACGATGGCATTAATCTGGAACGATTGGAGACGATCGGGGACTCATTTCTCAAGTATGCTATAACTACATATTTGTATTGCACATATGATAATATTCATGAGGGAAAACTTAGCCATTTAAGATCGAAACAGGTACGTCGACCGCGATTTGGAGATATATAAGCGCGCACGCGTTAGAACTACATTTATATTTAAATATTCTTTTTAATTTTCAATTTTAGGTTAGCAATTTGAATCTTTATAGACTTGGAAGACAGAAAATGCTTGGCGAAAGTATGATAGCGACCAAGTTTGAACCGCATGATAATTGGCTGCCGCCGTGTTATTACGTTCCCAAAGAGCTCGAGCAAGCGCTGATAGAATCTGGTGTTCCTTCCGCTCTGTGGAATCAAGCTGACATTCCCACCTTGCAAGCTGTAAATCCTACCGAAATAACTCAACTCGTTAGAGAGACTGAAGAGAAACTTGTCATTATGAAAAGTGAATTGGATAAAATCGAAAGCAGACTGTCCAACAATTTAGATAATCTGCGATGCTTCATACCTTACAATTTAATTACGCAACACAGTATCCCGGATAAAAGTATCGCGGATTGTGTAGAAGCTCTGATAGGAGCATATTTAATTGCATGTGGACCTCGTGGAGCGCTTCTCTTCATGACTTGGTTAGGGATTCATGTTTTGCCTACCGAACAGGTTTGCACGATAAGCGAAAATGAGCCGGAAGAAAGAATACCTGGTAGTACGCCATATGTTAAGGGAACTAATGAACACGGCACAACTACTTGGACACAGGTGAGTAAACACTTGGTATAGCACAAGTTGTCTCGAAATTGTCCGAATCGCATTAATCTTTGCGGAATTAATTTCTGTAAGCAATAATGTATTTAGTCACTAATAGTTTTTGAGTTATAAGCCAATAAAAGACTTTAACGTGTAAAAAGAAAAAAAAAAATTTTACAAGGAGAAAATGTGAATAATGGAACATATTCGTCATGTGTCATTTTAAACGGATCGTTCTTTGACAGAGTTTTAATTTGAGGTTTAATTACACTAAGGTATCTCTAAGACGTGAACGTTTCAGAAAATAATAATCTCCATTGTACATATGCGATAATTTTATACAAAGGAAAAATTGGCTCTAAATCTTGACTGAAAAGGAATACTATGAGCGCTATGCACATTCTTCATCAATTTTTGTACAGCCTATATATTATTCATTCTCATTTGTAAAGTTTTGTTTGTAGTAATATCCGAAATATTAAATATATATATTGAGAATATGGTTTCATATATATATATATATATATATACATATGAAAATTTTTTTAGATTTGTTACGGGAAGTTGGAAGAGCCACAAAATCCATTACTTCGATACATTCCTGATCCAGAGAATGAGTTACGTATGATGCTCGACGGATATAACGAATTAGAAAAAAGTATAGGATATAAATTTCGCGATAGTAGTTATCTTTTGCAAGCGTTTACGCACGCCTCCTATCAACCAAACAGATTAACGGATTGTTATCAACGTTTGGAATTTCTCGGTGATGCTGTGCTAGGTAAGACTTTGCGTAATTAATATGGAAAATGTCTCTCGGTGAAACTGGCTCACATTGCGAGAATTGATCAATATATTATCATCTTTATGCTAATGCTACAATTAATTGGTGCATTTTTGTTATTAATTACACATCTGTAATACATAATAGTAACCCATAATGATTGATTAAATGTCTTTGGATGCTGCGGTTGGGTTAGTCTCAGTAGGATACTCGTATCGCAATTATTTCTTCATGATAAATATTTTATCTTTATTGTATTTTATTTTTAAAATCGCAAGCACGTACATATGCATACACATACAAAAATAAAGATATAATTGATAACATGAGAAAAAAATGCACAAATTACAGCAATCATACCCGCGTGAGGGTAATTTCATTCATCATCTTTGTATATACATATGTGCGTGCGTGCGTATGATGTATTCTTGATAGATATATTATAATATTTCGTAATGGTATAATATATCTCGTATTTTTATGTATGTGTGTCGTGCATGCATATATGTGAAAGTAAAAGACATTTTCAATCAGGTAGTCATAATTGTCAATTCTCACAATTTGGATCAATTTCATCGAGAGACAATTTTCCATGATAACTGCGTGCGTGCATACTTGCGTATGTATATGTGTGTGTGTGTGTGTGTGTGTGTGCGTGCGTGTGCGTGCATGCAGGATCAAACTTAATCATCAAACTGTAATGATACACTGAAATATTATTTTACATTTCAGATTATTTGATAACCAGACATTTATACGAGGATTCCCGACAGCATTCACCGGGTGCTTTAACAGATTTAAGATCTGCTTTAGTTAACAACACAATATTTGCTTCTCTAGCTGTGAGATGCGGTTTCCACAAGTATTTCCGCCATCTCTCTCCTGGTCTAAGCGTAGTGATAAATCGCTTTGTCAGAATACAGGAAGAAAATGGACATTCCATTAGCGAAGAGGTATAAAAGGGATTATCATTATAAACATGCGATATAATACAGTAAAAAAGAGTGGACACACACATACACACACTTGGCTATTTTAGATAAAAGGATCCCACTAAATAATCATATAACTATATATAATATATAATATATAAAAAAAAATTTCATTTTTCCATAATTTGAAATATGGTTCAAGGGAAAATATAAAAATAAAGATTAAATACTTTTTTTATTAATAAGAAAAGTATGACATTTAGTATGATCGTAAATATGACATTTAAATGTTCACGAGCAATTTCTAAATGACAAAATATAATATTAAATATTAAACCAACAAAATAAGCATAAGACATGATAAATTGTAATTGTCCAAAAAAACTAAAATAAACTGTAATTTTGTCCACCTTTATAGCGAATATTTATGAAAAATACATTATCAATTATTAAGATTGTTATTTCCAAGAAAAATAAACAATTATTTTTTGTTCGTTCAAACAAAATGTGCTTTAAGTGATTAGATATATTCTTAGTTAATAAATACATGTTTGTTAAATCTGCAAATCTGTATGTCCACTTTATTTGTGTGTATGAAGGAAATTTGTTTTTGATAAAAACATTTGTGTTTACACATAAAATCATATATATATATATATATATATAATATTAATACATTATGCATTTCAGTATTACTTGATCGGCGAAGAGGAATGTGAGGAAGCTGAAGACGTAGAAGTACCAAAAGCACTGGGTGACGTTTTCGAATCATTAGCCGGTGCTATTTACTTGGATAGTGGAATGTCTCTTGATGCAGTATGGAGCGTTTATTACACGATAATGAAATCAGAAATTGGTAATATATATCTCTTGATTTATATAATTAAAACAAAGATTTAAGATGCGCAGTCAATTTATTAAAAAAAAATGTTATATAATTGTAGAACAATTCAGTACCAATGTTCCCAAGTCTCCAATCCGCGAATTATTGGAATTAGAACCAGAAACGGCAAAATTCGGTAGGCCTGAGAAACTGGCTGACGGCCGTAGAGTTCGAGTAACTGTAGACGTATTTGGTAAGGGTTCCTTTAAAGGTATCGGACGAAATTATAGAATCGCAAAGTGTACGGCGGCCAAGTGCGCTCTGAAGAAATTAAAGAGCAGAGTGCAAAACTATCCGAGGCAAAGAACTGTGTGACAAAGTTTATAATTAATAAGAGAAAAAGAGAGAAAATATACAAATTTATATTACGTTCAAAAATTTGCCCAAGTGTACATTGTAAGATTATCGAGCGTACTTATACAACGTTAAAAATATAATCTTTCATCCGTATAAAATGTCGCATCAACATGATAATTTAGCTAACGAGTCTTATCGAAGAAGATACTTTATTCGAGCCTAATCGCATTAATTGCGCTCTGACAATTAATGACATTAGATGTAGTATGAGTAAATAATTCAACTATTTACATATGACTGATAATACAATACAAATAAGACAATGGTAGATAAATTGGAATATATTATTATTCAAGAATACGCAATAGTATCTCGTTTCTGATAATTGGTTATCAGTATTTATTTATAAAACATACATTTCTTATATTTATAAAACATACATTTCTTTTCTTTTTTTTCTATTGTGTTTATTATCAACGTAGAAATATACATATATTCATTTTTTCGCTACTTTAACACATTGCAACTTTGAGAAATATTTTAAAAACAATCATGTTTGTATTTCCAAGTACAATTTGTCGATTTATCAAAATATTTTATATAACTGTCATTGTTTGAAAATTCTAGTCACGCTAGTGCTGTTGATTATTTTATAATCTCTAATGAAAAGAAATCTTTATATATATATATATATATATATATATATATATATATATCATATGTGTATATATATATACATACACATATACATGTGTGTGTGCGTGTGTGTGTATATATATATGTATATCTGTATAATCTGTATAATAGAATTAACCCGAAAAACCATCGCGTCCTGTATGCAGCGCGTAACGTATCAGCAATTCTAGTTATTTTGTTATTTTCTTGCTAGAAACTACGTATATAAAAAACAGAAATACAATTACACATGGCAGCAAAAATCGATAAAATTAAGTTAAATCATGATAAATGATGATGCAAATGAACAATATGTATGAAATAAAAAACATCTCATAGTATTTTATAGCTTTCTTTCTTATCATAATGCAGATTATTGCTCATGAAAATGTATTAACTAAGAAGAGTCCTATGACTTTTATTGTGAATTTTATAAGAGAAAAGATGAATAAAGTGTTTTGTAATGTATAGAGAAAGTTTTTTAATTTAATAGTAAATGCAAAAATTAACATGTTATATAACAAGAAAAAATAAAAATATTACACACACACACACACACACACACACACACAAAATATACAAAGCAGCAACAATCAATATCTATGAAATCTATATAATTTTTCTAGGTTTGAAGATAATTCCTAGCGATAGATACAAAATGTAAAAAGTGAAGAAAATATATCTTTGTTTAAAAAAATTGTTCTTTATGAAAATTCCGAAAGTAATGGCCTTGAAAAAAAAAAAAACTAAACTTTATACATGCTTCCTAAAATTATACAAATTATAACTGTTTGTAATGTTTTTTTATATCTTTCAATCTAGAAGAGTGTTTCTTTAGATGTCATATATGTATATATATGCATATGTATGTATACATTTGTGTGCGTATAAAACTGATGTGGACCCTATTATTTATATTATATATAGTTAAAAACAAATTTTAAGAATCTAATTGGCTGTAAAAGAGTGCTATGGCGGGGTCTTCGCATTCGGAAGTCATTAAGACATCCCGAAATTTATCAAGAAGTTGTAACAACTGGGATCTACGAATGTTTTCTAAATACATAATCTCTTCCAAGTGATAACCACCGTTAAAATAACCAAGACGGCACAATCTATCGAGTAGTTTCCTATCGTCGGAAGGAATATCGTAATCTTCCGATTGATAATCATATAACGTATCCTCCTTACCTGTAAGCGACAATTCCTTTTTGATTTCAGTAGGCGTCCCTTTTGGCGTATCGTTCAAACTCCATGTGCTTCCGCTTTTTTCTATCACGTCTGTGTCACATGTTTCTTGATCTTTTGTATCCTAATATTAAGCATAAATAGAAATTCAGAAAAAATTTGTCAAGATGTGCACGATAAATAAGATGGAGTCATCTCGACCGCGGGCAGATTGACTTCAAGCCCTCTTCCAAGGACAATATTATTTACAATAGAATTATACTCAATAACGTTATATTTTGCTGCACAAATTATGAAATTAATTTTGCTATTTCAATGGATCAATTTTGCCCAGCAAAATTAGAAATGTCCATTATAATTGAGCAAACATATTCCAAATATGATAATATATTCATATTACAATGAATAAATAATATAAATTGTAATAAGTTGTAGCTTACTAATGATGATACCATTGGTATATACCGCACGTATGTATGTAATTGTAGGAGCAAATGATTCTTTAATAGCCATATAATTATCTTTACTAATTGCGTTTGTTGATGCGGTTGGCTTAAAGGATTCAACTTTTGGCTAATAGAAGTTGGTAAGGAGAAATCATTGATGACCTAAAAAATATATAACATTTTTATTAGTCTTTAATAACCAAGTTTAAAATTAAAGATTAAATAATTATAGATTAATTTTTCGAAGTTTGAAATTAATATGTAATAGATTCGACAAGAATAAAATAAAAACAACTATATAGCATATTCATATATACTTGAAGTAAGCAAACTCCTGGGAAATGTTCGGAGAAAGAGTCTAATAACTGACTGGTCAAAATAGCATCAGGGGAAATAACGTAGATGTTGCTTTCACAAAGTGGGTAAATTATCGTAGCCTTTGCCCAGTAAACTAAATGGCCAGTTAGCTGGAACACTTGCGCGAGCGTCAGATCCGAATTTGCCGCTAAAGTTTGTACACTTTTCAACGGATTGTACATTTGAATCAAACGTTTAAGTGCCGGAGAGCAGTCTATTTGCAAAGATTCTAACAAGTCTAATGGCTCCGTTAATAAAAGTATTCCGTGATAAGGTCTTAAACTATTCAAACATCTGCAAAAAAACGAATATAATAATATTATATATGTTTAAATATGTTATTGTGCATATATATATACCTCTCCCTTTCTTTATTATATTTTTTGATAACGTTACATTACTTGTTATATGATAGAATCAAATAGTTTTTAAACTTGTTATCTCCTAAACAGTCCCAAAAAATCAGTAAGTACATATTTGTTGTGTTATTTATCATATGCAATGGGATCAAATCTGTTACTTTTTCTCTACCTCTTTCTTTGACTGTGTATATGAATAATGCTAAGCAATATATTCAAATATTTAAAGAGTGACAACAAATTTGTATCATATATAAACAGTAATTTCCGAAACATCTTCCCTCTCTCTTTCTGGGAACATGTTTGCTCTCTCCTATTTTTTTCAAGATCAAACTTTCTATTCAACTATAAGTTAACGTTCTTTCATTCGGTTGCATATAAGATATAAGATGCAATAATGTTGGTAGCACTTTATGTAACAAACCTATCTATAATCTCAGGATCAATGAGTAAACCTTTCTTATGTGACTGATGAACTTTTTGAGGAAGACAGAAGCGCACTTGAATCCACTTGTTAATCATGATACTGACTATGCCAGAAGTGCTGAGATTACTAAAGACAGATTTTAAACCACGTGCCAGTGAACTTCTTTGAAGGATTAATTCGTACGGTGATTCATCGCAATCACTCTCACCCTCGGATCTAGACATATATATGCGACATATTATATGACTATATTATAGTACATTATACGACTATAGCAAAAATTAAGAATGATTGTATTCACCTTCCCGCAATTTCATCGTGCGTAGACACCATTATTTTTATTTCGTCCGTCAGAAAACCACATCTTCTTTCCTCGTGTCTCAATGCTATGCCTAATCTAAGAACGTCAAAATACAAGTTCCGCGTGTTGTAAACACTTTGCATATATGTAGAAATTACATTACCTTTTGCTTAAGTCATAGTAACATCTTACTATCGAATGACTCGCTTGTGCTTGCAGCGCAAAGACAATATTGAAAAGCATAGAAGAATTGACTTCCTTCAAGCCACGAGATAAAACTAAAGTCGGATGTCCAACAAAGCGAACATCATTAACTTTTAATTCGAATTTTTGCTCGCATAATTCCGGCTTTACAGCAAATAAAGTAGATAGAACTTCGTCTGTTAAACCAGTTAGATTTCCATTACTTATGTTTGATGTTGGAAATGGCAAAGACTGTTAAATAAAATAGAATGTTATGACTAATTATTAGTACAAATTATTATATATATCGTGAATAACACAATTTAAAAATTATCGGTGAACGTTTTTCACGCATTCGAATAATATTATACGCATAAATAATGGAACATACTTGCAACAAGTCTTCCGTATTCGTTAGCGAATAAGGGTTTTTTCGTTTAGTGCATTGGCTCGAATCCCTCACATGATTCGTCATATGTGGATACCGAAATAACAATCTATCACCTTTACTGTCGCTTTTTACCAAAATTATACTTAGTGGATAGATTCCCATGTTTTACAATCAATAGTCGAGTTGCAATAAAACTAGGTTAGATTACAAAACACTCGTCATGACCAAAATTACATCAATTATATATGTATAGGTATATACATATATAGTAGGAATTTTTATTACGAAAATTATATACCGTAATCATCTCTACTGTTTATTTCAATGAAAAATATCACATATTATGTATATATATACACACATAATACGATCTCTTCCAGATACTAATTATACTAATTCTCAATCGTTCAATACTTCGATAGTGAACGCAGACAAATTCAACAGCTGTTCCAAAGCCACAGATGATATAAGAAAATAGATAGCTCCTTCTTCTTCTCCTATGATTTTATTGGCCAACTTTTGGAATAGGAATCCAAAATTACCGGCCATCAACTGATGTCACGTCTGTAACGGGTGTGACGTCCCGCCATTTTTTCGAACCCATATTTGCAATAATAATTAAGAAATGCTTTTACTTATAAATACAGAACAATTGAATAACCTATTCGTTCTATTTCTTATTAGTAGCGATTTTTATTATTATTGTTAATTACTTAACGTGCTTATTTTATACGCCCTATTTAGCTTAGAAATATAATATACTTTTAGTCTATAACTACGAACTATAAGAAATTAGAGATCTCTCTATATAACAGCGCCGCGATCAATCAGCGAGCTCCATTTTGGAACTAGCGACACGAACCAATCAGGCGCCACCCCTAGAACCGAACCGCGCACGTGTAGCGCTCAGGAACTAACCAGCGATTTTTAGAATTAATTAATATTAAAACATCTTAACATAGATTTGGGGATGGTAATACGCTTTAACAGTCATTATTAATCGAGCTTCTATTACGACAAATGTAAAAGATTATAAAGTCATAATTATCTATTGAATTAACCTTTTATAAACTATTAAAGATCCGAAAGCGATCATTGAAATTTATGTTAAAGCCTCTTAATAACTCAAATAAATAACTTCAATAAATAATAATTATGACTTTGTAAATGATTAATCTAATTATGTAAACGTTTCACTTTTTAGCTTAAGCATTATGCGATGACATAACTACTTATTAAGACTCCACTGTTATACTTTGTGGAATCATATTTGCATATAATAATTTGCAAACAGCTTTCTTTATAAATAATTAGAACCAATAGTTAAAACTATATGAAAATTGATTAGCTCTAAAATATCATTGAAATACTAAGCCAACGATAAATTATTATAAATTGATTCCATAAACAAGAGAATTAGATATAAATTTTAATATTTTACACTAGCCTAGCATTACGAAATATTCAAAGAATAAAATATAAGAATATTCAGATCAATCGATGCATGTAACTCGGTAGAGGGGATGCTGAGACCGGCCAACTCCTTATCTATATCACTCCGGCGTGTATCAAAACATACGAAATTCGCAAGCAAGCTCCTGTAGCTACCCGGTGATTCGATTAAGAAGAATTTTACGACGGATCTTTCTGGAAGGAGTAATTCCCACCCCCCAAAGCCCTTCAAATGACCTATGACCAATGCATGTTCCACACGGCACCAAAGTCCGATTCGAATGCCTTTGTCTCAAAGGTATATAAACCGCTAATTTCGCGCTCCGATTTATTATATATTCTATATTCGTCCTTTAAGCAAGTATCTCATTATATTCTTCGAGCTGTATCAATCATTATAACATACATTACTCGGCGTTAAGACTTCTGATTCTTTCATAATTGTTAATCGTGCGCTAGATATTCAATTGTGCAAAAACTGAATAAAGAACTCTGTGCATAATTTCGAGTGAATTAAATTCAACCTTACTCGCTGCGACCGAGGTCCTCCTGGAAGCGTGAAGGTAGAGAAACGTGCAGCAGAGCTATAGATTGCAGTTACAATACGGTAAGTAATTATAATTCCCCTTAATCCTGATCACGTAGTCTTAGCGAAGATTAGAAATTTGTTAATGACTGAGAGCCACTTCAATCCCTTACCTCATCGATTATTCCATCGTCACTCAGCAACTCGTACGCTCACAGTGACATTCTTATATCCCTTATTTAATAAAGAAAAACCCCTGTCAAGCGCTGGCATGTAGCTGACAGTTTTCGGTCAGTCAATCCTTAACTAACGCAAACTATTATCAAATAATCATCAAATACCCTGAATCTTCCAAACAGTATTAATACTAAAAGAAAGTTAGACTTTTAGTTAAGTAATACTACTGTTGACACTCGGACGTCGTCCAACCCTTTGTTAACCTGACGCTGAGCATCCTCTGTCATGCCCTAAGCGTCATTCTATACCTAATCCTAGATATTCCTCTCGTCATCGAGCACCCAATGTTGTGCCCTGATCGACAATTTCCAATCACCACCCAGTATATCTCCATAACTAACCGGGCACCCTACGTTGTGCCAGGTCAGTAAATTTCCTCGACTGCCTATCTCTCCATTTAAGATCGTCAGCGGAAGATTTATAAACAAAAATATATTTCATATTTTATTCTCTCTCTTCTCATCCGCCCTTAAATTTCCATCGCCGCCGAGCACCCAATGTTGTGCCCTTGGTAGCACTCCGTACAAATAATTCTGCTTTTGTTAACTGAGCATCCATTGTTATGCCCTGGTTAACGCTCTCCGCATTCTCCATACCTTCCTTTTGAATTAAAAGATTAGATTGTACAAAGATATAAATTTAGTAATGATACTGTATTCTTTATAACTAATTACCCTCAAACCTTATCCCCTTTAACAACAATCATCCTTATAAGAAATTTTAACTTAAATAAAATTTCTAATCTTCAATTTAGTTTTAAGGCACGATTCCTGAATGCTATATATGTACATACATATTACATTCTATATAAATACACATATATTAAATAATTTTCAAGTTACATAAAATATAAAATAACTTTCTTAGACTTTTATTTAATTAATTATATCATAATATCTTTTCTCTTTTCTTACGAATTCACATTAATGAAACCTTTATCCTTGACTGAAGAACTTAATAAAATAGTAAGCAACTTACCACAATTAACCTTATTAATAATAATTGGACTCATTGATGATTACTTTAACGGATATATAGTTGAAGATCTATGAATAGTTCTCTTAAAACATCTTTGAAATTCTCAAATCATATATTTGTATTTACATACGTAAAACAACCCTAGCAAATCCCTAGAAAAATAATAAATTGTTATTCTGTGTCTCCACACTCCATTTTCCCTAGATCTATAAGTCAGGTCCTAGCTCTCGGCGTCCCCAGGGTATAACCGGTGCATGCAGGTTGCCCAATAAAATAGAGAGCATCCTTTTCTTTTGCTAACCTAGGTATAGTGAAAGAAAGAATTGTCACTCCAGACGTGACAACGGCTATCAATTTCTGGGGTGATATGTATTGTGCGTGGCCCTACTGAAATAGGATTTATCCTGACTGAAAGTTGTTATTCATCTGCCGATTTTTTTTGTATTAATGTGATTGCTATTTTACTGTGATATTTTACTTGAATGCAATTTTATTGTGATTTCATGAAAGCAGTTAAGTGGAACTTCAATTAAGATAATAATTAAGACGATATTAGAATGAATGTGTCGTTAAACATAATTTTTGTTCTAGAAATGCTCAAATGCAAATACTGCAAAGAAATAATTTTCTCATATGATGATGTTCCAAAACATGAATGTTTTTTGAATAAAAATGTTTATGTGACAGATAATAATACTCTTCATACGGAAGAAGACCCTGATATAGTAAACAATGTGGAAACTGAAGCCGAATATTTGGATCAGCCGAAGACAAATAAACTACGTAAAAAATAATTATTTATAAAATTATAGAATTATTAATTAAAATATTATCTTTACTCAACTATTTAACTTACTCTTCTCAGCGTGATAAAAAAGAAAATATCTTGACTATCTTCCTTTCGGCAGAAAAAGATTTTTAACCTATGTTGTTGCCCTTCTTCTCTTTCACCGGAATCTTTAAATTTACATAGGCTATATGTTAATTATTATAGATGCTGTTTGGACCAAAGATGCTACTCTCGCTCTTCTAAGCTTGTATGAGAGTAAGAAGAACATGCTGAACAATCCGAAGAAGAAAGTTGAAATATGGGAAGCGATATCAAATGGTCTGATGAATTTTGGGATTAAGGTATAAATTTTCGATGTGAATAAATAGAAAATAAATATGTAAAAAATGTCTACATTGCTTATAATATTTTAATTTATATTTTAGATGTCACGCGATCAAGTACGATGGAAATTCAATGCCTTGAAAAAGAAATATAAAAAATGCGTTGACAACAACTCCGCTTCTGGAAGAGGTGCAATGAACTTCGAATTTTACGACCAAATGGAAAAAATTTTACTGTCATAGAAACTATGACATAGAAACTATGTCATAGAAACTATGTCTTTTAAAGAGAGTAATTTATTCTCTATTAATTCGCATTACAACAATGACATAGATACTATGTCATAGAAACTATTAGCGTTTCCGGGTTGCACGGGTTTGCTCGACCCAAAGTTGATTAATCACTATTCTACTATAAATTCAAGTCGTTTATTGGCAGAGACGATGCAATGACGTCATTAATCAACCTTGGGCCGAGCAAATCCGTGCAAAACGAAAACGCTAAATGACATAGAAACTATGCATAGAAACTATGACATAGAAACTATGGCATAGAAACTATGGCATAGAAACTATGGCATAGAAACTATGGCATAGAAACTATGGCATAGAAACTATGGCATAGAAACTATGGCATAGAAACTATGGCATAGAAGCTATGACATAGAAACTATGTCTTTAAAAGAAAGTAATTTATTCTCTATTAATTCGCATTACAACAATGACATAGATACTATGTCATAGAAAATATTAGCGTTTCCGGGTTGCACGGGTTTTCTCGACCCCAAGTTGATTAATCACTATTCTACTATAAATTCAAGTCGTTTATTGGCAGAGACGATGCAATGACGTCATTAATCAACCTTGGGCCGAGCAAATCCGTGCAAAACGAAAACGCTAAATGACATAGAAACTATGACATAGAAACTATGGCATAGAAACTATGGCATAGAAACTATGACATAGAAACTATGACATAGAAACTATGGCATAGAAACTATGGCATAGAAACTATGGCATAGAAACTATGGCATAGAAACTATGGCATAGAAACTATGGCATAGAAACTATGGCATAGAAACTATGGCATAGAAACTATGACATAGAAACTATGACATAGAAGCTATGACATAGAAACTATGACATAGAAATTATGTCTTTAAAAGAGAGTAATTTATTCTCTATTAATTCGCATTACAACAATGACATAGATACTATGTCATAGAAACTATTAGTAATAATTATTAATTATTAAAGTATATTAAATATTATTCTATCAAAATGATTCTATTATTTAAAAGTTAATGTTCTTAATGTTTAAGTAAAAAAATGTTCTGTTTTTAATGTGATATACAGTGAGACTAGAGTTGAAAATGATTGCAAATAAGTCATATAAATGTTATAGTACAATACAAAAGTCCCAAAGTTATTATTAAAGTATATTAAATATTTTTCTATTAAAATGATTCTATTGTTTAGAAGTTAATGTTCTTAATGTTTAAGTAAAAAAATGTTCTGTTTTTAATGTGATATACAGTAAGAATTGAAAATAATTGCAAATAAGTCATAATTTTATCGTATTTTTTTTCTCGTTTTTGTTATAAATTTATATAAATCTATAAAAAGTGTACATGTTCTCGTATAGTTTTTGTAATTTCAATACATATAATATTGTATTATTTATTTGGTATTTAATTATTCATTTAGAATTATCATCAAAGATTATCAAAATTAATTTGTCATTTATACAATCATTAACTTTTCAGAGCATCAGACAAAATTTGCACTTTATATTATTATTCGGGAAAAAGTTCGTAAAATAATTGCATCCGACGGTCTATTCCTGCAATTCCGCGATCATCTATTTCCAAATTGTCATTGGCATTCACTAAATTAGCAAAGTAATCATCATTATATTCAGCAAAATCATAAATGTCGTTCTCATCAATACAATAGTTGTGTAATATGCATGCTGCTACTACTGTATTGGTTATGAAGCTCATGTCGCGATATTCGGTGAAAAATTTGATGCGACGAAATCGTCCTTTTACGTATCCAAATCCTCGTTCAACGGACATTCGCGTAGATGAATGTATAAAATTAAACTCTACCTGACAAGGTGTAAGATGACCATTGTTTCGAAAAGGTGGAACGAGCCACGCTAAAGACGGATAAGCAGAATCACCTAATAAAAAAGTTCTATTCGGGAATAACATTCTTGCGTTTGCATTTGCTGCTTCATACAATGGTGATCTTCTAAATACACGTGCATCCAGAGGGAGCCAGGCTCACCACAATAGATATTGATAAATCGCATGTTCGCGTCTACAACAGCTTGTAAATTGACAGAAAAAAAATTTTTTTCGATTGCAATAATCTCGAGTGTTTATTGCAGGTTTTTCTATTCGGATACGACTACTATCAATGGCTCCCAAAACGTTTGGAATTCCTTGTTTTGTATAAAATTCTTCACAAACTCTCGTAACGTCATGTCCCTGGGGCCATCTGATCTTTGTGTCTAATTTCGTTAAAACCCAAGCTATTACTCGTCTTAAAACCCGAAACACTGATGAAATGGAAATATCGAATCTGTCTGCCAAAGTTCGCAATGGTTCCATATTCGCCATGTACCACAAGAACAGTAAGAAGCTCAATTTTGCTGAGATTGGTTTTACTCCAAAAGAATGTGATGGAATGAAATTTGATAATTCCAACTCATCTAAAATAAAAAGATTTCTTTAATATTTATGAATTAGAATTATAATAATCACAAATTATTTAATTGTTAAATATGCTTTTGAAATGTTCAGTACCAATTAATTTGAATGGTTTTTCGTGTTAATCTCAAATGTTCTTTAAATTCTTGATCCGTCCATAAATCAATAATTTGAATATAATTTTCGATGCGATGTCTTCTTCGACCAGTAATTAAATAATGTATTAGAGGAAATAATAGTGGATCTACATCTTCCTTCTCACTACTAGCAGAAGTGATGCTATTTTGTAAGCTACTATCCAACTCATCCGTATCGCTGTTCGTGGAAGTAGAACTGCTACTTAAATTTGGCGTTTCCATTAAATGAAGGACAACTTTATCAATCTACAAAATATTTATTTTAAAAAACTATCAATCTTAATGGGAATAGAAGAGATTATATTTTACTCCATCAGTTTATTGTTTCGAACTAAATCAATTAAGGAAATAATTAATTTTATCGACATAATAAAACTCACCATTAATATGTCAATGTGGAAATTATATATTCTTTCAAAATCAATTCACATAAACTCAAACACACGAGAGTTTGTACTAACTTGAGCTGACTGCTTGTCAGATCAGTCTTATCATTGTAAAAATTGATATGAGAGCTATCTAGCGGTTGTGTCGGAGAATTAAAACGCGTTCCAACAAGCACCAGGGCACAGTGCTCAAGTGTGTCACACAGTGTCTGTGTCGTCTTGCTGGAAAGCTCCCAATGAAGGGAGAAGTGTAGTAACAACCTAAAGAAATAGTAGTACCAGAGAGAAGCCTGAAAGGGGTCGCGCTGCCGTTTTTCGTGAAACCGTTTTTCTAGCACGTACAGTGGCGCTAAATGGATCCATTTTAGAGCCGGCGGGACTACATGGTGTGACATCCCGCTATTTTTTCGAAACCTTATTTTTGCAAATCAGATTTCAAATGATAATAAAATTTCGCTTTTATTTTTATAGTATATCAATAGAATGAAAAACGATTATTTAACCCGTTTGCTTTTATTCTTATAATTATTTAAATTTATAATAAAATTAATCTCTAGTGCATCTC
>OX424449.1:17678605-17858165 GCA_949152495.1 Lasius fuliginosus | reverse complement strand
GTTTCGTGGTTTTTAACGTGCTCTGTGAATGTGCGTACAGATTTTGCGAAATGATGAAAAAATATGCGTCGGAAACGGAAATTTCGAGAAATGCGTCATTTACCGTAAATCTGATAACGGGGTCGTATAGCCCGTCGAAAATCATGAAACATTCGTTCGAAGCATTTCACCGTATCGCTCATCGCTTAGACGCAAATCGCTCGGAAACGTTTCGGAGGTGCCGCCCGGAGCCGTGGGACTTTGAAAATTTTCGACCGATAGTCGGCCGGAGGTACCGCCCGAATCGTCGGAGGTACCGCCCGAGCCGGTATGTCGCTTTTTGTACCGAAACGGTGATAGATACGATTAACCGTTCCGAACGAATGTTTCGTGGTTTTTAACGTGCTCTGTGAATGTGCGTACAGATTTTGCGAAATGATGAAAAAATATGCGTCGGAAACGGAAATTTCGAGAAATGCGTCATTTACCGTAAATCTGATAACGGGGTCGTATAGCCCGTCGAAAATCATGAAACATTCGTTCGAAGCATTTCACCGTATCGCTCATCGCTTAGACGCAAATCGCTCGGAAACGTTTCGGAGGTGCCGCCCGGAGCCGTGGGACTTTGAAAATTTTCGACCGATAGTCGGCCGGAGGTACCGCCCGAATCGTCGGAGGTACCGCCCGAGCCGGTTTGTCGCTTTTTGTACCGAAACGGTGATAGATACGATTAACCGTTCCGAACGAATGTTTCGTGGTTTTTAACGTGCTCTGTGAATGTGCGTACAGATTTTGCGAAATGATGAAAAAATATGCGTCGGAAACGGAAATTTCGAGAAATGCGTCATTTACCGTAAATCTGATAACGGGGTCGTATAGCCCGTCGAAAATCATGAAACATTCGTTCGAAGCATTTCACCGTATCGCTCATCGCTTAGACGCAAATCGCTCGGAAACGTTTCGGAGGTGCCGCCCGGAGCCGTGGGACTTTGAAAATTTTCGACCGATAGTCGGCCGGAGGTACCGCCCGAATCGTCGGAGGTACCGCCCGAGCCGGTATGTCGCTTTTTGTACCGAAACGGTGATAGATACGATTAACCGTTCCGAACGAATGTTTCGTGGTTTTTAACGTGCTCTGTGAATGTGCGTACAGATTTTGCGAAATGATGAAAAAATATGCGTCGGAAACGGAAATTTCGAGAAATGCGTCATTTACCGTAAATCTGATAACGGGGTCGTATAGCCCGTCGAAAATCATGAAACATTCGTTCGAAGCATTTCACCGTATCGCTCATCGCTTAGACGCAAATCGCTCGGAAACGTTTCGGAGGTGCCGCCCGGAGCCGTGGGACTTTGAAAATTTTCGACCGATAGTCGGCCGGAGGTACCGCCCGAATCGTCGGAGGTACCGCCCGAGCCGGTTTGTCGCTTTTTGTACCGAAACGGTGATAGATACGATTAACCGTTCCGAACGAATGTTTCGTGGTTTTTAACGTGCTCTGTGAATGTGCGTACAGATTTTGCGAAATGATGAAAAAATATGCGTCGGAAACGGAAATTTCGAGAAATGCGTCATTTACCGTAAATCTGATAACGGGGTCGTATAGCCCGTCGAAAATCATGAAACATTCGTTCGAAGCATTTCACCGTATCGCTCATCGCTTAGACGCAAATCGCTCGGAAACGTTTCGGAGGTGCCGCCCGGAGCCGTGGGACTTTGAAAATTTTCGACCGATAGTCGGCCGGAGGTACCGCCCGAATCGTCGGAGGTACCGCCCGAGCCGGTTTGTCGCTTTTTGTACCGAAACGGTGATAGATACGATTAACCGTTCCGAACGAATGTTTCGTGGTTTTTAACGTGCTCTGTGAATGTGCGTACAGATTTTGCGAAATGATGAAAAAATATGCGTCGGAAACGGAAATTTCGAGAAATGCGTCATTTACCGTAAATCTGATAACGGGGTCGTATAGCCCGTCGAAAATCATGAAACATTCGTTCGAAGCATTTCACCGTATCGCTCATCGCTTAGACGCAAATCGCTCGGAAACGTTTCGGAGGTGCCGCCCGGAGCCGTGGGACTTTGAAAATTTTCGACCGATAGTCGGCCGGAGGTACCGCCCGAATCGTCGGAGGTACCGCCCGAGCCGGTTTGTCGCTTTTTGTACCGAAACGGTGATAGATACGATTAACCGTTCCGAACGAATGTTTCGTGGTTTTTAACGTGCTCTGTGAATGTGCGTACAGATTTTGCGAAATGATGAAAAAATATGCGTCGGAAACGGAAATTTCGAGAAATGCGTCATTTACCGTAAATCTGATAACGGGGTCGTATAGCCCGTCGAAAATCATGAAACATTCGTTCGAAGCATTTCACCGTATCGCTCATCGCTTAGACGCAAATCGCTCGGAAACGTTTCGGAGGTGCCGCCCGGAGCCGTGGGACTTTGAAAATTTTCGACCGATAGTCGGCCGGAGGTACCGCCCGAATCGTCGGAGGTACCGCCCGAGCCGGTTTGTCGCTTTTTGTACCGAAACGGTGATAGATACGATTAACCGTTCCGAACGAATGTTTCGTGGTTTTTAACGTGCTCTGTGAATGTGCGTACAGATTTTGCGAAATGATGAAAAAATATGCGTCGGAAACGGAAATTTCGAGAAATGCGTCATTTACCGTAAATCTGATAACGGGGTCGTATAGCCCGTCGAAAATCATGAAACATTCGTTCGAAGCATTTCACCGTATCGCTCATCGCTTAGACGCAAATCGCTCGGAAACGTTTCGGAGGTGCCGCCCGGAGCCGTGGGACTTTGAAAATTTTCGACCGATAGTCGGCCGGAGGTACCGCCCGAATCGTCGGAGGTACCGCCCGAGCCGGTTTGTCGCTTTTTGTACCGAAACGGTGATAGATACGATTAACCGTTCCGAACGAATGTTTCGTGGTTTTTAACGTGCTCTGTGAATGTGCGTACAGATTTTGCGAAATGATGAAAAAATATGCGTCGGAAACGGAAATTTCGAGAAATGCGTCATTTACCGTAAATCTGATAACGGGGTCGTATAGCCCGTCGAAAATCATGAAACATTCGTTCGAAGCATTTCACCGTATCGCTCATCGCTTAGACGCAAATCGCTCGGAAACGTTTCGGAGGTGCCGCCCGGAGCCGTGGGACTTTGAAAATTTTCGACCGATAGTCGGCCGGAGGTACCGCCCGAATCGTCGGAGGTACCGCCCGAGCCGGTTTGTCGCTTTTTGTACCGAAACGGTGATAGATACGATTAACCGTTCCGAACGAATGTTTCGTGGTTTTTAACGTGCTCTGTGAATGTGCGTACAGATTTTGCGAAATGATGAAAAAATATGCGTCGGAAACGGAAATTTCGAGAAATGCGTCATTTACCGTAAATCTGATAACGGGGTCGTATAGCCCGTCGAAAATCATGAAACATTCGTTCGAAGCATTTCACCGTATCGCTCATCGCTTAGACGCAAATCGCTCGGAAACGTTTCGGAGGTGCCGCCCGGAGCCGTGGGACTTTGAAAATTTTCGACCGATAGTCGGCCGGAGGTACCGCCCGAATCGTCGGAGGTACCGCCCGAGCCGGTTTGTCGCTTTTTGTACCGAAACGGTGATAGATACGATTAACCGTTCCGAACGAATGTTTCGTGGTTTTTAACGTGCTCTGTGAATGTGCGTACAGATTTTGCGAAATGATGAAAAAATATGCGTCGGAAACGGAAATTTCGAGAAATGCGTCATTTACCGTAAATCTGATAACGGGGTCGTATAGCCCGTCGAAAATCATGAAACATTCGTTCGAAGCATTTCACCGTATCGCTCATCGCTTAGACGCAAATCGCTCGGAAACGTTTCGGAGGTGCCGCCCGGAGCCGTGGGACTTTGAAAATTTTCGACCGATAGTCGGCCGGAGGTACCGCCCGAATCGTCGGAGGTACCGCCCGAGCCGGTTTGTCGCTTTTTGTACCGAAACGGTGATAGATACGATTAACCGTTCCGAACGAATGTTTCGTGGTTTTTAACGTGCTCTGTGAATGTGCGTACAGATTTTGCGAAATGATGAAAAAATATGCGTCGGAAACGGAAATTTCGAGAAATGCGTCATTTACCGTAAATCTGATAACGGGGTCGTATAGCCCGTCGAAAATCATGAAACATTCGTTCGAAGCATTTCACCGTATCGCTCATCGCTTAGACGCAAATCGCTCGGAAACGTTTCGGAGGTGCCGCCCGGAGCCGTGGGACTTTGAAAATTTTCGACCGATAGTCGGCCGGAGGTACCGCCCGAATCGTCGGAGGTACCGCCCGAGCCGGTTTGTCGCTTTTTGTACCGAAACGGTGATAGATACGATTAACCGTTCCGAACGAATGTTTCGTGGTTTTTAACGTGCTCTGTGAATGTGCGTACAGATTTTGCGAAATGATGAAAAAATATGCGTCGGAAACGGAAATTTCGAGAAATGCGTCATTTACCGTAAATCTGATAACGGGGTCGTATAGCCCGTCGAAAATCATGAAACATTCGTTCGAAGCATTTCACCGTATCGCTCATCGCTTAGACGCAAATCGCTCGGAAACGTTTCGGAGGTGCCGCCCGGAGCCGTGGGACTTTGAAAATTTTCGACCGATAGTCGGCCGGAGGTACCGCCCGAATCGTCGGAGGTACCGCCCGAGCCGGTTTGTCGCTTTTTGTACCGAAACGGTGATAGATACGATTAACCGTTCCGAACGAATGTTTCGTGGTTTTTAACGTGCTCTGTGAATGTGCGTACAGATTTTGCGAAATGATGAAAAAATATGCGTCGGAAACGGAAATTTCGAGAAATGCGTCATTTACCGTAAATCTGATAACGGGGTCGTATAGCCCGTCGAAAATCATGAAACATTCGTTCGAAGCATTTCACCGTATCGCTCATCGCTTAGACGCAAATCGCTCGGAAACGTTTCGGAGGTGCCGCCCGGAGCCGTGGGACTTTGAAAATTTTCGACCGATAGTCGGCCGGAGGTACCGCCCGAATCGTCGGAGGTACCGCCCGAGCCGGTTTGTCGCTTTTTGTACCGAAACGGTGATAGATACGATTAACCGTTCCGAACGAATGTTTCGTGGTTTTTAACGTGCTCTGTGAATGTGCGTACAGATTTTGCGAAATGATGAAAAAATATGCGTCGGAAACGGAAATTTCGAGAAATGCGTCATTTACCGTAAATCTGATAACGGGGTCGTATAGCCCGTCGAAAATCATGAAACATTCGTTCGAAGCATTTCACCGTATCGCTCATCGCTTAGACGCAAATCGCTCGGAAACGTTTCGGAGGTGCCGCCCGGAGCCGTGGGACTTTGAAAATTTTCGACCGATAGTCGGCCGGAGGTACCGCCCGAATCGTCGGAGGTACCGCCCGAGCCGGTTTGTCGCTTTTTGTACCGAAACGGTGATAGATACGATTAACCGTTCCGAACGAATGTTTCGTGGTTTTTAACGTGCTCTGTGAATGTGCGTACAGATTTTGCGAAATGATGAAAAAATATGCGTCGGAAACGGAAATTTCGAGAAATGCGTCATTTACCGTAAATCTGATAACGGGGTCGTATAGCCCGTCGAAAATCATGAAACATTCGTTCGAAGCATTTCACCGTATCGCTCATCGCTTAGACGCAAATCGCTCGGAAACGTTTCGGAGGTGCCGCCCGGAGCCGTGGGACTTTGAAAATTTTCGACCGATAGTCGGCCGGAGGTACCGCCCGAATCGTCGGAGGTACCGCCCGAGCCGGTTTGTCGCTTTTTGTACCGAAACGGTGATAGATACGATTAACCGTTCCGAACGAATGTTTCGTGGTTTTTAACGTGCTCTGTGAATGTGCGTACAGATTTTGCGAAATGATGAAAAAATATGCGTCGGAAACGGAAATTTCGAGAAATGCGTCATTTACCGTAAATCTGATAACGGGGTCGTATAGCCCGTCGAAAATCATGAAACATTCGTTCGAAGCATTTCACCGTATCGCTCATCGCTTAGACGCAAATCGCTCGGAAACGTTTCGGAGGTGCCGCCCGGAGCCGTGGGACTTTGAAAATTTTCGACCGATAGTCGGCCGGAGGTACCGCCCGAATCGTCGGAGGTACCGCCCGAGCCGGTTTGTCGCTTTTTGTACCGAAACGGTGATAGATACGATTAACCGTTCCGAACGAATGTTTCGTGGTTTTTAACGTGCTCTGTGAATGTGCGTACAGATTTTGCGAAATGATGAAAAAATATGCGTCGGAAACGGAAATTTCGAGAAATGCGTCATTTACCGTAAATCTGATAACGGGGTCGTATAGCCCGTCGAAAATCATGAAACATTCGTTCGAAGCATTTCACCGTATCGCTCATCGCTTAGACGCAAATCGCTCGGAAACGTTTCGGAGGTGCCGCCCGGAGCCGTGGGACTTTGAAAATTTTCGACCGATAGTCGGCCGGAGGTACCGCCCGAATCGTCGGAGGTACCGCCCGAGCCGGTTTGTCGCTTTTTGTACCGAAACGGTGATAGATACGATTAACCGTTCCGAACGAATGTTTCGTGGTTTTTAACGTGCTCTGTGAATGTGCGTACAGATTTTGCGAAATGATGAAAAAATATGCGTCGGAAACGGAAATTTCGAGAAATGCGTCATTTACCGTAAATCTGATAACGGGGTCGTATAGCCCGTCGAAAATCATGAAACATTCGTTCGAAGCATTTCACCGTATCGCTCATCGCTTAGACGCAAATCGCTCGGAAACGTTTCGGAGGTGCCGCCCGGAGCCGTGGGACTTTGAAAATTTTCGACCGATAGTCGGCCGGAGGTACCGCCCGAATCGTCGGAGGTACCGCCCGAGCCGGTTTGTCGCTTTTTGTACCGAAACGGTGATAGATACGATTAACCGTTCCGAACGAATGTTTCGTGGTTTTTAACGTGCTCTGTGAATGTGCGTACAGATTTTGCGAAATGATGAAAAAATATGCGTCGGAAACGGAAATTTCGAGAAATGCGTCATTTACCGTAAATCTGATAACGGGGTCGTATAGCCCGTCGAAAATCATGAAACATTCGTTCGAAGCATTTCACCGTATCGCTCATCGCTTAGACGCAAATCGCTCGGAAACGTTTCGGAGGTGCCGCCCGGAGCCGTGGGACTTTGAAAATTTTCGACCGATAGTCGGCCGGAGGTACCGCCCGAATCGTCGGAGGTACCGCCCGAGCCGGTTTGTCGCTTTTTGTACCGAAACGGTGATAGATACGATTAACCGTTCCGAACGAATGTTTCGTGGTTTTTAACGTGCTCTGTGAATGTGCGTACAGATTTTGCGAAATGATGAAAAAATATGCGTCGGAAACGGAAATTTCGAGAAATGCGTCATTTACCGTAAATCTGATAACGGGGTCGTATAGCCCGTCGAAAATCATGAAACATTCGTTCGAAGCATTTCACCGTATCGCTCATCGCTTAGACGCAAATCGCTCGGAAACGTTTCGGAGGTGCCGCCCGGAGCCGTGGGACTTTGAAAATTTTCGACCGATAGTCGGCCGGAGGTACCGCCCGAATCGTCGGAGGTACCGCCCGAGCCGGTTTGTCGCTTTTTGTACCGAAACGGTGATAGATACGATTAACCGTTCCGAACGAATGTTTCGTGGTTTTTAACGTGCTCTGTGAATGTGCGTACAGATTTTGCGAAATGATGAAAAAATATGCGTCGGAAACGGAAATTTCGAGAAATGCGTCATTTACCGTAAATCTGATAACGGGGTCGTATAGCCCGTCGAAAATCATGAAACATTCGTTCGAAGCATTTCACCGTATCGCTCATCGCTTAGACGCAAATCGCTCGGAAACGTTTCGGAGGTGCCGCCCGGAGCCGTGGGACTTTGAAAATTTTCGACCGATAGTCGGCCGGAGGTACCGCCCGAATCGTCGGAGGTACCGCCCGAGCCGGTTTGTCGCTTTTTGTACCGAAACGGTGATAGATACGATTAACCGTTCCGAACGAATGTTTCGTGGTTTTTAACGTGCTCTGTGAATGTGCGTACAGATTTTGCGAAATGATGAAAAAATATGCGTCGGAAACGGAAATTTCGAGAAATGCGTCATTTACCGTAAATCTGATAACGGGGTCGTATAGCCCGTCGAAAATCATGAAACATTCGTTCGAAGCATTTCACCGTATCGCTCATCGCTTAGACGCAAATCGCTCGGAAACGTTTCGGAGGTGCCGCCCAGAGCCGTGGGACTTTGAAAATTTTCGACCGATAGTCGGCCGGAGGTACCGCCCGAATCGTCGGAGGTACCGCCCGAGCCGGTTTGTCGCTTTTTGTACCGAAACGGTGATAGATACGATTAACCGTTCCGAACGAATGTTTCGTGGTTTTTAACGTGCTCTGTGAATGTGCGTACAGATTTTGCGAAATGATGAAAAAATATGCGTCGGAAACGGAAATTTCGAGAAATGCGTCATTTACCGTAAATCTGATAACGGGGTCGTATAGCCCGTCGAAAATCATGAAACATTCGTTCGAAGCATTTCACCGTATCGCTCATCGCTTAGACGCAAATCGCTCGGAAACGTTTCGGAGGTGCCGCCCGGAGCCGTGGGACTTTGAAAATTTTCGACCGATAGTCGGCCGGAGGTACCGCCCGAATCGTCGGAGGTACCGCCCGAGCCGGTTTGTCGCTTTTTGTACCGAAACGGTGATAGATACGATTAACCGTTCCGAACGAATGTTTCGTGGTTTTTAACGTGCTCTGTGAATGTGCGTACAGATTTTGCGAAATGATGAAAAAATATGCGTCGGAAACGGAAATTTCGAGAAATGCGTCATTTACCGTAAATCTGATAACGGGGTCGTATAGCCCGTCGAAAATCATGAAACATTCGTTCGAAGCATTTCACCGTATCGCTCATCGCTTAGACGCAAATCGCTCGGAAACGTTTCGGAGGTGCCGCCCGGAGCCGTGGGACTTTGAAAATTTTCGACCGATAGTCGGCCGGAGGTACCGCCCGAATCGTCGGAGGTACCGCCCGAGCCGGTTTGTCGCTTTTTGTACCGAAACGGTGATAGATACGATTAACCGTTCCGAACGAATGTTTCGTGGTTTTTAACGTGCTCTGTGAATGTGCGTACAGATTTTGCGAAATGATGAAAAAATATGCGTCGGAAACGGAAATTTCGAGAAATGCGTCATTTACCGTAAATCTGATAACGGGGTCGTATAGCCCGTCGAAAATCATGAAACATTCGTTCGAAGCATTTCACCGTATCGCTCATCGCTTAGACGCAAATCGCTCGGAAACGTTTCGGAGGTGCCGCCCGGAGCCGTGGGACTTTGAAAATTTTCGACCGATAGTCGGCCGGAGGTACCGCCCGAATCGTCGGAGGTACCGCCCGAGCCGGTTTGTCGCTTTTTGTACCGAAACGGTGATAGATACGATTAACCGTTCCGAACGAATGTTTCGTGGTTTTTAACGTGCTCTGTGAATGTGCGTACAGATTTTGCGAAATGATGAAAAAATATGCGTCGGAAACGGAAATTTCGAGAAATGCGTCATTTACCGTAAATCTGATAACGGGGTCGTATAGCCCGTCGAAAATCATGAAACATTCGTTCGAAGCATTTCACCGTATCGCTCATCGCTTAGACGCAAATCGCTCGGAAACGTTTCGGAGGTGCCGCCCGGAGCCGTGGGACTTTGAAAATTTTCGACCGATAGTCGGCCGGAGGTACCGCCCGAATCGTCGGAGGTACCGCCCGAGCCGGTTTGTCGCTTTTTGTACCGAAACGGTGATAGATACGATTAACCGTTCCGAACGAATGTTTCGTGGTTTTTAACGTGCTCTGTGAATGTGCGTACAGATTTTGCGAAATGATGAAAAAATATGCGTCGGAAACGGAAATTTCGAGAAATGCGTCATTTACCGTAAATCTGATAACGGGGTCGTATAGCCCGTCGAAAATCATGAAACATTCGTTCGAAGCATTTCACCGTATCGCTCATCGCTTAGACGCAAATCGCTCGGAAACGTTTCGGAGGTGCCGCCCGGAGCCGTGGGACTTTGAAAATTTTCGACCGATAGTCGGCCGGAGGTACCGCCCGAATCGTCGGAGGTACCGCCCGAGCCGGTTTGTCGCTTTTTGTACCGAAACGGTGATAGATACGATTAACCGTTCCGAACGAATGTTTCGTGGTTTTTAACGTGCTCTGTGAATGTGCGTACAGATTTTGCGAAATGATGAAAAAATATGCGTCGGAAACGGAAATTTCGAGAAATGCGTCATTTACCGTAAATCTGATAACGGGGTCGTATAGCCCGTCGAAAATCATGAAACATTCGTTCGAAGCATTTCACCGTATCGCTCATCGCTTAGACGCAAATCGCTCGGAAACGTTTCGGAGGTGCCGCCCGGAGCCGTGGACTTTGAAAATTTTCGACCGATAGTCGGCCGGAGGTACCGCCCGAATCGTCGGAGGTACCGCCCGAGCCGGTTTGTCGCTTTTTGTACCGAAACGGTGATAGATACGATTAACCGTTCCGAACGAATGTTTCGTGGTTTTTAACGTGCTCTGTGAATGTGCGTACAGATTTTGCGAAATGATGAAAAAATATGCGTCGGAAACGGAAATTTCGAGAAATGCGTCATTTACCGTAAATCTGATAACGGGGTCGTATAGCCCGTCGAAAATCATGAAACATTCGTTCGAAGCATTTCACCGTATCGCTCATCGCTTAGACGCAAATCGCTCGGAAACGTTTCGGAGAGTGCCGCCCGGAGCCGTGGGACTTTGAAAATTTTCGACCGATAGTCGGCCGGAGGTACCGCCCGAATCGTCGGAGGTACCGCCCGAGCCGGTTTGTCGCTTTTTGTACCGAAACGGTGATAGATACGATTAACCGTTCCGAACGAATGTTTCGTGGTTTTTAACGTGCTCTGTGAATGTGCGTACAGATTTTGCGAAATGATGAAAAAATATGCGTCGGAAACGGAAATTTCGAGAAATGCGTCATTTACCGTAAATCTGATAACGGGGTCGTATAGCCCGTCGAAAATCATGAAACATTCGTTCGAAGCATTTCACCGTATCGCTCATCGCTTAGACGCAAATCGCTCGGAAACGTTTCGGAGGTGCCGCCCGGAGCCGTGGGACTTTGAAAATTTTCGACCGATAGTCGGCCGGAGGTACCGCCCGAATCGTCGGAGGTACCGCCCGAGCCGGTTTGTCGCTTTTTGTACCGAAACGGTGATAGATACGATTAACCGTTCCGAACGAATGTTTCGTGGTTTTTAACGTGCTCTGTGAATGTGCGTACAGATTTTGCGAAATGATGAAAAAATATGCGTCGGAAACGGAAATTTCGAGAAATGCGTCATTTACCGTAAATCTGATAACGGGGTCGTATAGCCCGTCGAAAATCATGAAACATTCGTTCGAAGCATTTCACCGTATCGCTCATCGCTTAGACGCAAATCGCTCGGAAACGTTTCGGAGGTGCCGCCCGGAGCCGTGGGACTTTGAAAATTTTCGACCGATAGTCGGCCGGAGGTACCGCCCGAATCGTCGGAGGTACCGCCCGAGCCGGTTTGTCGCTTTTTGTACCGAAACGGTGATAGATACGATTAACCGTTCCGAACGAATGTTTCGTGGTTTTTAACGTGCTCTGTGAATGTGCGTACAGATTTAGCGAAATGATGAAAAAATATGCGTCGGAAACGGAAATTTCGAGAAATGCGTCATTTACCGTAAATCTGATAACGGGGTCGTATAGCCCGTCGAAAATCATGAAACATTCGTTCGAAGCATTTCACCGTATCGCTCATCGCTTAGACGCAAATCGCTCGGAAACGTTTCGGAGGTGCCGCCCGGAGCCGTGGGACTTTGAAAATTTTCGACCGATAGTCGGCCGGAGGTACCGCCCGAATCGTCGGAGGTACCGCCCGAGCCGGTTTGTCGCTTTTTGTACCGAAACGGTGATAGTTACGATTAACCGTTCCGAACGAATGTTTCGTGGTTTTTAACGTGCTCTGTGAATGTGCGTACAGATTTTGCGAAATGATGAAAAAATATGCGTCGGAAACGGAAATTTCGAGAAATGCGTCATTTACCGTAAATCTGATAACGGGGTCGTATAGCCCGTCGAAAATCATGAAACATTCGTTCGAAGCATTTCACCGTATCGCTCATCGCTTAGACGCAAATCGCTCGGAAACGTTTCGGAGGTGCCGCCCGGAGCCGTGGGACTTTGAAAATTTTCGACCGATAGTCGGCCGGAGGTACCGCCCGAATCGTCGGAGGTACCGCCCGAGCCGGTTTGTCGCTTTTTGTACCGAAACGGTGATAGATACGATTAACCGTTCCGAACGAATGTTTCGTGGTTTTTAACGTGCTCTGTGAATGTGCGTACAGATTTTGCGAAATGATGAAAAAATATGCGTCGGAAACGGAAATTTCGAGAAATGCGTCATTTACCGTAAATCTGATAACGGGGTCGTATAGCCCGTCGAAAATCATGAAACATTCGTTCGAAGCATTTCACCGTATCGCTCATCGCTTAGACGCAAATCGCTCGGAAACGTTTCGGAGGTGCCGCCCGGAGCCGTGGGACTTTGAAAATTTTCGACCGATAGTCGGCCGGAGGTACCGCCCGAATCGTCGGAGGTACCGCCCGAGCCGGTTTGTCGCTTTTTGTACCGAAACGGTGATAGTTACGATTAACCGTTCCGAACGAATGTTTCGTGGTTTTTAACGTGCTCTGTGAATGTGCGTACAGATTTTGCGAAATGATGAAAAAATATGCGTCGGAAACGGAAATTTCGAGAAATGCGTCATTTACCGTAAATCTGATAACGGGGTCGTATAGCCCGTCGAAAATCATGAAACATTCGTTCGAAGCATTTCACCGTATCGCTCATCGCTTAGACGCAAATCGCTCGGAAACGTTTCGGAGGTGCCGCCCGGAGCCGTGGGACTTTGAAAATTTTCGACCGATAGTCGGCCGGAGGTACCGCCCGAATCGTCGGAGGTACCGCCCGAGCCGGTTTGTCGCTTTTTGTACCGAAACGGTGATAGATACGATTAACCGTTCCGAACGAATGTTTCGTGGTTTTTAACGTGCTCTGTGAATGTGCGTACAGATTTTGCGAAATGATGAAAAAATATGCGTCGGAAACGGAAATTTCGAGAAATGCGTCATTTACCGTAAATCTGATAACGGGGTCGTATAGCCCGTCGAAAATCATGAAACATTCGTTCGAAGCATTTCACCGTATCGCTCATCGCTTAGACGCAAATCGCTCGGAAACGTTTCGGAGGTGCCGCCCGGAGCCGTGGGACTTTGAAAATTTTCGACCGATAGTCGGCCGGAGGTACCGCCCGAATCGTCGGAGGTACCGCCCGAGCCGGTTTGTCGCTTTTTGTACCGAAACGGTGATAGATACGATTAACCGTTCCGAACGAATGTTTCGTGGTTTTTAACGTGCTCTGTGAATGTGCGTACAGATTTTGCGAAATGATGAAAAAATATGCGTCGGAAACGGAAATTTCGAGAAATGCGTCATTTACCGTAAATCTGATAACGGGGTCGTATAGCCCGTCGAAAATCATGAAACATTCGTTCGAAGCATTTCACCGTATCGCTCATCGCTTAGACGCAAATCGCTCGGAAACGTTTCGGAGGTGCCGCCCGGAGCCGTGGGACTTTGAAAATTTTCGACCGATAGTCGGCCGGAGGTACCGCCCGAATCGTCGGAGGTACCGCCCGAGCCGGTTTGTCGCTTTTTGTACCGAAACGGTGATAGATACGATTAACCGTTCCGAACGAATGTTTCGTGGTTTTTAACGTACTCTGTGAATGTGCGTACAGATTTTGCGAAATGATGAAAAAATATGCGTCGGAAACGGAAATTTCGAGAAATGCGTCATTTACCGTAAATCTGATAACGGGGTCGTATAGCCCGTCGAAAATCATGAAACATTCGTTCGAAGCATTTCACCGTATCGCTCATCGCTTAGACGCAAATCGCTCGGAAACGTTTCGGAGGTGCCGCCCGGAGCCGTGGGACTTTGAAAATTTTCGACCGATAGTCGGCCGGAGGTACCGCCCGAATCGTCGGAGGTACCGCCCGAGCCGGTTTGTCGCTTTTTGTACCGAAACGGTGATAGTTACGATTAACCGTTCCGAACGAATGTTTCGTGGTTTTTAACGTGCTCTGTGAATGTGCGTACAGATTTTGCGAAATGATGAAAAAATATGCGTCGGAAACGGAAATTTCGAGAAATGCGTCATTTACCGTAAATCTGATAACGGGGTCGTATAGCCCGTCGAAAATCATGAAACATTCGTTCGAAGCATTTCACCGTATCGCTCATCGCTTAGACGCAAATCGCTCGGAAACGTTTCGGAGGTGCCGCCCGGAGCCGTGGGACTTTGAAAATTTTCGACCGATAGTCGGCCGGAGGTACCGCCCGAATCGTCGGAGGTACCGCCCGAGCCGGTTTGTCGCTTTTTGTACCGAAACGGTGATAGATACGATTAACCGTTCCGAACGAATGTTTCGTGGTTTTTAACGTGCTCTGTGAATGTGCGTACAGATTTTGCGAAATGATGAAAAAATATGCGTCGGAAACGGAAATTTCGAGAAATGCGTCATTTACCGTAAATCTGATAACGGGGTCGTATAGCCCGTCGAAAATCATGAAACATTCGTTCGAAGCATTTCACCGTATCGCTCATCGCTTAGACGCAAATCGCTCGGAAACGTTTCGGAGGTGCCGCCCGGAGCCGTGGGACTTTGAAAATTTTCGACCGATAGTCGGCCGGAGGTACCGCCCGAATCGTCGGAGGTACCGCCCGAGCCGGTTTGTCGCTTTTTGTACCGAAACGGTGATAGATACGATTAACCGTTCCGAACGAATGTTTCGTGGTTTTTAACGTGCTCTGTGAATGTGCGTACAGATTTTGCGAAATGATGAAAAAATATGCGTCGGAAACGGAAATTTCGAGAAATGCGTCATTTACCGTAAATCTGATAACGGGGTCGTATAGCCCGTCGAAAATCATGAAACATTCGTTCGAAGCATTTCACCGTATCGCTCATCGCTTAGACGCAAATCGCTCGGAAACGTTTCGGAGGTGCCGCCCGGAGCCGTGGGACTTTGAAAATTTTCGACCGATAGTCGGCCGGAGGTACCGCCCGAATCGTCGGAGGTACCGCCCGAGCCGGTTTGTCGCTTTTTGTACCGAAACGGTGATAGATACGATTAACCGTTCCGAACGAATGTTTCGTGGTTTTTAACGTGCTCTGTGAATGTGCGTACAGATTTTGCGAAATGATGAAAAAATATGCGTCGGAAACGGAAATTTCGAGAAATGCGTCATTTACCGTAAATCTGATAACGGGGTCGTATAGCCCGTCGAAAATCATGAAACATTCGTTCGAAGCATTTCACCGTATCGCTCATCGCTTAGACGCAAATCGCTCGGAAACGTTTCGGAGGTGCCGCCCGGAGCCGTGGGACTTTGAAAATTTTCGACCGATAGTCGGCCGGAGGTACCGCCCGAATCGTCGGAGGTACCGCCCGAGCCGGTTTGTCGCTTTTTGTACCGAAACGGTGATAGATACGATTAACCGTTCCGAACGAATGTTTCGTGGTTTTTAACGTGCTCTGTGAATGTGCGTACAGATTTTGCGAAATGATGAAAAAATATGCGTCGGAAACGGAAATTTCGAGAAATGCGTCATTTACCGTAAATCTGATAACGGGGTCGTATAGCCCGTCGAAAATCATGAAACATTCGTTCGAAGCATTTCACCGTATCGCTCATCGCTTAGACGCAAATCGCTCGGAAACGTTTCGGAGGTGCCGCCCGGAGCCGTGGGACTTTGAAAATTTTCGACCGATAGTCGGCCGGAGGTACCGCCCGAATCGTCGGAGGTACCGCCCGAGCCGGTTTGTCGCTTTTTGTACCGAAACGGTGATAGATACGATTAACCGTTCCGAACGAATGTTTCGTGGTTTTTAACGTGCTCTGTGAATGTGCGTACAGATTTTGCGAAATGATGAAAAAATATGCGTCGGAAACGGAAATTTCGAGAAATGCGTCATTTACCGTAAATCTGATAACGGGGTCGTATAGCCCGTCGAAAATCATGAAACATTCGTTCGAAGCATTTCACCGTATCGCTCATCGCTTAGACGCAAATCGCTCGGAAACGTTTCGGAGGTGCCGCCCGGAGCCGTGGGACTTTGAAAATTTTCGACCGATAGTCGGCCGGAGGTACCGCCCGAATCGTCGGAGGTACCGCCCGAGCCGGTTTGTCGCTTTTTGTACCGAAACGGTGATAGATACGATTAACCGTTCCGAACGAATGTTTCGTGGTTTTTAACGTGCTCTGTGAATGTGCGTACAGATTTTGCGAAATGATGAAAAAATATGCGTCGGAAACGGAAATTTCGAGAAATGCGTCATTTACCGTAAATCTGATAACGGGGTCGTATAGCCCGTCGAAAATCATGAAACATTCGTTCGAAGCATTTCACCGTATCGCTCATCGCTTAGACGCAAATCGCTCGGAAACGTTTCGGAGGTGCCGCCCGGAGCCGTGGGACTTTGAAAATTTTCGACCGATAGTCGGCCGGAGGTACCGCCCGAATCGTCGGAGGTACCGCCCGAGCCGGTTTGTCGCTTTTTGTACCGAAACGGTGATAGATACGATTAACCGTTCCGAACGAATGTTTCGTGGTTTTTAACGTGCTCTGTGAATGTGCGTACAGATTTTGCGAAATGATGAAAAAATATGCGTCGGAAACGGAAATTTCGAGAAATGCGTCATTTACCGTAAATCTGATAACGGGGTCGTATAGCCCGTCGAAAATCATGAAACATTCGTTCGAAGCATTTCACCGTATCGCTCATCGCTTAGACGCAAATCGCTCGGAAACGTTTCGGAGGTGCCGCCCGGAGCCGTGGGACTTTGAAAATTTTCGACCGATAGTCGGCCGGAGGTACCGCCCGAATCGTCGGAGGTACCGCCCGAGCCGGTTTGTCGCTTTTTGTATCGAAACGGTGATAGATACGATTAACCGTTCCGAACGAATGTTTCGTGGTTTTTAACGTGCTCTGTGAATGTGCGTACAGATTTTGCGAAATGATGAAAAAATATGCGTCGGAAACGGAAATTTCGAGAAATGCGTCATTTACCGTAAATCTGATAACGGGGTCGTATAGCCCGTCGAAAATCATGAAACATTCGTTCGAAGCATTTCACCGTATCGCTCATCGCTTAGACGCAAATCGCTCGGAAACGTTTCGGAGGTGCCGCCCGGAGCCGTGGGACTTTGAAAATTTTCGACCGATAGTCGGCCGGAGGTACCGCCCGAATCGTCGGAGGTACCGCCCGAGCCGGTTTGTCGCTTTTTGTACCGAAACGGTGATAGATACGATTAACCGTTCCGAACGAATGTTTCGTGGTTTTTAACGTGCTCTGTGAATGTGCGTACAGATTTTGCGAAATGATGAAAAAATATGCGTCGGAAACGGAAATTTCGAGAAATGCGTCATTTACCGTAAATCTGATAACGGGGTCGTATAGCCCGTCGAAAATCATGAAACATTCGTTCGAAGCATTTCACCGTATCGCTCATCGCTTAGACGCAAATCGCTCGGAAACGTTTCGGAGGTGCCGCCCGGAGCCGTGGGACTTTGAAAATTTTCGACCGATAGTCGGCCGGAGGTACCGCCCGAATCGTCGGAGGTACCGCCCGAGCCGGTTTGTCGCTTTTTGTACCGAAACGGTGATAGATACGATTAACCGTTCCGAACGAATGTTTCGTGGTTTTTAACGTGCTCTGTGAATGTGCGTACAGATTTTGCGAAATGATGAAAAAATATGCGTCGGAAACGGAAATTTCGAGAAATGCGTCATTTACCGTAAATCTGATAACGGGGTCGTATAGCCCGTCGAAAATCATGAAACATTCGTTCGAAGCATTTCACCGTATCGCTCATCGCTTAGACGCAAATCGCTCGGAAACGTTTCGGAGGTGCCGCCCGGAGCCGTGGGACTTTGAAAATTTTCGACCGATAGTCGGCCGGAGGTACCGCCCGAATCGTCGGAGGTACCGCCCGAGCCGGTTTGTCGCTTTTTGTACCGAAACGGTGATAGATACGATTAACCGTTCCGAACGAATGTTTCGTGGTTTTTAACGTGCTCTGTGAATGTGCGTACAGATTTTGCGAAATGATGAAAAAATATGCGTCGGAAACGGAAATTTCGAGAAATGCGTCATTTACCGTAAATCTGATAACGGGGTCGTATAGCCCGTCGAAAATCATGAAACATTCGTTCGAAGCATTTCACCGTATCGCTCATCGCTTAGACGCAAATCGCTCGGAAACGTTTCGGAGGTGCCGCCCGGAGCCGTGGGACTTTGAAAATTTTCGACCGATAGTCGGCCGGAGGTACCGCCCGAATCGTCGGAGGTACCGCCCGAGCCGGTTTGTCGCTTTTTGTACCGAAACGGTGATAGATACGATTAACCGTTCCGAACGAATGTTTCGTGGTTTTTAACGTGCTCTGTGAATGTGCGTACAGATTTTGCGAAATGATGAAAAAATATGCGTCGGAAACGGAAATTTCGAGAAATGCGTCATTTACCGTAAATCTGATAACGGGGTCGTATAGCCCGTCGAAAATCATGAAACATTCGTTCGAAGCATTTCACCGTATCGCTCATCGCTTAGACGCAAATCGCTCGGAAACGTTTCGGAGGTGCCGCCCGGAGCCGTGGGACTTTGAAAATTTTCGACCGATAGTCGGCCGGAGGTACCGCCCGAATCGTCGGAGGTACCGCCCGAGCCGGTTTGTCGCTTTTTGTACCGAAACGGTGATAGATACGATTAACCGTTCCGAACGAATGTTTCGTGGTTTTTAACGTGCTCTGTGAATGTGCGTACAGATTTTGCGAAATGATGAAAAAATATGCGTCGGAAACGGAAATTTCGAGAAATGCGTCATTTACCGTAAATCTGATAACGGGGTCGTATAGCCCGTCGAAAATCATGAAACATTCGTTCGAAGCATTTCACCGTATCGCTCATCGCTTAGACGCAAATCGCTCGGAAACGTTTCGGAGGTGCCGCCCGGAGCCGTGGGACTTTGAAAATTTTCGACCGATAGTCGGCCGGAGGTACCGCCCGAATCGTCGGAGGTACCGCCCGAGCCGGTTTGTCGCTTTTTGTACCGAAACGGTGATAGATACGATTAACCGTTCCGAACGAATGTTTCGTGGTTTTTAACGTGCTCTGTGAATGTGCGTACAGATTTTGCGAAATGATGAAAAAATATGCGTCGGAAACGGAAATTTCGAGAAATGCGTCATTTACCGTAAATCTGATAACGGGGTCGTATAGCCCGTCGAAAATCATGAAACATTCGTTCGAAGCATTTCACCGTATCGCTCATCGCTTAGACGCAAATCGCTCGGAAACGTTTCGGAGGTGCCGCCCGGAGCCGTGGGACTTTGAAAATTTTCGACCGATAGTCGGCCGGAGGTACCGCCCGAATCGTCGGAGGTACCGCCCGAGCCGGTTTGTCGCTTTTTGTACCGAAACGGTGATAGATACGATTAACCGTTCCGAACGAATGTTTCGTGGTTTTTAACGTGCTCTGTGAATGTGCGTACAGATTTTGCGAAATGATGAAAAAATATGCGTCGGAAACGGAAATTTCGAGAAATGCGTCATTTACCGTAAATCTGATAACGGGGTCGTATAGCCCGTCGAAAATCATGAAACATTCGTTCGAAGCATTTCACCGTATCGCTCATCGCTTAGACGCAAATCGCTCGGAAACGTTTCGGAGGTGCCGCCCGGAGCCGTGGGACTTTGAAAATTTTCGACCGATAGTCGGCCGGAGGTACCGCCCGAATCGTCGGAGGTACCGCCCGAGCCGGTTTGTCGCTTTTTGTACCGAAACGGTGATAGATACGATTAACCGTTCCGAACGAATGTTTCGTGGTTTTTAACGTGCTCTGTGAATGTGCGTACAGATTTTGCGAAATGATGAAAAAATATGCGTCGGAAACGGAAATTTCGAGAAATGCGTCATTTACCGTAAATCTGATAACGGGGTCGTATAGCCCGTCGAAAATCATGAAACATTCGTTCGAAGCATTTCACCGTATCGCTCATCGCTTAGACGCAAATCGCTCGGAAACGTTTCGGAGGTGCCGCCCGGAGCCGTGGGACTTTGAAAATTTTCGACCGATAGTCGGCCGGAGGTACCGCCCGAATCGTCGGAGGTACCGCCCGAGCCGGTTTGTCGTTTTTTGTACCGAAACGGTGATAGATACGATTAACCGTTCCGAACGAATGTTTCGTGGTTTTTAACGTGCTCTGTGAATGTGCGTACAGATTTTGCGAAATGATGAAAAAATATGCGTCGGAAACGGAAATTTCGAGAAATGCGTCATTTACCGTAAATCTGATAACGGGGTCGTATAGCCCGTCGAAAATCATGAAACATTCGTTCGAAGCATTTCACCGTATCGCTCATCGCTTAGACGCAAATCGCTCGGAAACGTTTCGGAGGTGCCGCCCGGAGCCGTGGGACTTTGAAAATTTTCGACCGATAGTCGGCCGGAGGTACCGCCCGAATCGTCGGAGGTACCGCCCGAGCCGGTTTGTCGCTTTTTGTACCGAAACGGTGATAGATACGATTAACCGTTCCGAACGAATGTTTCGTGGTTTTTAACGTGCTCTGTGAATGTGCGTACAGATTTTGCGAAATGATGAAAAAATATGCGTCGGAAACGGAAATTTCGAGAAATGCGTCATTTACCGTAAATCTGATAACGGGGTCGTATAGTCCGTCGAAAATCATGAAACATTCGTTCGAAGCATTTCACCGTATCGCTCATCGCTTAGACGCAAATCGCTCGGAAACGTTTCGGAGGTGCCGCCCGGAGCCGTGGGACTTTGAAAATTTTCGACCGATAGTCGGCCGGAGGTACCGCCCGAATCGTCGGAGGTACCGCCCGAGCCGGTTTGTCGCTTTTTGTACCGAAACGGTGATAGATACGATTAACCGTTCCGAACGAATGTTTCGTGGTTTTTAACGTGCTCTGTGAATGTGCGTACAGATTTTGCGAAATGATGAAAAAATATGCGTCGGAAACGGAAATTTCGAGAAATGCGTCATTTACCGTAAATCTGATAACGGGGTCGTATAGCCCGTCGAAAATCATGAAACATTCGTTCGAAGCATTTCACCGTATCGCTCATCGCTTAGACGCAAATCGCTCGGAAACGTTTCGGAGGTGCCGCCCGGAGCCGTGGGACTTTGAAAATTTTCGACCGATAGTCGGCCGGAGGTACCGCCCGAATCGTCGGAGGTACCGCCCGAGCCGGTTTGTCGCTTTTTGTACCGAAACGGTGATAGTTACGATTAACCGTTCCGAACGAATGTTTCGTGGTTTTTAACGTGCTCTGTGAATGTGCGTACAGATTTAGCGAAATGATGAAAAAATATGCGTCGGAAACGGAAATTTCGAGAAATGCGTCATTTACCGTAAATCTGATAACGGGGTCGTATAGCCCGTCGAAAATCATGAAACATTCGTTCGAAGCATTTCACCGTATCGCTCATCGCTTAGACGCAAATCGCTCGGAAACGTTTCGGAGGTGCCGCCCGGAGCCGTGGGACTTTGAAAATTTTCGACCGATAGTCGGCCGGAGGTACCGCCCGAATCGTCGGAGGTACCGCCCGAGCCGGTTTGTCGCTTTTTGTACCGAAACGGTGATAGTTACGATTAACCGTTCCGAACGAATGTTTCGTGGTTTTTAACGTGCTCTGTGAATGTGCGTACAGATTTTGCGAAATGATGAAAAAATATGCGTCGGAAACGGAAATTTCGAGAAATGCGTCATTTACCGTAAATCTGATAACGGGGTCGTATAGCCCGTCGAAAATCATGAAACATTCGTTCGAAGCATTTCACCGTATCGCTCATCGCTTAGACGCAAATCGCTCGGAAACGTTTCGGAGGTGCCGCCCGGAGCCGTGGGACTTTGAAAATTTTCGACCGATAGTCGGCCGGAGGTACCGCCCGAATCGTCGGAGGTACCGCCCGAGCCGGTTTGTCGCTTTTTGTACCGAAACGGTGATAGATACGATTAACCGTTCCGAACGAATGTTTCGTGGTTTTTAACGTGCTCTGTGAATGTGCGTACAGATTTTGCGAAATGATGAAAAAATATGCGTCGGAAACGGAAATTTCGAGAAATGCGTCATTTACCGTAAATCTGATAACGGGGTCGTATAGCCCGTCGAAAATCATGAAACATTCGTTCGAAGCATTTCACCGTATCGCTCATCGCTTAGACGCAAATCGCTCGGAAACGTTTCGGAGGTGCCGCCCGGAGCCGTGGGACTTTGAAAATTTTCGACCGATAGTCGGCCGGAGGTACCGCCCGAATCGTCGGAGGTACCGCCCGAGCCGGTTTGTCGCTTTTTGTACCGAAACGGTGATAGATACGATTAACCGTTCCGAACGAATGTTTCGTGGTTTTTAACGTGCTCTGTGAATGTGCGTACAGATTTTGCGAAATGATGAAAAAATATGCGTCGGAAACGGAAATTTCGAGAAATGCGTCATTTACCGTAAATCTGATAACGGGGTCGTATAGCCCGTCGAAAATCATGAAACATTCGTTCGAAGCATTTCACCGTATCGCTCATCGCTTAGACGCAAATCGCTCGGAAACGTTTCGGAGGTGCCGCCCGGAGCCGTGGGACTTTGAAAATTTTCGACCGATAGTCGGCCGGAGGTACCGCCCGAATCGTCGGAGGTACCGCCCGAGCCGGTTTGTCGCTTTTTGTACCGAAACGGTGATAGATACGATTAACCGTTCCGAACGAATGTTTCGTGGTTTTTAACGTGCTCTGTGAATGTGAGTACAGATTTTGCGAAATGATGAAAAAATATGCGTCGGAAACGGAAATTTCGAGAAATGCGTCATTTACCGTAAATCTGATAACGGGGTCGTATAGCCCGTCGAAAATCATGAAACATTCGTTCGAAGCATTTCACCGTATCGCTCATCGCTTAGACGCAAATCGCTCGGAAACGTTTCGGAGGTGCCGCCCGGAGCCGTGGGACTTTGAAAATTTTCGACCGATAGTCGGCCGGAGGTACCGCCCGAATCGTCGGAGGTACCGCCCGAGCCGGTTTGTCGCTTTTTGTACCGAAACGGTGATAGATACGATTAACCGTTCCGAACGAATGTTTCGTGGTTTTTAACGTGCTCTGTGAATGTGCGTACAGATTTTGCGAAATGATGAAAAAATATGCGTCGGAAACGGAAATTTCGAGAAATGCGTCATTTACCGTAAATCTGATAACGGGGTCGTATAGCCCGTCGAAAATCATGAAACATTCGTTCGAAGCATTTCACCGTATCGCTCATCGCTTAGACGCAAATCGCTCGGAAACTTTTCGGAGGTGCCGCCCGGAGCCGTGGGACTTTGAAAATTTTCGACCGATAGTCGGCCGGAGATACCGCCCGAATCGTCGGAGGTACCGCCCGAGCCGGTTTGTCGCTTTTTGTACCGAAACGGTGATAGATACGATTAACCGTTCCGAACGAATGTTTCGTGGTTTTTAACGTGCTCTGTGAATGTGCGTACAGATTTTGCGAAATGATGAAAAAATATGCGTCGGAAACGGAAATTTCGAGAAATGCGTCATTTACCGTAAATCTGATAACGGGGTCGTATAGCCCGTCGAGAATTATGAAACATTCGTTCGAAGCATTTCACCGTATCGCTCATCGCTTAGACGCAAATCGCTCGGAAACGTTTCGGAGGTGCCGCCCGGAGCCGTGGGACTTTGAAAATTTTCGACCGATAGTCGGCCGGAGGTACCGCCCGAATCGTCGAAGGTACCGCCCGAGCCGGTTTGTCGCTTTTTGTACCGAAACGGTGATAGATACGATTAACCGTTCCGAACGAATGTTTCGTGGTTTTTAACGTGCTCTGTGAATGTGCGTACAGATTTAGCGAAATGATGAAAAAATATGCGTCGGAAACGGAAATTTCGAGAAATGCGTCATTTACCGTAAATCTGATAACGGGGTCGTATAGCCCGTCGAAAATCATGAAACATTCGTTCGAAGCATTTCACCGTATCGCTCATCGCTTAGACGCAAATCGCTCGGAAACGTTTCGGAGGTGCCGCCCGGAGCCGTGGGACTTTGAAAATTTTCGACCGATAGTCGGCCGGAGGTACCGCCCGAATCGTCGGAGGTACCGCCCGAGCCGGTTTGTCGCTTTTTGTACCGAAACGGTGATAGATACGATTAACCGTTCCGAACGAATGTTTCGTGGTTTTTAACGTGCTCTGTGAATGTGCGTACAGATTTTGCGAAATGATGAAAAAATATGCGTCGGAAACGGAAATTTCGAGAAATGCGTCATTTACCGTAAATCTGATAACGGGGTCGTATAGCCCGTCGAAAATCATGAAACATTCGTTCGAAGCATTTCACCGTATCGCTCATCGCTTAGACGCAAATCGCTCGGAAACGTTTCGGAGGTGCCGCCCGGAGCCGTGGGACTTTGAAAATTTTCGACCGATAGTCGGCCGGAGGTACCGCCCGAATCGTCGGAGGTACCGCCCGAGCCGGTTTGTCGCTTTTTGTACCAAAACGGTGATAGATACGATTAACCGTTCCGAACGAATGTTTCGTGGTTTTTAACGTGCTCTGTGAATGTGCGTACAGATTTTGCGAAATGATGAAAAAATATGCGTCGGAAACGGAAATTTCGAGAAATGCGTCATTTACCGTAAATCTGATAACGGGGTCGTATAGCCCGTCGAAAATCATGAAACATTCGTTCGAAGCATTTCACCGTATCGCTCATCGCTTAGACGCAAATCGCTCGGAAACGTTTCGGAGGTGCCGCCCGGAGCCGTGGGACTTTGAAAATTTTCGACCGATAGTCGGCCGGAGGTACCGCCCGAATCGTCGGAGGTACCGCCCGAGCCGGTTTGTCGCTTTTTGTACCGAAACGGTGATAGATACGATTAACCGTTCCGAACGAATGTTTCGTGGTTTTTAACGTGCTCTGTGAATGTGAGTACAGATTTTGCGAAATGATGAAAAAATATGCGTCGGAAACGGAAATTTCGAGAAATGCGTCATTTACCGTAAATCTGATAACGGGGTCGTATAGCCCGTCGAAAATCATGAAACATTCGTTCGAAGCATTTCACCGTATCGCTCATCGCTTAGACGCAAATCGCTCGGAAACGTTTCGGAGGTGCCGCCCGGAGCCGTGGGACTTTGAAAATTTTCGACCGATAGTCGGCCGGAGGTACCGCCCGAATCGTCGGAGGTACCGCCCGAGCCGGTTTGTCGCTTTTTGTACCGAAACGGTGATAGATACGATTAACCGTTCCGAACGAATGTTTCGTGGTTTTTAACGTGCTCTGTGAATGTGCGTACAGATTTTGCGAAATGATGAAAAAATATGCGTCGGAAACGGAAATTTCGAGAAATGCGTCATTTACCGTAAATCTGATAACGGGGTCGTATAGCCCGTCGAAAATCATGAAACATTCGTTCGAAGCATTTCACCGTATCGCTCATCGCTTAGACGCAAATCGCTCGGAAACTTTTCGGAGGTGCCGCCCGGAGCCGTGGGACTTTGAAAATTTTCGACCGATAGTCGGCCGGAGGTACCGCCCGAATCGTCGGAGGTACCGCCCGAGCCGGTTTGTCGCTTTTTGTACCGAAACGGTGATAGATACGATTAACCGTTCCGAACGAATGTTTCGTGGTTTTTAACGTGCTCTGTGAATGTGCGTACAGATTTTGCGAAATGATGAAAAAATATGCGTCGGAAACGGAAATTTCGAGAAATGCGTCATTTACCGTAAATCTGATAACGGGGTCGTATAGCCCGTCGAAAATCATGAAACATTCGTTCGAAGCATTTCACCGTATCGCTCATCGCTTAGACGCAAATCGCTCGGAAACGTTTCGGAGGTGCCGCCCGGAGCCGTGGGACTTTGAAAATTTTCGACCGATAGTCGGCCGGAGGTACCGCCCGAATCGTCGAAGGTACCGCCCGAGCCGGTTTGTCGCTTTTTGTACCGAAACGGTGATAGATACGATTAACCGTTCCGAACGAATGTTTCGTGGTTTTTAACGTGCTCTGTGAATGTGCGTACAGATTTAGCGAAATGATGAAAAAATATGCGTCGGAAACGGAAATTTCGAGAAATGCGTCATTTACCGTAAATCTGATAACGGGGTCGTATAGCCCGTCGAAAATCATGAAACATTCGTTCGAAGCATTTCACCGTATCGCTCATCGCTTAGACGCAAATCGCTCGGAAACGTTTCGGAGGTGCCGCCCGGAGCCGTGGGACTTTGAAAATTTTCGACCGATAGTCGGCCGGAGGTACCGCCCGAATCGTCGGAGGTACCGCCCGAGCCGGTTTGTCGCTTTTTGTACCGAAACGGTGATAGATACGATTAACCGTTCCGAACGAATGTTTCGTGGTTTTTAACGTGCTCTGTGAATGTGCGTACAGATTTTGCGAAATGATGAAAAAATATGCGTCGGAAACGGAAATTTCGAGAAATGCGTCATTTACCGTAAATCTGATAACGGGGTCGTATAGCCCGTCGAAAATCATGAAACATTCGTTCGAAGCATTTCACCGTATCGCTCATCGCTTAGACGCAAATCGCTCGGAAACGTTTCGGAGGTGCCGCCCGGAGCCGTGGGACTTTGAAAATTTTCGACCGATAGTCGGCCGGAGGTACCGCCCGAATCGTCGGAGGTACCGCCCGAGCCGGTTTGTCGCTTTTTGTACCGAAACGGTGATAGTTACGATTAACCGTTCCGAACGAATGTTTCGTGGTTTTTAACGTGCTCTGTGAATGTGCGTACAGATTTAGCGAAATGATGAAAAAATATGCGTCGGAAACGGAAATTTCGAGAAATGCGTCATTTACCGTAAATCTGATAACGGGGTCGTATAGCCCGTCGAAAATCATGAAACATTCGTTCGAAGCATTTCACCGTATCGCTCATCGCTTAGACGCAAATCGCTCGGAAACGTTTCGGAGGTGCCGCCCGGAGCCGTGGGACTTTGAAAATTTTCGACCGATAGTCGGCCGGAGGTACCGCCCGAATCGTCGGAGGTACCGCCCGAGCCGGTTTGTCGCTTTTTGTACCGAAACGGTGATAGATACGATTAACCGTTCCGAACGAATGTTTCGTGGTTTTTAACGTGCTCTGTGAATGTGCGTACAGATTTTGCGAAATGATGAAAAAATATGCGTCGGAAACGGAAATTTCGAGAAATGCGTCATTTACCGTAAATCTGATAACGGGGTCGTATAGCCCGTCGAAAATCATGAAACATTCGTTCGAAGCATTTCACCGTATCGCTCATCGCTTAGACGCAAATCGCTCGGAAACGTTTCGGAGGTGCCGCCCGGAGCCGTGGGACTTTGAAAATTTTCGACCGATAGTCGGCCGGAGGTACCGCCCGAATCGTCGGAGGTACTGCCCGAGCCGGTTTGTCGCTTTTTGTACCGAAACGGTGATAGATACGATTAACCGTTCCGAACGAATGTTTCGTGGTTTTTAACGTGCTCTGTGAATGTGCGTACAGATTTTGCGAAATGATGAAAAAATATGCGTCGGAAACGGAAATTTCGAGAAATGCGTCATTTACCGTAAATCTGATAACGGGGTCGTATAGCCCGTCGAAAATCATGAAACATTCGTTCGAAGCATTTCACCGTATCGCTCATCGCTTAGACGCAAATCGCTCGGAAACGTTTCGGAGGTGCCGCCCGGAGCCGTGGGACTTTGAAAATTTTCGACCGATAGTCGGCCGGAGGTACCGCCCGAATCGTCGGAGGTACCGCCCGAGCCGGTTTGTCGCTTTTTGTACCGAAACGGTGATAGATACGATTAACCGTTCCGAACGAATGTTTCGTGGTTTTTAACGTGCTCTGTGAATGTGCGTACAGATTTTGCGAAATGATGAAAAAATATGCGTCGGAAACGGAAATTTCGAGAAATGCGTCATTTACCGTAAATCTGATAACGGGGTCGTATAGCCCGTCGAAAATCATGAAACATTCGTTCGAAGCATTTCACCGTATCGCTCATCGCTTAGACGCAAATCGCTCGGAAACGTTTCGGAGGTGCCGCCCGGAGCCGTGGGACTTTGAAAATTTTCGACCGATAGTCGGCCGGAGGTACCGCCCGAATCGTCGGAGGTACCGCCCGAGCCGGTTTGTCGCTTTTTGTACCGAAACGGTGATAGATACGATTAACCGTTCCGAACGAATGTTTCGTGGTTTTTAACGTGCTCTGTGAATGTGCGTACAGATTTTGCGAAATGATGAAAAAATATGCGTCGGAAACGGAAATTTCGAGAAATGCGTCATTTACCGTAAATCTGATAACGGGGTCGTATAGCCCGTCGAAAATCATGAAACATTCGTTCGAAGCATTTCACCGTATCGCTCATCGCTTAGACGCAAATCGCTCGGAAACGTTTCGGAGGTGCCGCCCGGAGCCGTGGGACTTTGAAAATTTTCGACCGATAGTCGGCCGGAGGTACCGCCCGAATCGTCGGAGGTACCGCCCGAGCCGGTTTGTCGCTTTTTGTACCGAAACGGTGATAGATACGATTAACCGTTCCGAACGAATGTTTCGTGGTTTTTAACGTGCTCTGTGAATGTGCGTACAGATTTTGCGAAATGATGAAAAAATATGCGTCGGAAACGGAAATTTCGAGAAATGCGTCATTTACCGTAAATCTGATAACGGGGTCGTATAGCCCGTCGAAAATCATGAAACATTCGTTCGAAGCATTTCACCGTATCGCTCATCGCTTAGACGCAAATCGCTCGGAAACGTTTCGGAGGTGCCGCCCGGAGCCGTGGGACTTTGAAAATTTTCGACCGATAGTCGGCCGGAGGTACCGCCCGAATCGTCGGAGGTACCGCCCGAGCCGGTTTGTCGCTTTTTGTACCGAAACGGTGATAGATACGATTAACCGTTCCGAACGAATGTTTCGTGGTTTTTAACGTGCTCTGTGAATGTGCGTACAGATTTAGCGAAATGATGAAAAAATATGCGTCGGAAACGGAAATTTCGAGAAATGCGTCATTTACCGTAAATCTGATAACGGGGTCGTATAGCCCGTCGAAAATCATGAAACATTCGTTCGAAGCATTTCACCGTATCGCTCATCGCTTAGACGCAAATCGCTCGGAAACGTTTCGGAGGTGCCGCCCGGAGCCGTGGGACTTTGAAAATTTTCGACCGATAGTCGGCCGGAGGTACCGCCCGAATCGTCGGAGGTACCGCCCGAGCCGGTTTGTCGCTTTTTGTACCGAAACGGTGATAGATACGATTAACCGTTCCGAACGAATGTTTCGTGGTTTTTAACGTGCTCTGTGAATGTGCGTACAGATTTTGCGAAATGATGAAAAAATATGCGTCGGAAACGGAAATTTCGAGAAATGCGTCATTTACCGTAAATCTGATAACGGGGTCGTATAGCCCGTCGAAAATCATGAAACATTCGTTCGAAGCATTTCACCGTATCGCTCATCGCTTAGACGCAAATCGCTCGGAAACGTTTCGGAGGTGCCGCCCGGAGCCGTGGGACTTTGAAAATTTTCGACCGATAGTCGGCCGGAGGTACCGCCCGAATCGTCGGAGGTACCGCCCGAGCCGGTTTGTCGCTTTTTGTACCGAAACGGTGATAGTTACGATTAACCGTTCCGAACGAATGTTTCGTGGTTTTTAACGTGCTCTGTGAATGTGCGTACAGATTTAGCGAAATGATGAAAAAATATGCGTCGGAAACGGAAATTTCGAGAAATGCGTCATTTACCGTAAATCTGATAACGGGGTCGTATAGCCCGTCGAAAATCATGAAACATTCGTTCGAAGCATTTCACCGTATCGCTCATCGCTTAGACGCAAATCGCTCGGAAACGTTTCGGAGGTGCCGCCCGGAGCCGTGGGACTTTGAAAATTTTCGACCGATAGTCGGCCGGAGGTACCGCCCGAATCGTCGGAGGTACCGCCCGAGCCGGTTTGTCGCTTTTTGTACCGAAACGGTGATAGATACGATTAACCGTTCCGAACGAATGTTTCGTGGTTTTTAACGTGCTCTGTGAATGTGCGTACAGATTTTGCGAAATGATGAAAAAATATGCGTCGGAAACGGAAATTTCGAGAAATGCGTCATTTACCGTAAATCTGATAACGGGGTCGTATAGCCCGTCGAAAATCATGAAACATTCGTTCGAAGCATTTCACCGTATCGCTCATCGCTTAGACGCAAATCGCTCGGAAACGTTTCGGAGGTGCCGCCCGGAGCCGTGGGACTTTGAAAATTTTCGACCGATAGTCGGCCGGAGGTACCGCCCGAATCGTCGGAGGTACTGCCCGAGCCGGTTTGTCGCTTTTTGTACCGAAACGGTGATAGATACGATTAACCGTTCCGAACGAATGTTTCGTGGTTTTTAACGTGCTCTGTGAATGTGCGTACAGATTTTGCGAAATGATGAAAAAATATGCGTCGGAAACGGAAATTTCGAGAAATGCGTCATTTACCGTAAATCTGATAACGGGGTCGTATAGCCCGTCGAAAATCATGAAACATTCGTTCGAAGCATTTCACCGTATCGCTCATCGCTTAGACGCAAATCGCTCGGAAACGTTTCGGAGGTGCCGCCCGGAGCCGTGGGACTTTGAAAATTTTCGACCGATAGTCGGCCGGAGGTACCGCCCGAATCGTCGGAGGTACCGCCCGAGCCGGTTTGTCGCTTTTTGTACCGAAACGGTGATAGATACGATTAACCGTTCCGAACGAATGTTTCGTGGTTTTTAACGTGCTCTGTGAATGTGCGTACAGATTTTGCGAAATGATGAAAAAATATGCGTCGGAAACGGAAATTTCGAGAAATGCGTCATTTACCGTAAATCTGATAACGGGGTCGTATAGCCCGTCGAAAATCATGAAACATTCGTTCGAAGCATTTCACCGTATCGCTCATCGCTTAGACGCAAATCGCTCGGAAACGTTTCGGAGGTGCCGCCCGGAGCCGTGGGACTTTGAAAATTTTCGACCGATAGTCGGCCGGAGGTACCGCCCGAATCGTCGGAGGTACCGCCCGAGCCGGTTTGTCGCTTTTTGTACCGAAACGGTGATAGATACGATTAACCGTTCCGAACGAATGTTTCGTGGTTTTTAACGTGCTCTGTGAATGTGCGTACAGATTTTGCGAAATGATGAAAAAATATGCGTCGGAAACGGAAATTTCGAGAAATGCGTCATTTACCGTAAATCTGATAACGGGGTCGTATAGCCCGTCGAAAATCATGAAACATTCGTTCGAAGCATTTCACCGTATCGCTCATCGCTTAGACGCAAATCGCTCGGAAACGTTTCGGAGGTGCCGCCCGGAGCCGTGGGACTTTGAAAATTTTCGACCGATAGTCGGCCGGAGGTACCGCCCGAATCGTCGGAGGTACCGCCCGAGCCGGTTTGTCGCTTTTTGTACCGAAACGGTGATAGATACGATTAACCGTTCCGAACGAATGTTTCGTGGTTTTTAACGTGCTCTGTGAATGTGCGTACAGATTTTGCGAAATGATGAAAAAATATGCGTCGGAAACGGAAATTTCGAGAAATGCGTCATTTACCGTAAATCTGATAACGGGGTCGTATAGCCCGTCGAAAATCATGAAACATTCGTTCGAAGCATTTCACCGTATCGCTCATCGCTTAGACGCAAATCGCTCGGAAACGTTTCGGAGGTGCCGCCCGGAGCCGTGGGACTTTGAAAATTTTCGACCGATAGTCGGCCGGAGGTACCGCCCGAATCGTCGGAGGTACCGCCCGAGCCGGTTTGTCGCTTTTTGTACCGAAACGGTGATAGATACGATTAACCGTTCCGAACGAATGTTTCGTGGTTTTTAACGTGCTCTGTGAATGTGCGTACAGATTTTGCGAAATGATGAAAAAATATGCGTCGGAAACGGAAATTTCGAGAAATGCGTCATTTACCGTAAATCTGATAACGGGGTCGTATAGCCCGTCGAAAATCATGAAACATTCGTTCGAAGCATTTCACCGTATCGCTCATCGCTTAGACGCAAATCGCTCGGAAACGTTTCGGAGGTGCCGCCCGGAGCCGTGGGACTTTGAAAATTTTCGACCGATAGTCGGCCGGAGGTACCGCCCGAATCGTCGGAGGTACCGCCCGAGCCGGTTTGTCGCTTTTTGTACCGAAACGGTGATAGATACGATTAACCGTTCCGAACGAATGTTTCGTGGTTTTTAACGTGCTCTGTGAATGTGCGTACAGATTTTGCGAAATGATGAAAAAATATGCGTCGGAAACGGAAATTTCGAGAAATGCGTCATTTACCGTAAATCTGATAACGGGGTCGTATAGCCCGTCGAAAATCATGAAACATTCGTTCGAAGCATTTCACCGTATCGCTCATCGCTTAGACGCAAATCGCTCGGAAACGTTTCGGAGGTGCCGCCCGGAGCCGTGGGACTTTGAAAATTTTCGACCGATAGTCGGCCGGAGGTACCGCCCGAATCGTCGGAGGTACCGCCCGAGCCGGTTTGTCGCTTTTTGTACCGAAACGGTGATAGTTACGATTAACCGTTCCGAACGAATGTTTCGTGGTTTTTAACGTGCTCTGTGAATGTGCGTACAGATTTAGCGAAATGATGAAAAAATATGCGTCGGAAACGGAAATTTCGAGAAATGCGTCATTTACCGTAAATCTGATAACGGGGTCGTATAGCCCGTCGAAAATCATGAAACATTCGTTCGAAGCATTTCACCGTATCGCTCATCGCTTAGACGCAAATCGCTCGGAAACGTTTCGGAGGTGCCGCCCGGAGCCGTGGGACTTTGAAAATTTTCGACCGATAGTCGGCCGGAGGTACCGCCGGAATCGTCGGAGGTACCGCCCGAGCCGGTTTGTCGCTTTTTGTACCGAAACGGTGATAGTTACGATTAACCGTTCCGAACGAATGTTTCGTGGTTTTTAACGTGCTCTGTGAATGTGCGTACAGATTTTGCGAAATGATGAAAAAATATGCGTCGGAAACGGAAATTTCGAGAAATGCGTCATTTACCGTAAATCTGATAAGGGGGTCGTATAGCCCGTCGAAAATCATGAAACATTCGTTCGAAGCATTTCACCGTATCGCTCATCGCTTAGACGCAAATCGCTCGGAAACGTTTCGGAGGTGCCGCCCGGAGCCGTGGGACTTTGAAAATTTTCGACCGATAGTCGGCCGGAGGTACCGCCCGAATCGTCGGAGGTACCGCCCGAGCCGGTTTGTCGCTATTTGTACCGAAACGGTGATAGATACGATTAACCGTTCCGAACGAATGTTTCGTGGTTTTTAACGTGCTCTGTGAATGTGCGTACAGATTTTGCGAAATGATGAAAAAATATGCGTCGGAAACGGAAATTTCGAGAAATGCGTCATTTACCGTAAATCTGATAACGGGGTCGTATAGCCCGTCGAAAATCATGAAACATTCGTTCGAAGCATTTCACCGTATCGCTCATCGCTTAGACGCAAATCGCTCGGAAACGTTTCGGAGGTGCCGCCCGGAGCCGTGGGACTTTGAAAATTTTCGACCGATAGTCGTCCGGAGGTACCGCCGGAATCGTCGGAGGTACCGCCCGAGCCGGTTTGTCGTTTTTGTACCGAAACGGTGATAGTTACGATTAACCGTTCCGAACGAATGTTTCGTGGTTTTTAACGTGCTCTGTGAATGTGCGTACAGATTTTGCGAAATGATAAAAAAATATGCGTCGGAAACGGAAATTTCGAGAAATGCGTCATTTACCGTAAATCTGATAACGGGGTCGTATAGCCCGTCGAAAATCATGAAACATTCGTTCGAAGCATTTCACCGTATCGCTCATCGCTTAGACGCAAATCGCTCGGAAACGTTTCGGAGGTGCCGCCCGGAGCCGTGGGACTTTGAAAATTTTCGACCGATAGTCGGCCGGAGGTACCGCCCGAAACGTCGGAGGTACCGCCCGAGCCGGTTTGTCGCCTTTTGTACCGAAACGGTGATAGTTACGATTAACCGTTCCGAACGAATGTTTCGTGGTTTTTAACGTGCTCTGTGAATGTGCGTACAGATTTTGCGAAATGATGAAAAAATATGCGTCGGAAACGGAAATTTCGAGAAATGCGTCATTTACCGTAAATCTGATAACGGGGTCGTATAGCCCGTCGAAAATCATGAAACATTCGTTCGAAGCATTTCACCGTATCGCTCATCGCTTAGACGCAAATCGCTCGGAAACGTTTCGGAGGTGCCGCCCGGAGCCGTGGGACTTTGAAAATTTTCGACCGATAGTCGGCCGGAGGTACCGCCCGAATCGTCGGAGGTACCGCCCGAGCCGGTTTGTCGCTTTTTGTACCGAAACGGTGATAGTTACGATTAACCGTTCCGAACGAATGTTTCGTGGTTTTTAACGTGCTCTGTGAATGTGCGTACAGATTTTGCGAAATGATGAAAAAATATGCGTCGGAAACGGAAATTTCGAGAAATGCGTCATTTACCGTAAATCTGATAACGGGGTCGTATAGCCCGTCGAAAATCATGAAACATTCGTTCGAAGCATTTCACCGTATCGCTCATCGCTTAGACGCAAATCGCTCGGAAACGTTTCGGAGGTGCCGCCCGGAGCCGTGGGACTTTGAAAATTTTCGACCGATAGTCGGCCGGAGGTACCGCCCGAATCGTCGGAGGTACCGCCCGAGCCGGTTTGTCGCTTTTTGTACCGAAACGGTGATAGTTACGATTAACCGTTCCGAACGAATGTTTCGTGGTTTTTAACGTGCTCTGTGAATGTGCGTATAGATTTTGCGAAATGATGAAAAAATATGCGTCGGAAACGGAAATTTCGAGAAATGCGTCATTTACCGTAAATCTGATAACGGGGTCGTATAGCCCGTCGAAAATCATGAAACATTCGTTCGAAGCATTTCACCGTATCGCTCATCGCTTAGACGCAAATCGCTCGGAAACGTTTCGGAGGTGCCGCCCGGAGCCGTGGGACTTTGAAAATTTTCGACCGATAGTCGGCCGGAGGTACCGCCGGAATCGTCGGAGGTACCGCCCGAGCCGGTTTGTCGCTTTTTGTACCGAAACGGTGATAGTTACGATTAACCGTTCCGAACGAATGTTTCGTGGTTTTTAACGTGCTCTGTGAATGTGCGTACAGATTTTGCGAAATGATGAAAAAATATGCGTCGGAAACGGAAATTTCGAGAAATGCGTCATTTACCGTAAATCTGATAAGGGGGTCGTATAGCCCGTCGAAAATCATGAAACATTCGTTCGAAGCATTTCACCGTATCGCTCATCGCTTAGACGCAAATCGCTCGGAAACGTTTCGGAGGTGCCGCCCGGAGCCGTGGGACTTTGAAAATTTTCGACCGATAGTCGGCCGGAGGTACCGCCCGAATCGTCGGAGGTACCGCCCGAGCCGGTTTGTCGCTATTTGTACCGAAACGGTGATAGATACGATTAACCGTTCCGAACGAATGTTTCGTGGTTTTTAACGTGCTCTGTGAATGTGCGTACAGATTTAGCGAAATGATGAAAAAATATGCGTCGGAAACGGAAATTTCGAGAAATGCGTCATTTACCGTAAATCTGATAACGGGGTCGTATAGCCCGTCGAAAATCATGAAACATTCGTTCGAAGCATTTCACCGTATCGCTCATCGCTTAGACGCAAATCGCTCGGAAACGTTTCGGAGGTGCCGCCCGGAGCCGTGGGACTTTGAAAATTTTCGACCGATAGTCGGCCGGAGGTACCGCCGGAATCGTCGGAGGTACCGCCCGAGCCGGTTTGTCGCTTTTTGTACCGAAACGGTGATAGTTACGATTAACCGTTCCGAACGAATGTTTCGTGGTTTTTAACGTGCTCTGTGAATGTGCGTACAGATTTTGCGAAATGATGAAAAAATATGCGTCGGAAACGGAAATTTCGAGAAATGCGTCATTTACCGTAAATCTGATAACGGGGTCGTATAGCCCGTCGAAAATCATGAAACATTCGTTCGAAGCATTTCACCGTATCGCTCATCGCTTAGACGCAAATCGCTCGGAAACGTTTCGGAGGTGCCGCCCGGAGCCGTGGGACTTGAAAATTTTCGACCGATAGTCGGCCGGAGGTACCGCCCGAATCGTCGGAGATACCGCCCGAGCCGGTTTGTCGCTATTTGTACCGAAACGGTGATAGATACGATTAACCGTTCCGAACGAATGTTTCGTGGTTTTTAACGTGCTCTGTGAATGTGCGTACAGATTTTGCGAAATGATGAAAAAATATGCGTCGGAAACGGAAACTTCGAGAAATGCGTCATTTACCGTAAATCTGATAACGGGGTCGTATAGCCCGTCGAAAATCATGAAACATTCGTTCGAAGCATTTCACCGTATCGCTCATCGCTTAGACGCAAATCGCTCGGAAACGTTTCGGAGGTGCCGCCCGGAGCCGTGGGACTTTGAAAATTTTCGACCGATAGTCGGCCGGAGGTACCGCCCGAATCGTCGGAGATACCGCCCGAGCCGGTTTGTCGCTATTTGTACCGAAACGGTGATAGATACGATTAACCGTTCCGAACGAATGTTTCGTGGTTTTTAACGTGCTCTGTGAATGTGCGTACAGATTTTGCGAAATGATGAAAAAATATGCGTCGGAAACGGAAATTTCGAGAAATGCATCATTTACCGTAAATCTGATAACGGGGTCGTATAGCCCGTCGAAAATCATGAAACATTCGTTCGAAGCATTTCACCGTATCGCTCATCGCTTAGACGCAAATCGCTCGGAAACGTTTCGGAGGTGCCGCCCGGAGCCGTGGGACTTTGAAAATTTTCGACCGATAGTCGGCCGGAGGTACCGCCCGAATCGTCGGAGATACCGCCCGAGCCGGTTTGTCGCTATTTGTACCGAAACGGTGATAGATACGATTAACCGTTCCGAACGAATGTTTCGTGGTTTTTAACGTGCTCTGTGAATGTGCGTACAGATTTTGCGAAATGATGAAAAAATATGCGTCGGAAACGGAAATTTCGAGAAATGCGTCATTTACCGTAAATCTGATAACGGGGTCGTATAGCCCGTCGAAAATCATGAAACATTCGTTCGAAGCATTTCACCGTATCGCTCATCGCTTAGACGCAAATCGCTCGGAAACGTTTCGGAGGTGCCGCCCGGAGCCGTGGGACTTTGAAAATTTTCGCCCGATAGTCGGCCGGAGGTACCGCCGGAATCGTCGGAGGTACCGCCCGAGCCGGTTTGTCGCTTTTTGTACCGAAACGGTGATAGTTACGATTAACCGTTCCGAACGAATGTTTCGTGGTTTTTAACGTGCTCTGTGAATGTGCGTACAGATTTTGCGAAATGATGAAAAAATATGCGTCGGAAACGGAAATTTCGAGAAATGCGTCATTTACCGTAAATCTGATAACGGGGTCGTATAGCCCGTCGAAAATCATGAAACATTCGTTCGAAGCATTTCACCGTATCGCTCATCGCTTAGACGCAAATCGCTCGGAAACGTTTCGGAGGTGCCGCCCGGAGCCGTGGGACTTTGAAAATTTTCGACCGATAGTCGGCCGGAGGTACCGCCCGAATCGTCGGAGATACCGCCCGAGCCGGTTTGTCGCTATTTGTACCGAAACGGTGATAGATACGATTAACCGTTCCGAACGAATGTTTCGTGGTTTTTAACGTGCTCTGTGAATGTGCGTACAGATTTTGCGAAATGATGAAAAAATATGCGTCGGAAACGGAAATTTCGAGAAATGCGTCATTTACCGTAAATCTGATAACGGGGTCGTATAGCCCGTCGAAAATCATGAAACATTCGTTCGAAGCATTTCACCGTATCGCTCATCGCTTAGACGCAAATCGCTCGGAAACGTTTCGGAGGTGCCGCCCGGAGCCGTGGGACTTTGAAAATTTTCGACCGATAGTCGGCCGGAGGTACCGCCGGAATCGTCGGAGGTACCGCCCGAGCCGGTTTGTCGCTTTTTGTACCGAAACGGTGATAGTTACGATTAACCGTTCCGAACGAATGTTTCGTGGTTTTTAACGTGCTCTGTGAATGTGCGTACAGATTTTGCGAAATGATGAAAAAATATGCGTCGGAAACGGAAATTTCGAGAAATGCGTCATTTACCGTAAATCTGATAACGGGGTCGTATAGCCCGTCGAAAATCATGAAACATTCGTTCGAAGCATTTCACCGTATCGCTCATCGCTTAGACGCAAATCGCTCGGAAACGTTTCGGAGGTGCCGCCCGGAGCCGTGGGACTTTGAAAATTTTCGACCGATAGTCGGCCGGAGGTACCGCCGGAATCGTCGGAGGTACCGCCCGAGCCGGTTTGTCGCTTTTTGTACCGAAACGGTGATAGTTACGATTAACCGTTCCGAACGAATGTTTCGTGGTTTTTAACGTGCTCTGTGAATGTGCGTACAGATTTTGCGAAATGATGAAAAAATATGCGTCGGAAACGGAAATTTCGAGAAATGCGTCATTTACCGTAAATCTGATAACGGGGTCGTATAGCCCGTCGAAAATCATGAAACATTCGTTCGAAGCATTTCACCGTATCGCTCATCGCTTAGACGCAAATCGCTCGGAAACGTTTCGGAGGTGCCGCCCGGAGCCGTGGGACTTTGAAAATTTTCGACCGATAGTCGGCCGGAGGTACCGCCGGAATCGTCGGAGGTACCGCCCGAGCCGGTTTGTCGCTTTTTGTACCGAAACGGTGATAGTTACGATTAACCGTTCCGAACGAATGTTTCGTGGTTTTTAACGTGCTCTGTGAATGTGCGTACAGATTTTGCGAAATGATGAAAAAATATGCGTCGGAAACGGAAATTTCGAGAAATGCGTCATTTACCGTAAATCTGATAACGGGGTCGTATAGCCCGTCGAAAATCATGAAACATTCGTTCGAAGCATTTCACCGTATCGCTCATCGCTTAGACGCAAATCGCTCGGAAACGTTTCGGAGGTGCCGCCCGGAGCCGTGGGACTTTGAAAATTTTCGACCGATAGTCGGCCGGAGGTACCGCCCGATTCGTCGGAGGTACCGCCCGAGCCGGTTTGTCGCTTTTTGTACCGAAACGGTGATAGTTACGATTAACCGTTCCGAACGAATGTTTCGTGGTTTTTAACGTGCTCTGTGAATGTGCGTACAGATTTTGCGAAATGATGAAAAAATATGCGTCGGAAACGGAAATTTCGAGAAATACGTCATTTACCGTAAATCTGATAACGGGGTCGTATAGCCCGTCGAAAATCATGAAACATTCGTTCGAAGCATTTCACCGTATCGCTCATCGCTTAGACGCAAATCGCTCGGAAACGTTTCGGAGGTGCCGCCCGGAGCCGTGGGACTTTGAAAATTTTCGACCGATAGTCGGCCGGAGGTACCGCCCGAATCGTCGGAGGTACCGCCCGAGCCGGTTTGTCGCTTTTTGTACCGAAACGGTGATAGTTACGATTAACCGTTCCGAACGAATGTTTCGTGGTTTTTAACGTGCTCTGTGAATGTGCGTACAGATTTTGCGAAATGATGAAAAAATATGCGTCGGAAACGGAAATTTCGAGAAATGCGTCATTTACCGTAAATCTGATAACGGGGTCGTATAGCCCGTCGAAAATCATGAAACATTCGTTCGAAGCATTTCACCGTATCGCTCATCGCTTAGACGCAAATCGCTCGGAAACGTTTCGGAGGTGCCGCCCGGAGCCGTGGGACTTTGAAAATTTTCGACCGATAGTCGGCCGGAGGTACCGCCCGAATCGTCGGAGATACCGCCCGAGCCGGTTTGTCGCTATTTGTACCGAAACGGTGATAGATACGATTAACCGTTCCGAACGAATGTTTCGTGGTTTTTAACGTGCTCTGTGAATGTGCGTACAGATTTTGCGAAATGATGAAAAAATATGCGTCGGAAACGGAAATTTCGAGAAATGCATCATTTACCGTAAATCTGATAACGGGGTCGTATAGCCCGTCGAAAATCATGAAACATTCGTTCGAAGCATTTCACCGTATCGCTCATCGCTTAGACGCAAATCGCTCGGAAACGTTTCGGAGGTGCCGCCCGGAGCCGTGGGACTTTGAAAATTTTCGACCGATAGTCGGCCGGAGGTACCGCCCGAATCGTCGGAGATACCGCCCGAGCCGGTTTGTCGCTATTTGTACCGAAACGGTGATAGATACGATTAACCGTTCCGAACGAATGTTTCGTGGTTTTTAACGTGCTCTGTGAATGTGCGTACAGATTTTGCGAAATGATGAAAAAATATGCGTCGGAAACGGAAATTTCGAGAAATGCGTCATTTACCGTAAATCTGATAACGGGGTCGTATAGCCCGTCGAAAATCATGAAACATTCGTTCGAAGCATTTCACCGTATCGCTCATCGCTTAGACGCAAATCGCTCGGAAACGTTTCGGAGGTGCCGCCCGGAGCCGTGGGACTTTGAAAATTTTCGCCCGATAGTCGGCCGGAGGTACCGCCGGAATCGTCGGAGGTACCGCCCGAGCCGGTTTGTCGCTTTTTGTACCGAAACGGTGATAGTTACGATTAACCGTTCCGAACGAATGTTTCGTGGTTTTTAACGTGCTCTGTGAATGTGCGTACAGATTTTGCGAAATGATGAAAAAATATGCGTCGGAAACGGAAATTTCGAGAAATGCGTCATTTACCGTAAATCTGATAACGGGGTCGTATAGCCCGTCGAAAATCATGAAACATTCGTTCGAAGCATTTCACCGTATCGCTCATCGCTTAGACGCAAATCGCTCGGAAACGTTTCGGAGGTGCCGCCCGGAGCCGTGGGACTTTGAAAATTTTCGACCGATAGTCGGCCGGAGGTACCGCCCGAATCGTCGGAGATACCGCCCGAGCCGGTTTGTCGCTATTTGTACCGAAACGGTGATAGATACGATTAACCGTTCCGAACGAATGTTTCGTGGTTTTTAACGTGCTCTGTGAATGTGCGTACAGATTTTGCGAAATGATGAAAAAATATGCGTCGGAAACGGAAATTTCGAGAAATGCGTCATTTACCGTAAATCTGATAACGGGGTCGTATAGCCCGTCGAAAATCATGAAACATTCGTTCGAAGCATTTCACCGTATCGCTCATCGCTTAGACGCAAATCGCTCGGAAACGTTTCGGAGGTGCCGCCCGGAGCCGTGGGACTTTGAAAATTTTCGACCGATAGTCGGCCGGAGGTACCGCCGGAATCGTCGGAGGTACCGCCCGAGCCGGTTTGTCGCTTTTTGTACCGAAACGGTGATAGTTACGATTAACCGTTCCGAACGAATGTTTCGTGGTTTTTAACGTGCTCTGTGAATGTGCGTACAGATTTTGCGAAATGATGAAAAAATATGCGTCGGAAACGGAAATTTCGAGAAATGCGTCATTTACCGTAAATCTGATAACGGGGTCGTATAGCCCGTCGAAAATCATGAAACATTCGTTCGAAGCATTTCACCGTATCGCTCATCGCTTAGACGCAAATCGCTCGGAAACGTTTCGGAGGTGCCGCCCGGAGCCGTGGGACTTTGAAAATTTTCGACCGATAGTCGGCCGGAGGTACCGCCCGATTCGTCGGAGGTACCGCCCGAGCCGGTTTGTCGCTTTTTGTACCGAAACGGTGATAGTTACGATTAACCGTTCCGAACGAATGTTTCGTGGTTTTTAACGTGCTCTGTGAATGTGCGTACAGATTTTGCGAAATGATGAAAAAATATGCGTCGGAAACGGAAATTTCGAGAAATACGTCATTTACCGTAAATCTGATAACGGGGTCGTATAGCCCGTCGAAAATCATGAAACATTCGTTCGAAGCATTTCACCGTATCGCTCATCGCTTAGACGCAAATCGCTCGGAAACGTTTCGGAGGTGCCGCCCGGAGCCGTGGGACTTTGAAAATTTTCGACCGATAGTCGGCCGGAGGTACCGCCCGAATCGTCGGAGGTACCGCCCGAGCCGGTTTGTCGCTTTTTGTACCGAAACGGTGATAGTTACGATTAACCGTTCCGAACGAATGTTTCGTGGTTTTTAACGTGCTCTGTGAATGTGCGTACAGATTTTGCGAAATGATGAAAAAATATGCGTCGGAAACGGAAATTTCGAGAAATGCGTCATTTACCGTAAATCTGATAACGGGGTCGTATAGCCCGTCGAAAATCATGAAACATTCGTTCGAAGCATTTCACCGTATCGCTCATCGCTTAGACGCAAATCGCTCGGAAACGTTTCGGAGGTGCCGCCCGGAGCCGTGGGACTTTGAAAATTTTCGACCGATAGTCGGCCGGAGGTACCGCCCGAATCGTCGGAGATACCGCCCGAGCCGGTTTGTCGCTATTTGTACCGAAACGGTGATAGATACGATTAACCGTTCCGAACGAATGTTTCGTGGTTTTTAACGTGCTCTGTGAATGTGCGTACAGATTTTGCGAAATGATGAAAAAATATGCGTCGGAAACGGAAATTTCGAGAAATGCATCATTTACCGTAAATCTGATAACGGGGTCGTATAGCCCGTCGAAAATCATGAAACATTCGTTCGAAGCATTTCACCGTATCGCTCATCGCTTAGACGCAAATCGCTCGGAAACGTTTCGGAGGTGCCGCCCGGAGCCGTGGGACTTTGAAAATTTTCGACCGATAGTCGGCCGGAGGTACCGCCCGAATCGTCGGAGATACCGCCCGAGCCGGTTTGTCGCTATTTGTACCGAAACGGTGATAGATACGATTAACCGTTCCGAACGAATGTTTCGTGGTTTTTAACGTGCTCTGTGAATGTGCGTACAGATTTTGCGAAATGATGAAAAAATATGCGTCGGAAACGGAAATTTCGAGAAATGCGTCATTTACCGTAAATCTGATAACGGGGTCGTATAGCCCGTCGAAAATCATGAAACATTCGTTCGAAGCATTTCACCGTATCGCTCATCGCTTAGACGCAAATCGCTCGGAAACGTTTCGGAGGTGCCGCCCGGAGCCGTGGGACTTTGAAAATTTTCGCCCGATAGTCGGCCGGAGGTACCGCCGGAATCGTCGGAGGTACCGCCCGAGCCGGTTTGTCGCTTTTTGTACCGAAACGGTGATAGTTACGATTAACCGTTCCGAACGAATGTTTCGTGGTTTTTAACGTGCTCTGTGAATGTGCGTACAGATTTTGCGAAATGATGAAAAAATATGCGTCGGAAACGGAAATTTCGAGAAATGCGTCATTTACCGTAAATCTGATAACGGGGTCGTATAGCCCGTCGAAAATCATGAAACATTCGTTCGAAGCATTTCACCGTATCGCTCATCGCTTAGACGCAAATCGCTCGGAAACGTTTCGGAGGTGCCGCCCGGAGCCGTGGGACTTTGAAAATTTTCGACCGATAGTCGGCCGGAGGTACCGCCCGAATCGTCGGAGATACCGCCCGAGCCGGTTTGTCGCTATTTGTACCGAAACGGTGATAGATACGATTAACCGTTCCGAACGAATGTTTCGTGGTTTTTAACGTGCTCTGTGAATGTGCGTACAGATTTTGCGAAATGATGAAAAAATATGCGTCGGAAACGGAAATTTCGAGAAATGCGTCATTTACCGTAAATCTGATAACGGGGTCGTATAGCCCGTCGAAAATCATGAAACATTCGTTCGAAGCATTTCACCGTATCGCTCATCGCTTAGACGCAAATCGCTCGGAAACGTTTCGGAGGTGCCGCCCGGAGCCGTGGGACTTTGAAAATTTTCGACCGATAGTCGGCCGGAGGTACCGCCGGAATCGTCGGAGGTACCGCCCGAGCCGGTTTGTCGCTTTTTGTACCGAAACGGTGATAGTTACGATTAACCGTTCCGAACGAATGTTTCGTGGTTTTTAACGTGCTCTGTGAATGTGCGTACAGATTTTGCGAAATGATGAAAAAATATGCGTCGGAAACGGAAATTTCGAGAAATGCGTCATTTACCGTAAATCTGATAACGGGGTCGTATAGCCCGTCGAAAATCATGAAACATTCGTTCGAAGCATTTCACCGTATCGCTCATCGCTTAGACGCAAATCGCTCGGAAACGTTTCGGAGGTGCCGCCCGGAGCCGTGGGACTTTGAAAATTTTCGACCGATAGTCGGCCGGAGGTACCGCCGGAATCGTCGGAGGTACCGCCCGAGCCGGTTTGTCGCTTTTTGTACCGAAACGGTGATAGTTACGATTAACCGTTCCGAACGAATGTTTCGTGGTTTTTAACGTGCTCTGTGAATGTGCGTACAGATTTTGCGAAATGATGAAAAAATATGCGTCGGAAACGGAAATTTCGAGAAATGCGTCATTTACCGTAAATCTGATAACGGGGTCGTATAGCCCGTCGAAAATCATGAAACATTCGTTCGAAGCATTTCACCGTATCGCTCATCGCTTAGACGCAAATCGCTCGGAAACGTTTCGGAGGTGCCGCCCGGAGCCGTGGGACTTTGAAAATTTTCGACCGATAGTCGGCCGGAGGTACCGCCCGAATCGTCGGAGGTACCGCCCGAGCCGGTTTGTCGCTTTTTGTACCGAAACGGTGATAGTTACGATTAACCGTTCCGAACGAATGTTTCGTGGTTTTTAACGTGCTCTGTGAATGTGCGTACAGATTTTGCGAAATGATGAAAAAATATGCGTCGGAAACGGAAATTTCGAGAAATGCGTCATTTACCGTAAATCTGATAACGGGGTCGTATAGCCCGTCGAAAATCATGAAACATTCGTTCGAAGCATTTCACCGTATCGCTCATCGCTTAGACGCAAATCGCTCGGAAACGTTTCGGAGGTGCCGCCCGGAGCCGTGGGACTTTGAAAATTTTCGACCGATAGTCGGCCGGAGGTACCGCCCGAATCGTCGGAGATACCGCCCGAGCCGGTTTGTCGCTATTTGTACCGAAACGGTGATAGATACGATTAACCGTTCCGAACGAATGTTTCGTGGTTTTTAACGTGCTCTGTGAATGTGCGTACAGATTTTGCGAAATGATGAAAAAATATGCGTCGGAAACGGAAATTTCGAGAAATGCGTTATTTACCGTAAATCTGATAACGGGGTCGTATAGCCCGTCGAAAATCATGAAACATTCGTTCGAAGCATTTCACCGTATCGCTCATCGCTTAGACGCAAATCGCTCGGAAACGTTTCGGAGGTGCCGCCCGGAGCCGTGGGACTTTGAAAATTTTCGACCGATAGTCGGCCGGAGGTACCGCCGGAATCGTCGGAGGTACCGCCCGAGCCGGTTTGTCGCTTTTTGTACCGAAACGGTGATAGTTACGATTAACCGTTCCGAACGAATGTTTCGTGGTTTTTAACGTGCTCTGTGAATGTGCGTACAGATTTTGCGAAATGATGAAAAAATATGCGTCGGAAACGGAAATTTCGAGAAATGCGTCATTTACCGTAAATCTGATAACGGGGTCGTATAGCCCGTCGAAAATCATGAAACATTCGTTCGAAGCATTTCACCGTATCGCTCATCGCTTAGACGCAAATCGCTCGGAAACGTTTCGGAGGTGCCGCCCGGAGCCGTGGGACTTTGAAAATTTTCGACCGATAGTCGGCCGGAGGTACCGCCCGAATCGTCGGAGGTACCGCCCGAGCCGGTTTGTCGCTTTTTGTACCGAAACGGTGATAGTTACGATTAACCGTTCCGAACGAATGTTTCGTGGTTTTTAACGTGCTCTGTGAATGTGCGTACAGATTTTGCGAAATGATGAAAAAATATGCGTCGGAAACGGAAATTTCGAGAAATGCGTCATTTACCGTAAATCTGATAACGGGGTCGTATAGCCCGTCGAAAATCATGAAACATTCGTTCGAAGCATTTCACCGTATCGCTCATCGCTTAGACGCAAATCGCTCGGAAACGTTTCGGAGGTGCCGCCCGGAGCCGTGGGACTTTGAAAATTTTCGACCGATAGTCGGCCGGAGGTACCGCCGGAATCGTCGGAGGTACCGCCCGAGCCGGTTTGTCGCTTTTTGTACCGAAACGGTGATAGTTACGATTAACCGTTCCGAACGAATGTTTCGTGGTTTTTAACGTGCTCTGTGAATGTGCGTACAGATTTTGCGAAATGATGAAAAAATATGCGTCGGAAACGGAAATTTCGAGAAATGCGTCATTTACCGTAAATCTGATAACGGGGTCGTATAGCCCGTCGAAAATCATGAAACATTCGTTCGAAGCATTTCACCGTATCGCTCATCGCTTAGACGCAAATCGCTCGGAAACGTTTCGGAGGTGCCGCCCGGAGCCGTGGGACTTTGAAAATTTTCGACCGATAGTCGGCCGGAGGTACCGCCCGAATCGTCGGAGATACCGCCCGAGCCGGTTTGTCGCTATTTGTACCGAAACGGTGATAGATACGATTAACCGTTCCGAACGAATGTTTCGTGGTTTTTAACGTGCTCTGTGAATGTGCGTACAGATTTTGCGAAATGATGAAAAAATATGCGTCGGAAACGGAAACTTCGAGAAATGCGTCATTTACCGTAAATCTGATAACGGGGTCGTATAGCCCGTCGAAAATCATGAAACATTCGTTCGAAGCATTTCACCGTATCGCTCATCGCTTAGACGCAAATCGCTCGGAAACTTTTCGGAGGTGCCGCCCGGAGCCGTGGGACTTTGAAAAATTTCGACCGATAGTCGGCCGGAGGTACCGCCCGAATCGTCGGAGGTACCGCCCGAGCCGGTTTGTCGCTTTTTGTACCGAAACGGTGATAGTTACGATTAACCGTTCCGAACGAATGTTTCGTGGTTTTTAACGTGCTCTGTGAATGTGCGTACAGATTTTGCGAAATGATGAAAAAATATGCGTCGGAAACGGAAATTTCGAGAAATGCGTCATTTACCGTAAATCTGATAACGGGGTCGTATAGCCCGTCGAAAATCATGAAACATTCGTTCGAAGCATTTCACCGTATGGCTCATCGCTTAGACGCAAATCGCTCGGAAACGTTTCGGAGGTGCCGCCCGGAGCCGTGGGACTTTGAAAATTTTCGACCGATAGTCGGCCGGAGGTACCGCCCGAATCGTCGGAGATACCGCCCGAGCCGGTTTGTCGCTATTTGTACCGAAACGGTGATAGATACGATTAACCGTTCCGAACGAATGTTTCGTGGTTTTTAACGTGCTCTGTGAATGTGCGTACAGATTTTGCGAAATGATGAAAAAATATGCGTCGGAAACGGAAATTTCGAGAAATGCGTCATTTACCGTAAATCTGATAACGGGGTCGTATAGCCCGTCGAAAATCATGAAACATTCGTTCGAAGCATTTCACCGTATCGCTCATCGCTTAGACGCAAATCGCTCGGAAACGTTTCGGAGGTGCCGCCCGGAGCCATGGGACTTTGAAAATTTTCGACCGATAGTCGGCCGGAGGTACCGCCCGAATCGTCGGAGATACCGCCCGAGCCGGTTTGTCGCTATTTGTACCGAAACGGTGATAGATACGATTAACCGTTCCGAACGAATGTTTCGTGGTTTTTAACGTGCTCTGTGAATGTGCGTACAGATTTTGCGAAATGATGAAAAAATATGCGTCGGAAACGGAAATTTCGAGAAATGCGTCATTTACCGTAAATCTGATAACGGGGTCGTATAGCCCGTCGAAAATCATGAAACATTCGTTCGAAGCATTTCACCGTATCGCTCATCGCTTAGACGCAAATCGCTCGGAAACGTTTCGGAGGTGCCGCCCGGAGCCGTGGGACTTTGAAAATTTTCGACCGATAGTCGGCCGGAGGTACCGCCCGAATCGTCGGAGATACCGCCCGAGCCGGTTTGTCGCTATTTGTACCGAAACGGTGATAGATACGATTAACCGTTCCGAACGAATGTTTCGTGGTTTTTAACGTGCTCTGTGAATGTGCGTACAGATTTTGCGAAATGATGAAAAAATATGCGTCGGAAACGGAAATTTCGAGAAATGCGTCATTTACCGTAAATCTGATAACGGGGTCGTATAGCCCGTCGAAAATCATGAAACATTCGTTCGAAGCATTTCACCGTATCGCTCATCGCTTAGACGCAAATCGCTCGGAAACGTTTCGGAGGTGCCGCCCGGAGCCGTGGGACTTTGAAAATTTTCGACCGATAGTCGGCCGGAGGTACCGCCCGAATCGTCGGAGGTACCGCCCGAGCCGGTTTGTCGCTTTTTGTACCGAAACGGTGATAGTTACGATTAACCGTTCCGAACGAATGTTTCGTGGTTTTTAACGTGCTCTGTGAATGTGCGTACAGATTTTGCGAAATGATGAAAAAATATGCGTCGGAAACGGAAATTTCGAGAAATGCGTCATTTACCGTAAATCTGATAACGGGGTCGTATAGCCCGTCGAAAATCATGAAACATTCGTTCGAAGCATTTCACCGTATCGCTCATCGCTTAGACGCAAATCGCTCGGAAACGTTTCGGAGGTGCCGCCCGGAGCCGTGGGACTTTGAAAATTTTCGACCGATAGTCGGCCGGAGGTACCGCCCGAATCGTCGGAGGTACCGCCCGAGCCGGTTTGTCGCTTTTGGTACCGAAACGGTGATAGTTACGATTAACCGTTCCGAACGAATGTTTCGTGGTTTTTAACGTGCTCTGTGAATGTGCGTACAGATTTTGCGAAATGATGAAAAAATATGCGTCGGAAACGGAAATTTCGAGAAATGCGTCATTTACCGTAAATCTGATAACGGGGTCGTATAGCCCGTCGAAAATCATGAAACATTCGTTCGAAGCATTTCACCGTATCGCTCATCGCTTAGACGCAAATCGCTCGGAAACGTTTCGGAGGTGCCGCCCGGAGCCGTGGGACTTTGAAAATTTTCGACCGATAGTCGGCCGGAGGTACCGCCCGAATCGTCGGAGGTACCGCCCGAGCCGGTTTGTCGCTTTTTGTACCGAAACGGTGATAGTTACGATTAACCGTTCCGAACGAATGTTTCGTGGTTTTTAACGTGCTCTGTGAATGCGCGTACAGATTTTGCGAAATGATGAAAAAATATGCGTCGGAAACGGAAATTTCGAGAAATGCGTCATTTACCGTAAATCTGATAACGGGGTCGTATAGCCCGTCGAAAATCATGAAACATTCGTTCGAAGCATTTCACCGTATCGCTCATCGCTTAGACGCAAATCGCTCGGAAACGTTTCGGAGGTGCCGCCCGGAGCCGTGGGACTTTGAAAATTTTCGACCGATAGTCGGCCGGAGGTACCGCCGGAATCGTCGGAGGTACCGCCCGAGCCGGTTTGTCGCTTTTTGTACCGAAACGGTGATAGTTACGATTAACCGTTCCGAACGAATGTTTCGTGGTTTTTAACGTGCTCTGTGAATGTGCGTACAGATTTTGCGAAATGATGAAAAAATATGCGTCGGAAACGGAAATTTCGAGAAATGCGTCATTTACCGTAAATCTGATAACGGGGTCGTATAGCCCGTCGAAAATCATGAAACATTCGTTCGAAGAATTTCACCGTATCGCTCATCGCTTAGACGCAAATCGCTCGGAAACGTTTCGGAGGTGCCGCCCGGAGCCGTGGGACTTTGAAAATTTTCGACCGATAGTCGGCCGGAGGTACCGCCCGAATCGTCGGAGATACCGCCCGAGCCGGTTTGTCGCTATTTGTACCGAAACGGTGATAGATACGATTAACCGTTCCGAACGAATGTTTCGTGGTTTTTAACGTGCTCTGTGAATGTGCGTACAGATTTTGCGAAATGATGAAAAAATATGCGTCGGAAACGGAAATTTCGAGAAATGCGTCATTTACCGTAAATCTGATAACGGGGTCGTATAGCCCGTCGAAAATCATGAAACATTCGTTCGAAGCATTTCACCGTATCGCTCATCGCTTAGACGCAAATCGCTCGGAAACGTTTCGGAGGTGCCGCCCGGAGCCGTGGGACTTTGAAAATTTTCGACCGATAGTCGGCCGGAGGTACCGCCCGAATCGTCGGAGGTACCGCCCGAGCCGGTTTGTCGCTTTTTGTACCGAAACGGTGATAGTTACGATTAACCGTTCCGAACGAATGTTTCGTGGTTTTTAACGTGCTCTGTGAATGTGCGTACAGATTTTGCGAAATGATGAAAAAATATGCGTCGGAAACGGAAATTTCGAGAAATGCGTCATTTACCGTAAATCTGATAACGGGGTCGTATAGCCCGTCGAAAATCATGAAACATTCGTTCGAAGCATTTCACCGTATCGCTCATCGCTTAGACGCAAATCGCTCGGAAACGTTTCGGAGGTGCCGCCCGGAGCCGTGGGACTTTGAAAATTTTCGACCGATAGTCGGCCGGAGGTACCGCCCGAATCGTCGGAGGTACCGCCCGAGCCGGTTTGTCGCTTTTTGTACCGAAACGGTGATAGTTACGATTAACCGTTCCGAACGAATGTTTCGTGGTTTTTAACGTGCTCTGTGAATGTGCGTACAGATTTTGCGAAATGATGAAAAAATATGCGTCGGAAACGGAAATTTCGAGAAATGCGTCATTTACCGTAAATCTGATAACGGGGTCGTATAGCCCGTCGAAAATCATGAAACATTCGTTCGAAGCATTTCACCGTATCGCTCATCGCTTAGACGCAAATCGCTCGGAAACGTTTCGGAGGTGCCGCCCGGAGCCGTGGGACTTTGAAAATTTTCGACCGATAGTCGGCCGGAGGTACCGCCCGAATCGTCGGAGGTACCGCCCGAGCCGGTTTGTCGCTTTTTGTACCGAAACGGTGATAGTTACGATTAACCGTTCCGAACGAATGTTTCGTGGTTTTTAACGTGCTCTGTGAATGTGCGTACAGATTTTGCGAAATGATGAAAAAATATGCGTCGGAAACGGAAATTTCGAGAAATGCGTCATTTACCGTAAATCTGATAACGGGGTCGTATAGCCCGTCGAAAATCATGAAACATTCGTTCGAAGCATTTCACCGTATCGCTCATCGCTTAGACGCAAATCGCTCGGAAACGTTTCGGAGGTGCCGCCCGGAGCCGTGGGACTTTGAAAATTTTCGACCGATAGTCGGCCGGAGGTACCGCCGGAATCGTCGGAGGTACCGCCCGAGCCGGTTTGTCGCTTTTTGTACCGAAACGGTGATAGTTACGATTAACCGTTCCGAACGAATGTTTCGTGGTTTTTAACGTGCTCTGTGAATGTGCGTACAGATTTTGCGAAATGATGAAAAAATATGCGTCGGAAACGGAAATTTCGAGAAATGCGTCATTTACCGTAAATCTGATAACGGGGTCGTATAGCCCGTCGAAAATCATGAAACATTCGTTCGAAGCATTTCACCGTATCGCTCATCGCTTAGACGCAAATCGCTCGGAAACGTTTCGGAGGTGCCGCCCGGAGCCGTGGGACTTTGAAAATTTTCGACCGATAGTCGGCCGGAGGTACCGCCGGAATCGTCGGAGGTACCGCCCGAGCCGGTTTGTCGCTTTTTGTACCGAAACGGTGATAGTTACAATTAACCGTTCCGAACGAATGTTTCGTGGTTTTTAACGTGCTCTGTGAATGTGCGTACAGATTTTGCGAAATGATGAAAAAATATGCGTCGGAAACGGAAATTTCGAGAAATGCGTCATTTACCGTAAATCTGATAACGGGGTCGTATAGCCCGTCGAAAATCATGAAACATTCGTTCGAAGCATTTCACCGTATCGCTCATCGCTTAGACGCAAATCGCTCGGAAACGTTTCGGAGGTGCCGCCCGGAGCCGTGGGACTTTGAAAATTTTCGACCGATAGTCGGCCGGAGGTACCGCCCGAATCGTCGGAGGTACCGCCCGAGCCGGTTTGTCGCTTTTTGTACCGAAACGGTGATAGTTACGATTAACCGTTCCGAACGAATGTTTCGTGGTTTTTAACGTGCTCTGTGAATGTGCGTACAGATTTTGCGAAATGATGAAAAAATATGCGTCGGAAACGGAAATTTCGAGATATGCGTCATTTACCGTAAATCTGATAACGGGGTCGTATAGCCCGTCGAAAATCATGAAACATTCGTTCGAAGCATTTCACCGTATCGCTCATCGCTTAGACGCAAATCGCTCGGAAACGTTTCGGAGGTGCCGCCCGGAGCCGTGGGACTTTGAAAATTTTCGACCGATAGTCGGCCGGAGGTACCGCCCGATTCGTCGGAGGTACCGCCCGAGCCGGTTTGTCGCTTTTTGTACCGAAACGGTGATAGTTACGATTAACCGTTCCGAACGAATGTTTCGTGGTTTTTAACGTGCTCTGTGAATGTGCGTACAGATTTTGCGAAATGATGAAAAAATATGCGTCGGAAACGGAAATTTCGAGAAATACGTCATTTACCGTAAATCTGATAACGGGGTCGTATAGCCCGTCGAAAATCATGAAACATTCGTTCGAAGCATTTCACCGTATCGCTCATCGCTTAGACGCAAATCGCTCGGAAACGTTTCGGAGGTGCCGCCCGGAGCCGTGGGACTTTGAAAATTTTCGACCGATAGTCGGCCGGAGGTACCGCCCGAATCGTCGGAGGTACCGCCCGAGCCGGTTTGTCGCTTTTTGTACCGAAACGGTGATAGTTACGATTAACCGTTCCGAACGAATGTTTCGTGGTTTTTAACGTGCCCTGTAAATGTGCGTACAGATTTTGCGAAATGATGAAAAAATATGCGTCGGAAACGGAAATTTCGAGAAATGCGTCATTTACCGTAAATCTGATAACGGGGTCGTATAGCCCGTCGAAAATCATGAAACATTCGTTCGAAGCATTTCACCGTATCGCTCATCGCTTAGACGCAAATCGCTCGGAAACGTTTCGGAGGTGCCGCCCGGAGCCGTGGGACTTTGAAAATTTTCGACCGATAGTCGGCCGGAGGTACCGCCGGAATCGTCGGAGGTACCGCCCGAGCCGGTTTGTCGCTTTTTGTACCGAAACGGTGATAGTTACGATTAACCGTTCCGAACGAATGTTTCGTGGTTTTTAACGTGCTCTGTGAATGTGCGTACAGATTTTGCGAAATGATGAAAAAATATGCGTCGGAAACGGAAATTTCGAGAAATGCGTCATTTACCGTAAATCTGATAACGGGGTCGTATAGCCCGTCGAAAATCATGAAACATTCGTTCGAAGCATTTCACCGTATCGCTCATCGCTTAGACGCAAATCGCTCGGAAACGTTTCGGAGGTGCCGCCCGGAGCCGTGGGACTTTGAAAATTTTCGACCGATAGTCGGCCGGAGGTACCGCCCGAATCGTCGGAGGTACCGCCCGAGCCGGTTTGTCGCTATTTGTACCGAAACGGTGATAGATACGATTAACCGTTCCGAACGAATGTTTCGTGGTTTTTAACGTGCTCTGTGAATGTGCGTACAGATTTTGCGAAATGATGAAAAAATATGCGTCGGAAACGGAAATTTCGAGAAATGCGTCATTTACCGTAAATCTGATAACGGGGTCGTATAGCCCGTCGAAAATCATGAAACATTCGTTCGAAGCATTTCACCGTATCGCTCATCGCTTAGACGCAAATCGCTCGGAAACGTTTCGGAGGTGCCGCCCGGAGCCGTGGGACTTTGAAAATTTTCGACCGATAGTCGGCCGGAGGTACCGCCCGAATCGTCGGAGGTACCGCCCGAGCCGGTTTGTCGCTATTTGTACCGAAACGGTGATAGATACGATTAACCGTTCCGAACGAATGTTTCGTGGTTTTTAACGTGCTCTGTGAATGTGCGTACAGATTTTGCGAAATGATGAAAAAATATGCGTCGGAAACGGAAATTTCGAGAAATGCGTCATTTACCGTAAATCTGATAACGGGGTCGTATAGCCCGCCGAAAATCATGAAACATTCGTTCGAAGCATTTCACCGTATCGCTCATCGCTTAGACGCAAATCGCTCGGAAACGTTTCGGAGGTGCCGCCCGGAGCCGTGGGACTTTGAAAATTTTCGACCGATAGTCGGCCGGAGGTACCGCCCGAATCGTCGGAGGTACCGCCCGAGCCGGTTTGTCGCTTTTTGTACCGAAACGGTGATAGTTACGATTAACCGTTCCGAACGAATGTTTCGTGGTTTTTAACGTGCTCTGTGAATGTGCGTACAGATTTTGCGAAATGATGAAAAAATATGCGTCGGAAACGGAAATTTCGAGAAATGCGTCATTTACCGTAAATCTGATAACGGGGTCGTATAGCCCGTCGAAAATCATGAAACATTCGTTCGAAGCATTTCACCGTATCGCTCATCGCTTAGACGCAAATCGCTCGGAAACGTTTCGGAGGTGCCGCCCGGAGCCGTGGGACTTTGAAAATTTTCGACCGATAGTCGGCCGGAGGTACCGCCCGAATCGTCGGAGGTACCGCCCGAGCCGGTTTGTCGCTTTTTGTACCGAAACGGTGATAGTTACGATTAACCGTTCCGAACGAATGTTTCGTGGTTTTTAACGTGCTCTGTGAATGTGCGTACAGATTTTGCGAAATGATGAAAAAATATGCGTCGGAAACGGAAATTTCGAGAAATGCGTCATTTACCGTAAATCTGATAACGGGGTCGTATAGCCCGTCGAAAATCATGAAACATTCGTTCGAAGCATTTCACCGTATCGCTCATCGCTTAGACGCAAATCGCGCGGAAACGTTTCGGAGGTGCCGCCCGGAGCCGTGGGACTTTGAAAATTTTCGACCGATAGTCGGCCGGAGGTACCGCCCGAATCGTCGGAGATACCGCCCGAGCCGGTTTGTCGCTATTTGTACCGAAACGGTGATAGATACGATTAACCGTTCCGAACGAATGTTTCGTGGTTTTTAACGTGCTCTGTGAATGTGCGTACAGATTTTGCGAAATGATGAAAAAATATGCGTCGGAAACGGAAATTTCGAGAAATGCGTCATTTACCGTAAATCTGATAACGGGGTCGTATAGCCCGTCGAAAATCATGAAACATTCGTTCGAAGCATTTCACCGTATCGCTCATCGCTTAGACGCAAATCGCTCGGAAACGTTTCGGAGGTGCCGCCCGGAGCCGTGGGACTTTGAAAATTTTCGACCGATAGTCGGCCGGAGGTACCGCCCGAATCGTCGGAGGTACCGCCCGAGCCGGTTTGTCGCTTTTTGTACCGAAACGGTGATAGTTACGATTAACCGTTCCGAACGAATGTTTCGTGGTTTTTAACGTGCTCTGTGAATGTGCGTACAGATTTTGCGAAATGATGAAAAAATATGCGTCGGAAACGGAAATTTCGAGAAATGCGTCATTTACCGTAAATCTGATAACGGGGTCGTATAGCCCGTCGAAAATCATGAAACATTCGTTCGAAGCATTTCACCGTATCGCTCATCGCTTAGACGCAAATCGCTCGGAAACGTTTCGGAGGTGCCGCCCGGAGCCGTGGGACTTTGAAAATTTTCGACCGATAGTCGGCCGGAGGTACCGCCCGAATCGTCGGAGGTACCGCCCGAGCCGGGTTGTCGCTTTTTGTACCGAAACGGTGATAGTTACGATTAACCGTTCCGAACGAATGTTTCGTGGTTTTTAACGTGCTCTGTGAATGTGCGTACAGATTTTGCGAAATGATGAAAAAATATGCGTCGGAAACGGAAATTTCGAGAAATGCGTCATTTACCGTAAATCTGATAACGGGGTCGTATAGCCCGTCGAAAATCATGAAACATTCGTTCGAAGCATTTCACCGTATCGCTCATCGCTTAGACGCAAATCGCTCGGAAACGTTTCGGAGGTGCCGCCCGGAGCCGTGGGACTTTGAAAATTTTCGACCGATAGTCGGCCGGAGGTACCGCCGGAATCGTCGGAGGTACCGCCCGAGCCGGTTTGTCGCTTTTTGTACCGAAACGGTGATAGTTACGATTAACCGTTCCGAACGAATGTTTCGTGGTTTTTAACGTGCTCTGTGAATGTGCGTACAGATTTTGCGAAATGATGAAAAAATATGCGTCGGAAACGGAAATTTCGAGAAATGCGTCATTTACCGTAAATCTGATAACGGGGTCGTATAGCCCGTCGAAAATCATGAAACATTCGTTCGAAGCATTTCACCGTATCGCTCATCGCTTAGACGCAAATCGCTCGGAAACGTTTCGGAGGTGCCGCCCGGAGCCGTGGGACTTTGAAAATTTTCGACCGATAGTCGGCCGGAGGTACCGCCCGAATCGTCGGAGGTACCGCCCGAGCCGGTTTGTCGCTATTTGTACCGAAACGGTGATAGATACGATTAACCGTTCCGAACGAATGTTTCGTGGTTTTTAACGTGCTCTGTGAATGTGCGTACAGATTTTGCGAAATGATGAAAAAATATGCGTCGGAAACGGAAATTTCGAGAAATGCGTCATTTACCGTAAATCTGATAACGGGGTCGTATAGCCCGTCGAAAATCATGAAACATTCGTTCGAAGCATTTCACCGTATCGCTCATCGCTTAGACGCAAATCGCTCGGAAACGTTTCGGAGGTGCCGCCCGGAGCCGTGGGACTTTGAAAATTTTCGACCGATAGTCGGCCGGAGGTACCGCCCGAATCGTCGGAGGTACCGCCCGAGCCGGTTTGTCGCTATTTGTACCGAAACGGTGATAGATACGATTAACCGTTCCGAACGAATGTTTCGTGGTTTTTAACGTGCTCTGTGAATGTGCGTACAGATTTTGCGAAATGATGAAAAAATATGCGTCGGAAACGGAAATTTCGAGAAATGCGTCATTTACCGTAAATCTGATAACGGGGTCGTATAGCCCGCCGAAAATCATGAAACATTCGTTCGAAGCATTTCACCGTATCGCTCATCGCTTAGACGCAAATCGCTCGGAAACGTTTCGGAGGTGCCGCCCGGAGCCGTGGGACTTTGAAAATTTTCGACCGATAGTCGGCCGGAGGTACCGCCCGAATCGTCGGAGGTACCGCCCGAGCCGGTTTGTCGCTTTTTGTACCGAAACGGTGATAGTTACGATTAACCGTTCCGAACGAATGTTTCGTGGTTTTTAACGTGCTCTGTGAATGTGCGTACAGATTTTGCGAAATGATGAAAAAATATGCGTCGGAAACGGAAATTTCGAGAAATGCGTCATTTACCGTAAATCTGATAACGGGGTCGTATAGCCCGTCGAAAATCATGAAACATTCGTTCGAAGCATTTCACCGTATCGCTCATCGCTTAGACGCAAATCGCTCGGAAACGTTTCGGAGGTGCCGCCCGGAGCCGTGGGACTTTGAAAATTTTCGACCGATAGTCGGCCGGAGGTACCGCCCGAATCGTCGGAGGTACCGCCCGAGCCGGTTTGTCGCTTTTTGTACCGAAACGGTGATAGTTACGATTAACCGTTCCGAACGAATGTTTCGTGGTTTTTAACGTGCTCTGTGAATGTGCGTACAGATTTTGCGAAATGATGAAAAAATATGCGTCGGAAACGGAAATTTCGAGAAATGCGTCATTTACCGTAAATCTGATAACGGGGTCGTATAGCCCGTCGAAAATCATGAAACATTCGTTCGAAGCATTTCACCGTATCGCTCATCGCTTAGACGCAAATCGCGCGGAAACGTTTCGGAGGTGCCGCCCGGAGCCGTGGGACTTTGAAAATTTTCGACCGATAGTCGGCCGGAGGTACCGCCCGAATCGTCGGAGATACCGCCCGAGCCGGTTTGTCGCTATTTGTACCGAAACGGTGATAGATACGATTAACCGTTCCGAACGAATGTTTCGTGGTTTTTAACGTGCTCTGTGAATGTGCGTACAGATTTTGCGAAATGATGAAAAAATATGCGTCGGAAACGGAAATTTCGAGAAATGCGTCATTTACCGTAAATCTGATAACGGGGTCGTATAGCCCGTCGAAAATCATGAAACATTCGTTCGAAGCATTTCACCGTATCGCTCATCGCTTAGACGCAAATCGCTCGGAAACGTTTCGGAGGTGCCGCCCGGAGCCGTGGGACTTTGAAAATTTTCGACCGATAGTCGGCCGGAGGTACCGCCCGAATCGTCGGAGGTACCGCCCGAGCCGGTTTGTCGCTTTTTGTACCGAAACGGTGATAGTTACGATTAACCGTTCCGAACGAATGTTTCGTGGTTTTTAACGTGCTCTGTGAATGTGCGTACAGATTTTGCGAAATGATGAAAAAATATGCGTCGGAAACGGAAATTTCGAGAAATGCGTCATTTACCGTAAATCTGATAACGGGGTCGTATAGCCCGTCGAAAATCATGAAACATTCGTTCGAAGCATTTCACCGTATCGCTCATCGCTTAGACGCAAATCGCTCGGAAACGTTTCGGAGGTGCCGCCCGGAGCCGTGGGACTTTGAAAATTTTCGACCGATAGTCGGCCGGAGGTACCGCCCGAATCGTCGGAGGTACCGCCCGAGCCGGGTTGTCGCTTTTTGTACCGAAACGGTGATAGTTACGATTAACCGTTCCGAACGAATGTTTCGTGGTTTTTAACGTGCTCTGTGAATGTGCGTACAGATTTTGCGAAATGATGAAAAAATATGCGTCGGAAACGGAAATTTCGAGAAATGCGTCATTTACCGTAAATCTGATAACGGGGTCGTATAGCCCGTCGAAAATCATGAAACATTCGTTCGAAGCATTTCACCGTATCGCTCATCGCTTAGACGCAAATCGCTCGGAAACGTTTCGGAGGTGCCGCCCGGAGCCGTGGGACTTTGAAAATTTTCGACCGATAGTCGGCCGGAGGTACCGCCGGAATCGTCGGAGGTACCGCCCGAGCCGGTTTGTCGCTTTTTGTACCGAAACGGTGATAGTTACGATTAACCGTTCCGAACGAATGTTTCGTGGTTTTTAACGTGCTCTGTGAATGTGCGTACAGATTTTGCGAAATGATGAAAAAATATGCGTCGGAAACGGAAATTTCGAGAAATGCGTCATTTACCGTAAATCTGATAACGGGGTCGTATAGCCCGTCGAAAATCATGAAACATTCGTTCGAAGCATTTCACCGTATCGCTCATCGCTTAGACGCAAATCGCTCGGAAACGTTTCGGAGGTGCCGCCCGGAGCCGTGGGACTTTGAAAATTTTCGACCGATAGTCGGCCGGAGGTACCGCCCGAATCGTCGGAGGTACCGCCCGAGCCGGGTTGTCGCTTTTTGTACCGAAACGGTGATAGTTACGATTAACCGTTCCGAACGAATGTTTCGTGGTTTTTAACGTGCTCTGTGAATGTGCGTACAGATTTTGCGAAATGATGAAAAAATATGCGTCGGAAACGGAAATTTCGAGAAATGCGTCATTTACCGTAAATCTGATAACGGGGTCGTATAGCCCGTCGAAAATCATGAAACATTCGTTCGAAGCATTTCACCGTATCGCTCATCGCTTAGACGCAAATCGCTCGGAAACGTTTCGGAGGTGCCGCCCGGAGCCGTGGGACTTTGAAAATTTTCGACCGATAGTCGGCCGGAGGTACCGCCGGAATCGTCGGAGGTACCGCCCGAGCCGGTTTGTCGCTTTTTGTACCGAAACGGTGATAGTTACGATTAACCGTTCCGAACGAATGTTTCGTGGTTTTTAACGTGCTCTGTGAATGTGCGTACAGATTTTGCGAAATGATGAAAAAATATGCGTCGGAAACGGAAATTTCGAGAAATGCGTCATTTACCGTAAATCTGATAACGGGGTCGTATAGCCCGTCGAAAATCATGAAACATTCGTTCGAAGCATTTCACCGTATCGCTCATCGCTTAGACGCAAATCGCTCGGAAACGTTTCGGAGGTGCCGCCCGGAGCCGTGGGACTTTGAAAATTTTCGACCGATAGTCGGCCGGAGGTAACGCCCGAATCGTCGGAGGTACCGCCCGAGCCGGTTTGTCGCTTTTTGTACCGAAACGGTGATAGTTACGATTAACCGTTCCGAACGAATGTTTCGTGGTTTTTAACGTGCTCTATGAATGTGCGTACAGATTTTGCGAAATGATGAAAAAATATGCGTCGGAAACGGAAATTTCGAGAAATGCGTCATTTACCGTAAATCTGATAACGGGGTCGTATAGCCCGTCGAAAATCATGAAACATTCGTTCGAAGCATTTCACCGTATCGCTCATCGCTTAGACGCAAATCGCTCGGAAACGTTTCGGAGGTGCCGCCCGGAGCCGTGGGACTTTGAAAATTTTCGACCGATAGTCGGCCGGAGGTACCGCCCGAATCGTCGGAGGTACCGCCCGAGCCGGTTTGTCGCTTTTTGTACCGAAACGGTGATAGTTACGATTAACCGTTCCGAACGAATGTTTCGTGGTTTTTAACGTGCTCTGTGAATGTGCGTACAGATTTTGCGAAATGATGAAAAAATATGCGTCGGAAACGGAAATTTCGAGAAATGCGTCATTTACCGTAAATCTGATAACGGGGTCGTATAGCCCGTCGAAAATCATGAAACATTCGTTCGAAGCATTTCACCGTATCGCTCATCGCTTAGACGCAAATCGCTCGGAAACGTTTCGGAGGTGCCGCCCGGAGCCGTGGGACTTTGAAAATTTTCGACCGATAGTCGGCCGGAGGTACCGCCCGAATCGTCGGAGATACCGCCCGAGCCGGTTTGTCGCTATTTGTACCGAAACGGTGATAGATACGATTAACCGTTCCGAACGAATGTTTCGTGGTTTTTAACGTGCTCTGTGAATGTGCGTACAGATTTTGCGAAATGATGAAAAAATATGCGTCGGAAACGGAAATTTCGAGAAATGCGTCATTTACCGTAAATCTGATAACGGGGTCGTATAGCCCGTCGAAAATCATGAAACATTCGTTCGAAGCATTTCACCGTATCGCTCATCGCTTAGACGCAAATCGCTCGGAAACGTTTCGGAGGTGCCGCCCGGAGCCGTGGGACTTTGAAAATTTTCGACCGATAGTCGGCCGGAGGTACCGCCCGAATCGTCGGAGGTACCGCCCGAGCCGGTTTGTCGCTTTTTGTACCGAAACGGTGATAGTTACGATTAACCGTTCCGAACGAATGTTTCGTGGTTTTTAACGTGCTCTGTGAATGTGCGTACAGATTTTGCGAAATGATGAAAAAATATGCGTCGGAAACGGAAATTTCGAGAAATGCGTCATTTACCGTAAATCTGATAACGGGGTCGTATAGCCCGTCGAAAATCATGAAACATTCGTTCGAAGCATTTCACCGTATCGCTCATCGCTTAGACGCAAATCGCTCGGAAACGTTTCGGAGGTGCCGCCCGGAGCCGTGGGACTTTGAAAATTTTCAACCGATAGTCGGCCGGAGGTACCGCCCGAATCGTCGGAGGTACCGCCCGAGCCGGTTTGTCGCTTTTTGTACCGAAACGGTGATAGTTACGATTAACCGTTCCGAACGAATGTTTCGTGGTTTTTAACGTGCTCTGTGAATGTGCGTACAGATTTTGCGAAATGATGAAAAAATATGCGTCGGAAACGGAAATTTCGAGAAATGCGTCATTTACCGTAAATCTGATAACGGGGTCGTATAGCCCGTCGAAAATCATGAAACATTCGTTCGAAGCATTTCACCGTATCGCTCATCGCTTAGACGCAAATCGCTCGGAAACGTTTCGGAGGTGCCGCCCGGAGCCGTGGGACTTTGAAAATTTTCGACCGATAGTCGGCCGGAGGTACCGCCGGAATCGTCGGAGGTACCGCCCGAGCCGGTTTGTCGCTTTTTGTACCGAAACGGTGATAGTTACGATTAACCGTTCCGAACGAATGTTTCGTGGTTTTTAACGTGCTCTGTGAATGTGCGTACAGATTTTGCGAAATGATGAAAAAATATGCGTCGGAAACGGAAATTTCGAGAAATGCGTCATTTACCGTAAATCTGATAACGGGGTCGTATAGCCCGTCGAAAATCATGAAACATTCGTTCGAAGAATTTCACCGTATCGCTCATCGCTTAGACGCAAATCGCTCGGAAACGTTTCGGAGGTGCCGCCCGGAGCCGTGGGACTTTGAAAATTTTCGACCGATAGTCGGCCGGAGGTACCGCCCGAATCGTCGGAGGTACCGCCCGAGCCGGTTTGTCGCTTTTTGTACCGAAACGGTGATAGTTACGATTAACCGTTCCGAACGAATGTTTCGTGGTTTTTAACGTGCTCTGTGAATGTGCGTACAGATTTTGCGAAATGATGAAAAAATATGCGTCGGAAACGGAAATTTCGAGAAATGCGTCATTTACCGTAAATCTGATAACGGGGTCGTATAGCCCGTCGAAAATCATGAAACATTCGTTCGAAGCATTTCACCGTATCGCTCATCGCTTAGACGCAAATCGCTCGGAAACGTTTCGGAGGTGCCGCCCGGAGCCGTGGGACTTTGAAAATTTTCGACCGATAGTCGGCCGGAGGTACCGCCGGAATCGTCGGAGGTACCGCCCGAGCCGGTTTGTCGCTTTTTGTACCGAAACGGTGAGAGTTACGATTAACCGTTCCGAACGAATGTTTCGTGGTTTTTAACGTGCTCTGTGAATGTGCGTACAGATTTTGCGAAATGATGAAAAAATATGCGTCGGAAACGGAAATTTCGAGAAATGCGTCATTTACCGTAAATCTGATAACGAGGTCGTATAGCCCGTCGAAAATCATGAAACATTCGTTCGAAGCATTTCACCGTATCGCTCATCGCTTAGACGCAAATCGCTCGGAAACGTTTCGGAGGTGCCGCCCGGAGCCGTGGGACTTTGAAAATTTTCGACCGATAGTCGGCCGGAGGTACCGCCCGAATCGTCGGAGGTACCGCCCGAGCCGGTTTGTCGCTATTTGTACCGAAACGGTGATAGATACGATTAACCGTTCCGAACGAATGTTTCGTGGTTTTTAACGTGCTCTGTGAATGTGCGTACAGATTTTGCGAAATGATGAAAAAATATGCGTCGGAAACGGAAATTTCGAGAAATGCGTCATTTACCGTAAATCTGATAACGGGGTCGTATAGCCCGTCGAAAATCATGAAACATTCGTTCGAAGCATTTCACCGTATCGCTCATCGCTTAGACGCAAATCGCTCGGAAACGTTTCGGAGGTGCCGCCCGGAGCCGTGGGACTTTGAAAATTTTCGACCGATAGTCGGCCGGAGGTACCGCCCGAATCGTCGGAGGTACCGCCCGAGCCGGTTTGTCGCTATTTGTACCGAAACGGTGATAGATACGATTAACCGTTCCGAACGAATGTTTCGTGGTTTTTAACGTGCTCTGTGAATGTGCGTACAGATTTTGCGAAATGATGAAAAAATATGCGTCGGAAACGGAAATTTCGAGAAATGCGTCATTTACCGTAAATCTGATAACGGGGTCGTATAGCCCGTCGAAAATCATGAAACATTCGTTCGAAGCATTTCACCGTATCGCTCATCGCTTAGACGCAAATCGCTCGGAAACGTTTCGGAGGTGCCGCCCGGAGCCGTGGGACTTTGAAAATTTTCGACCGATAGTCGGCCGGAGGTACCGCCCGAATCGTCGGAGATACCGCCCGAGCCGGTTTGTCGCTATTTGTACCGAAACGGTGATAGATACGATTAACCGTTCCGAACGAATGTTTCGTGGTTTTTAACGTGCTCTGTGAATGTGCGTACAGATTTTGCGAAATGATGAAAAAATATGCGTCGGAAACGGAAATTTCGAGAAATGCGTCATTTACCGTAAATCTGATAACGGGGTCGTATAGCCCGTCGAAAATCATGAAACATTCGTTCGAAGCATTTCACCGTATCGCTCATCGCTTAGACGCAAATCGCTCGGAAACGTTTCGGAGGTGCCGCCCGGAGCCGTGGGACTTTGAAAATTTTCGACCGATAGTCGGCCGGAGGTACCGCCGGAATCGTCGGAGGTACCGCCCGAGCCGGTTTGTCGCTTTTTGTACCGAAACGGTGATAGATACGATTAACCGTTCCGAACGAATGTTTCGTGGTTTTTAACGTGCTCTGTGAATGTGCGTACAGATTTTGCGAAATGATGAAAAAATATGCGTCGGAAACGGAAATTTCGAGAAATGCGTCATTTACCGTAAATCTGATAACGGGGTCGTATAGCCCGTCGAAAATCATGAAACATTCGTTCGAAGCATTTCACCGTATCGCTCATCGCTTAGACGCAAATCGCTCGGAAACGTTTCGGAGGTGCCGCCCGGAGCCGTGGGACTTTGAAAATTTTCGACCGATAGTCGGCCGGAGGTACCGCCGGAATCGTCGGAGGTACCGCCCGAGCCGGTTTGTCGCTTTTTGTACCGAAACGGTGATAGTTACGATTAACCGTTCCGAACGAATGTTTCGTGGTTTTTAACGTGCTCTGTGAATGTGCGTACAGATTTTGCGAAATGATGAAAAAATATGCGTCGGAAACGGAAATTTCGAGAAATGCGTCATTTACCGTAAATCTGATAACGGGGTCGTATAGCCCGTCGAAAATCATGAAACATTCGTTCGAAGCATTTCACCGTATCGCTCATCGCTTAGACGCAAATCGCTCGGAAACGTTTCGGAGGTGCCGCCCGGAGCCGTGGGACTTTGAAAATTTTCGACCGATAGTCGGCCGGAGGTACCGCCCGAATCGTCGGAGGTACCGCCCGAGCCGGTTTGTCGCTTTTTGTACCGAAACGGTGATAGTTACGATTAACCGTTCCGAACGAATGTTTCGTGGTTTTTAACGTGCTCTGTGAATGTGCGTACAGATTTTGCGAAATGATGAAAAAATATGCGTCGGAAACGGAAATTTCGAGAAATGCGTCATTTACCGTAAATCTGATAACGGGGTCGTATAGCCCGTCGAAAATCATGAAACATTCGTTCGAAGCATTTCACCGTATCGCTCATCGCTTAGACGCAAATCGCTCGGAAACGTTTCGGAGGTGCCGCCCGGAGCCGTGGGACTTTGAAAATTTTCGACCGATAGTCGGCCGGAGGTACCGCCCGAATCGTCGGAGGTACCGCCCGAGCCGGTTTGTCGCTTTTTGTACCGAAACGGTGATAGTTACGATTAACCGTTCCGAACGAATGTTTCGTGGTTTTTAACGTGCTCTGTGAATGTGCGTACAGATTTTGCGAAATGATGAAAAAATATGCGTCGGAAACGGAAATTTCGAGAAATGCGTCATTTACCGTAAATCTGATAACGGGGTCGTATAGCCCGTCGAAAATCATGAAACATTCGTTCGAAGCATTTCACCGTATCGCTCATCGCTTAGACGCAAATCGCTCGGAAACGTTTCGGAGGTGCCGCCCGGAGCCGTAGGACTTTGAAAATTTTCGACCGATAGTCGGCCGGAGGTACCGCCCGAATCGTCGGAGATACCGCCCGAGCCGGTTTGTCGCTATTTGTACCGAAACGGTGATAGATACGATTAACCGTTCCGAACGAATGTTTCGTGGTTTTTAACGTGCTCTGTGAATGTGCGTACAGATTTTGCGAAATGATGAAAAAATATGCGTCGGAAACGGAAATTTCGAGAAATGCATCATTTACCGTAAATCTGATAACGGGGTCGTATAGCCCGTCGAAAATCATGAAACATTCGTTCGAAGCATTTCACCGTATCGCTCATCGCTTAGACGCAAATCGCTCGGAAACGTTTCGGAGGTGCCGCCCGGAGCCGTGGGACTTTGAAAATTTTCGACCGATAGTCGGCCGGAGGTACCGCCCGAATCGTCGGAGATACCGCCCGAGCCGGTTTGTCGCTATTTGTACCGAAACGGTGATAGATACGATTAACCGTTCCGAACGAATGTTTCGTGGTTTTTAACGTGCTCTGTGAATGTGCGTACAGATTTTGCGAAATGATGAAAAAATATGCGTCGGAAACGGAAATTTCGAGAAATGCGTCATTTACCGTAAATCTGATAACGGGGTCGTATAGCCCGTCGAAAATCATGAAACATTCGTTCGAAGCATTTCACCGTATCGCTCATCGCTTAGACGCAAATCGCTCGGAAACGTTTCGGAGGTGCCGCCCGGAGCCGTGGGACTTTGAAAATTTTCGACCGATAGTCGGCCGGAGGTACCGCCGGAATCGTTGGAGGTACCGCCCGAGCCGGTTTGTCGCTTTTTGTACCGAAACGGTGATAGTTACGATTAACCGTTCCGAACGAATGTTTCGTGGTTTTTAACGTGCTCTGTGAATGTGCGTACAGATTTTGCGAAATGATGAAAAAATATGCGTCGGAAACGGAAATTTCGAGAAATGCGTCATTTACCGTAAATCTGATAACGGGGTCGTATAGCCCGTCGAAAATCATGAAACATTCGTTCGAAGCATTTCACCGTATCGCTCATCGCTTAGACGCAAATCGCTCGGAAACGTTTCGGAGGTGCCGCCCGGAGCCGTGGGACTTTGAAAATTTTCGACCGATAGTCGGCCGGAGGTACCGCCCGAGTCGTCGGAGGTACCGCCCGAGCCGGTTTGTCGCTTTTTGTACCGAAACGGTGATAGTTACGATTAACCGTTCCGAACGAATGTTTCGTGGTTTTTAACGTGCTCTGTGAATGTGCGTACAGATTTTGCGAAATGATGAAAAAATATGCGTCGGAAACGGAAATTTCGAGAAATGCGTCATTTACCGTAAATCTGATAACGGGGTCGTATAGCCCGTCGAAAATCATGAAACATTCGTTCGAAGCATTTCACCGTATCGCTCATCGCTTAGACGCAAATCGCTCGGAAACGTTTCGGAGGTGCCGCCCGGAGCCGTGGGACTTTGAAAATTTTCGACCGATAGTCGGCCGGAGGTACCGCCGGAATCGTCGGAGGTACCGCCCGAGCCGGTTTGTCGCTTTTTGTACCGAAACGGTGATAGTTACGATTAACCGTTCCGAACGAATGTTTCGTGGTTTTTAACGTGCTCTGTGAATGTGCGTACAGATTTTGCGAAATGATGAAAAAATATGCGTCGGAAACGGAAATTTCGAGAAATGCGTCATTTACCGTAAATCTGATAACGGGGTCGTATAGCCCGTCGAAAATCATGAAACATTCGTTCGAAGAATTTCACCGTATCGCTCATCGCTTAGACGCAAATCGCTCGGAAACGTTTCGGAGGTGCCGCCCGGAGCCGTGGGACTTTGAAAATTTTCGACCGATAGTCGGCCGGAGGTACCGCCCGAATCGTCGGAGGTACCGCCCGAGCCGGTTTGTCGCTTTTTGTACCGAAACGGTGATAGTTACGATTAACCGTTCCGAACGAATGTTTCGTGGTTTTTAACGTGCTCTGTGAATGTGCGTACAGATTTTGCGAAATGATGAAAAAATATGCGTCGGAAACGGAAATTTCGAGAAATGCGTCATTTACCGTAAATCTGATAACGGGGTCGTATAGCCCGTCGAAAATCATGAAACATTCGTTCGAAGCATTTCACCGTATCGCTCATCGCTTAGACGCAAATCGCTCGGAAACGTTTCGGAGGTGCCGCCCGGAGCCGTGGGACTTTGAAAATTTTCGACCGATAGTCGGCCGGAGGTACCGCCGGAATCGTCGGAGGTACCGCCCGAGCCGGTTTGTCGCTTTTTGTACCGAAACGGTGATAGTTACGATTAACCGTTCCGAACGAATGTTTCGTGGTTTTTAACGTGCTCTGTGAATGTGCGTACAGATTTTGCGAAATGATGAAAAAATATGCGTCGGAAACGGAAATTTCGAGAAATGCGTCATTTACCGTAAATCTGATAACGGGGTCGTATAGCCCGTCGAAAATCATGAAACATTCGTTCGAAGCATTTCACCGTATCGCTCATCGCTTAGACGCAAATCGCTCGGAAACGTTTCGGAGGTGCCGCCCGGAGCCGTGGGACTTTGAAAATTTTCGACCGATAGTCGGCCGGAGGTACCGCCCGAATCGTCGGAGGTACCGCCCGAGCCGGTTTGTCGCTTTTTGTACCGAAACGGTGATAGTTACGATTAACCGTTCCGAACGAATGTTTCGTGGTTTTTAACGTGCTCTGTGAATGTGCGTACAGATTTTGCGAAATGATGAAAAAATATGCGTCGGAAACGGAAATTTCGAGAAATGCGTCATTTACCGTAAATCTGATAACGGGGTCGTATAGCCCGTCGAAAATCATGAAACATTCGTTCGAAGCATTTCACCGTATCGCTCATCGCTTAGACGCAAATCGCTCGGAAACGTTTCGGAGGTGCCGCCCGGAGCCGTGGGACTTTGAAAATTTTCGACCGATAGTCGGCCGGAGGTACCGCCCGAATCGTCGGAGGTACCGCCCGAGCCGGTTTGTCGCTTTTTGTACCGAAACGGTGATAGTTACGATTAACCGTTCCGAACGAATGTTTCGTGGTTTTTAACGTGCTCTGTGAATGTGCGTACAGATTTTGCGAAATGATGAAAAAATATGCGTCGGAAACGGAAATTTCGAGAAATGCGTCATTTACCGTAAATCTGATAACGGGGTCGTATAGCCCGTCGAAAATCATGAAACATTCGTTCGAAGCATTTCACCGTATCGCTCATCGCTTAGACGCAAATCGCTCGGAAACGTTTCGGAGGTGCCGCCCGGAGCCGTGGGACTTTGAAAATTTTCGACCGATAGTCGGCCGGAGGTACCGCCGGAATCGTCGGAGGTACCGCCCGAGCCGGTTTGTCGCTTTTTGTACCGAAACGGTGATAGTTACGATTAACCGTTCCGAACGAATGTTTCGTGGTTTTTAACGTGCTCTGTGAATGTGCGTACAGATTTTGCGAAATGATGAAAAAATATGCGTCGGAAACGGAAATTTCGAGAAATACGTCATTTACCGTAAATCTGATAACGGTGTCGTATAGCCCGTCGAAAATCATGAAACATTCGTTCGAAGCATTTCACCGTATCGCTCATCGCTTAGACGCAAATCGCTCGGAAACGTTTCGGAGGTGCCGCCCGGAGCCGTGGGACTTTGAAAATTTTCGACCGATAGTCGGCCGGAGGTACCGCCCGAATCGTCGGAGGTACCGCCCGAGCCGGTTTGTCGCTTTTTGTACCGAAACGGTGATAGTTACGATTAACCGTTCCGAACGAATGTTTCGTGGTTTTTAACGTGCTCTGTGAATGTGCGTACAGATTTTGCGAAATGATGAAAAAATATGCGTCGGAAACGGAAATTTCGAGAAATGCGTCATTTACCGTAAATCTGATAACGGGGTCGTATAGCCCGTCGAAAATCATGAAACATTCGTTCGAAGCATTTCACCGTATCGCTCATCGCTTAGACGCAAATCGCTCGGAAACGTTTCGGAGGTGCCGCCCGGAGCCGTGGGACTTTGAAAATTTTCGACCGATAGTCGGCCGGAGGTACCGCCGGAATCGTCGGAGGTACCGCCCGAGCCGGTTTGTCGCTTTTTGTACCGAAACGGTGATAGTTACGATTAACCGTTCCGAACGAATGTTTCGTGGTTTTTAACGTGCTCTGTGAATGTGCGTACAGATTTTGCGAAATGATGAAAAAATATGCGTCGGAAACGGAAATTTCGAGAAATGCGTCATTTACCGTAAATCTGATAACGGGGTCGTATAGCCCGTCGAAAATCATGAAACATTCGTTCGAAGCATTTCACCGTATCGCTCATCGCTTAGACGCAAATCGCTCGGAAACGTTTCGGAGGTGCCGCCCGGAGCCGTGGGACTTTGAAAATTTTCGACCGATAGTCGGCCGGAGGTACCGCCCGAATCGTCGGAGGTACCGCCCGAGCCGGTTTGTCGCTATTTGTACCGAAACGGTGATAGATACGATTAACCGTTCCGAACGAATGTTTCGTGGTTTTTAACGTGCTCTGTGAATGTGCGTACAGATTTTGCGAAATGATGAAAAAATATGCGTCGGAAACGGAAATTTCGAGAAATGCGTCATTTACCGTAAATCTGATAACGGGGTCGTATAGCCCGTCGAAAATCATGAAACATTCGTTCGAAGCATTTCACCGTATCGCTCATCGCTTAGACGCAAATCGCTCGGAAACGTTTCGGAGGTGCCGCCCGGAGCCGTGGGACTTTGAAAATTTTCGACCGATAGTCGGCCGGAGGTACCGCCCGAATCGTCGGAGGTACCGCCCGAGCCGGTTTGTCGCTTTTTGTACCGAAACGGTGATAGTTACGATTAACCGTTCCGAACGAATGTTTCGTGGTTTTTAACGTGCTCTGTGAATGTGCGTACAGATTTTGCGAAATGATGAAAAAATATGCGTCGGAAACGGAAATTTCGAGAAATGCGTCATTTACCGTAAATCTGATAACGGGGTCGTATAGCCCGTCGAAAATCATGAAACATTCGTTCGAAGCATTTCACCGTATCGCTCATCGCTTAGACGCAAATCGCTCGGAAACGTTTCGGAGGTGCCGCCCGGAGCCGTGGGACTTTGAAAATTTTCGACCGATAGTCGGCCGGAGGTACCGCCCGAATCGTCGGAGGTACCGCCCGAGCCGGTTTGTCGCTATTTGTACCGAAACGGTGATAGATACGATTAACCGTTCCGAACGAATGTTTCGTGGTTTTTAACGTGCTCTGTGAATGTGCGTACAGATTTTGCGAAATGATGAAAAAATATGCGTCGGAAACGGAAATTTCGAGAAATGCGTCATTTACCGTAAATCTGATAACGGGGTCGTATAGCCCGTCGAAAATCATGAAACATTCGTTCGAAGCATTTCACCGTATCGCTCATCGCTTAGACGCAAATCGCTCGGAAACGTTTCGGAGGTGCCGCCCGGAGCCGTGGGACTTTGAAAATTTTCGACCGATAGTCGGCCGGAGGTACCGCCCGAATCGTCGGAGGTACCGCCCGAGCCGGTTTGTCGCTATTTGTACCGAAACGGTGATAGATACGATTAACCGTTCCGAACGAATGTTTCGTGGTTTTTAACGTGCTCTGTGAATGTGCGTACAGATTTTGCGAAATGATGAAAAAATATGCGTCGGAAACGGAAATTTCGAGAAATGCGTCATTTACCGTAAATCTGATAACGGGGTCGTATAGCCCGTCGAAAATCATGAAACATTCGTTCGAAGCATTTCACCGTATCGCTCATCGCTTAGACGCAAATCGCTCGGAAACGTTTCGGAGGTGCCGCCCGGAGCCGTGGGACTTTGAAAATTTTCGACCGATAGTCGGCCGGAGGTACCGCCCGAATCGTCGGAGGTACCGCCCGAGCCGGTTTGTCGCTTTTTGTACCGAAACGGTGATAGTTACGATTAACCGTTCCGAACGAATGTTTCGTGGTTTTTAACGTGCTCTGTGAATGTGCGTACAGATTTTGCGAAATGATGAAAAAATATGCGTCGGAAACGGAAATTTCGAGAAATGCGTCATTTACCGTAAATCTGATAACGGGGTCGTATAGCCCGTCGAAAATCATGAAACATTCGTTCGAAGCATTTCACCGTATCGCTCATCGCTTAGACGCAAATCGCTCGGAAACGTTTCGGAGGTGCCGCCCGGAGCCGTGGGACTTTGAAAATTTTCGACCGATAGTCGGCCGGAGGTACCGCCGGAATCGTCGGAGGTACCGCCCGAGCCGGTTTGTCGCTTTTTGTACCGAAACGGTGATAGTTACGATTAACCGTTCCGAACGAATGTTTCGTGGTTTTTAACGTGCTCTGTGAATGTGCGTACAGATTTTGCGAAATGATGAAAAAATATGCGTCGGAAACGGAAATTTCGAGAAATGCGTCATTTACCGTAAATCTGATAACGGGGTCGTATAGCCCGTCGAAAATCATGAAACATTCGTTCGAAGCATTTCACCGTATCGCTCATCGCTTAGACGCAAATCGCTCGGAAACGTTTCGGAGGTGCCGCCCGGAGCCGTGGGACTTTGAAAATTTTCGACCGATAGTCGGCCGGAGGTACCGCCCGAATCGTCGGAGGTACCGCCCGAGCCGGTTTGTCGCTATTTGTACCGAAACGGTGATAGATACGATTAACCGTTCCGAACGAATGTTTCGTGGTTTTTAACGTGCTCTGTGAATGTGCGTACAGATTTTGCGAAATGATGAAAAAATATGCGTCGGAAACGGAAATTTCGAGAAATGCGTCATTTACCGTAAATCTGATAACGGGGTCGTATAGCCCGTCGAAAATCATGAAACATTCGTTCGAAGCATTTCACCGTATCGCTCATCGCTTAGACGCAAATCGCTCGGAAACGTTTCGGAGGTGCCGCCCGGAGCCGTGGGACTTTGAAAATTTTCGACCGATAGTCGGCCGGAGGTACCGCCCGAATCGTCGGAGGTACCGCCCGAGCCGGTTTGTCGCTTTTTGTACCGAAACGGTGATAGTTACGATTAACCGTTCCGAACGAATGTTTCGTGGTTTTTAACGTGCTCTGTGAATGTGCGTACAGATTTTGCGAAATGATGAAAAAATATGCGTCGGAAACGGAAATTTCGAGAAATGCGTCATTTACCGTAAATCTGATAACGGGGTCGTATAGCCCGTCGAAAATCATGAAACATTCGTTCGAAGCATTTCACCGTATCGCTCATCGCTTAGACGCAAATCGCTCGGAAACGTTTCGGAGGTGCCGCCCGGAGCCGTGGGACTTTGAAAATTTTCGACCGATAGTCGGCCGGAGGTACCGCCCGAATCGTCGGAGGTACCGCCCGAGCCGGTTTGTCGCTTTTTGTACCGAAACGGTGATAGTTACGATTAACCGTTCCGAACGAATGTTTCGTGGTTTTTAACGTGCTCTGTGAATGTGCGTACAGATTTTGCGAAATGATGAAAAAATATGCGTCGGAAACGGAAATTTCGAGAAATGCGTCATTTACCGTAAATCTGATAACGGGGTCGTATAGCCCGTCGAAAATCATGAAACATTCGTTCGAAGCATTTCACCGTATCGCTCATCGCTTAGACGCAAATCGCTCGGAAACGTTTCGGAGGTGCCGCCCGGAGCCGTGGGACTTTGAAAATTTTCGACCGATAGTCGGCCGGAGGTACCGCCCGAATCGTCGGAGATACCGCCCGAGCCGGTTTGTCGCTATTTGTACCGAAACGGTGATAGATACGATTAACCGTTCCGAACGAATGTTTCGTGGTTTTTAACGTGCTCTGTGAATGTGCGTACAGATTTTGCGAAATGATGAAAAAATATGCGTCGGAAACGGAAATTTCGAGAAATGCGTCATTTACCGTAAATCTGATAACGGGGTCGTATAGCCCGTCGAAAATCATGAAACATTCGTTCGAAGCATTTCACCGTATCGCTCATCGCTTAGACGCAAATCGCTCGGAAACGTTTCGGAGGTGCCGCCCGGAGCCGTGGGACTTTGAAAATTTTCGACCGATAGTCGGCCGGAGGTACCGCCCGAATCGTCGGAGGTACCGCCCGAGCCGGTTTGTCGCTTTTTGTACCGAAACGGTGATAGTTACGATTAACCGTTCCGAACGAATGTTTCGTGGTTTTTAACGTGCTCTGTGAATGTGCGTACAGATTTTGCGAAATGATGAAAAAATATGCGTCGGAAACGGAAATTTCGAGAAATGCGTCATTTACCGTAAATCTGATAACGGGGTCGTATAGCCCGTCGAAAATCATGAAACATTCGTTCGAAGCATTTCACCGTATCGCTCATCGCTTAGACGCAAATCGCTCGGAAACGTTTCGGAGGTGCCGCCCGGAGCCGTGGGACTTTGAAAATTTTCGACCGATAGTCGGCCGGAGGTACCGCCCGAATCGTCGGAGGTACCGCCCGAGCCGGTTTGTCGCTTTTTGTACCGAAACGGTGATAGTTACGATTAACCGTTCCGAACGAATGTTTCGTGGTTTTTAACGTGCTCTGTGAATGTGCGTACAGATTTTGCGAAATGATGAAAAAATATGCGTCGGAAACGGAAATTTCGAGAAATGCGTCATTTACCGTAAATCTGATAACGGGGTCGTATAGCCCGTCGAAAATCATGAAACATTCGTTCGAAGCATTTCACCGTATCGCTCATCGCTTAGACGCAAATCGCTCGGAAACGTTTCGGAGGTGCCGCCCGGAGCCGTGGGACTTTGAAAATTTTCGACCGATAGTCGGCCGGAGGTACCGCCGGAATCGTCGGAGGTACCGCCCGAGCCGGTTTGTCGCTTTTTGTACCGAAACGGTGATAGTTACGATTAACCGTTCCGAACGAATGTTTCGTGGTTTTTAACGTGCTCTGTGAATGTGCGTACAGATTTTGCGAAATGATGAAAAAATATGCGTCGGAAACGGAAATTTCGAGAAATGCGTCATTTACCGTAAATCTGATAACGGGGTCGTATAGCCCGTCGAAAATCATGAAACATTCGTTCGAAGCATTTCACCGTATCGCTCATCGCTTAGACGCAAATCGCTCGGAAACGTTTCGGAGGTGCCGCCCGGAGCCGTGGGACTTTGAAAATTTTCGACCGATAGTCGGCCGGAGGTACCGCCCGAATCGTCGGAGGTACCGCCCGAGCCGGTTTGTCGCTTTTTGTACCGAAACGGTGATAGTTACGATTAACCGTTCCGAACGAATGTTTCGTGGTTTTTAACGTGCTCTGTGAATGTGCGTACAGATTTTGCGAAATGATGAAAAAATATGCGTCGGAAACGGAAATTTCGAGAAATGCGTCATTTACCGTAAATCTGATAACGGGGTCGTATAGCCCGTCGAAAATCATGAAACATTCGTTCGAAGCATTTCACCGTATCGCTCATCGCTTAGACGCAAATCGCTCGGAAACGTTTCGGAGGTGCCGCCCGGAGCCGTGGGACTTTGAAAATTTTCGACCGATAGTCGGCCGGAGGTACCGCCCGAATCGTCGGAGGTACCGCCCGAGCCGGTTTGTCGCTTTTTGTACCGAAACGGTGATAGTTACGATTAACCGTTCCGAACGAATGTTTCGTGGTTTTTAACGTGCTCTGTGAATGTGCGTACAGATTTTGCGAAATGATGAAAAAATATGCGTCGGAAACGGAAATTTCGAGAAATGCGTCATTTACCGTAAATCTGATAACGGGGTCGTATAGCCCGTCGAAAATCATGAAACATTCGTTCGAAGCATTTCACCGTATCGCTCATCGCTTAGACGCAAATCGCTCGGAAACGTTTCGGAGGTGCCGCCCGGAGCCGTGGGACTTTGAAAATTTTCGACCGATAGTCGGCCGGAGGTACCGCCCGAATCGTCGGAGGTACCGCCCGAGCCGGTTTGTCGCTATTTGTACCGAAACGGTGATAGATACGATTAACCGTTCCGAACGAATGTTTCGTGGTTTTTAACGTGCTCTGTGAATGTGCGTACAGATTTTGCGAAATGATGAAAAAATATGCGTCGGAAACGGAAATTTCGAGAAATGCGTCATTTACCGTAAATCTGATAACGGGGTCGTATAGCCCGTCGAAAATCATGAAACATTCGTTCGAAGCATTTCACCGTATCGCTCATCGCTTAGACGCAAATCGCTCGGAAACGTTTCGGAGGTGCCGCCCGGAGCCGTGGGACTTTGAAAATTTTCGACCGATAGTCGGCCGGAGGTACCGCCCGAATCGTCGGAGGTACCGCCCGAGCCGGTTTGTCGCTATTTGTACCGAAACGGTGATAGATACGATTAACCGTTCCGAACGAATGTTTCGTGGTTTTTAACGTGCTCTGTGAATGTGCGTACAGATTTTGCGAAATGATGAAAAAATATGCGTCGGAAACGGAAATTTCGAGAAATACGTCATTTACCGTAAATCTGATAACGGGGTCGTATAGCCCGTCGAAAATCATGAAACATTCGTTCGAAGCATTTCACCGTATCGCTCATCGCTTAGACGCAAATCGCTCGGAAACGTTTCGGAGGTGCCGCCCGGAGCCGTGGGACTTTGAAAATTTTCGACCGATAGTCGGCCGGAGGTACCGCCCGAATCGTCGGAGGTACCGCCCGAGCCGGTTTGTCGCTATTTGTACCGAAACGGTGATAGATACGATTAACCGTTCCGAACGAATGTTTCGTGGTTTTTAACGTGCTCTGTGAATGTGCGTACAGATTTTGCGAAATGATGAAAAAATATGCGTCGGAAACGGAAATTTCGAGAAATGCGTCATTTACCGTAAATCTGATAACGGGGTCGTATAGCCCGTCGAAAATCATGAAACATTCGTTCGAAGCATTTCACCGTATCGCTCATCGCTTAGACGCAAATCGCTCGGAAACGTTTCGGAGGTGCCGCCCGGAGGCGTGGGACTTTGAAAATTTTCGACCGATAGTCGGCCGGAGGTACCGCCCGAATCGTCGGAGGTACCGCCCGAGCCGGTTTGTCGCTATTTGTACCGAAACGGTGATAGATACGATTAACCGTTCCGAACGAATGTTTCGTGGTTTTTAACGTGCTCTGTGAATGTGCGTACAGATTTTGCGAAATGATGAAAAAATATGCGTCGGAAACGGAAATTTCGAGAAATGCGTCATTTACCGTAAATCTGATAACGGGGTCGTATAGCCCGTCGAAAATCATGAAACATTCGTTCGAAGCATTTCACCGTATCGCTCATCGCTTAGACGCAAATCGCTCGGAAACGTTTCGGAGGTGCCGCCCGGAGCCGTGGGACTGAAAATTTTCGACCGATAGTCGGCCGGAGGTACCGCCGGAATCGTCGGAGGTACCGCCCGAGCCGGTTTGTCGCTTTTTGTACCGAAACGGTGATAGTTACGATTAACCGTTCCGAACGAATGTTTCGTGGTTTTTAACGTGCTCTGTGAATGTGCGTACAGATTTTGCGAAATGATGAAAAAATATGCGTCGGAAACGGAAATTTCGAGAAATGCGTCATTTACCGTAAATCTGATAACGGGGTCGTATAGCCCGTCGAAAATCATGAAACATTCGTTCGAAGCATTTCACCGTATCGCTCATCGCTTAGACGCAAATCGCTCGGAAACGTTTCGGAGGTGCCGCCCGGAGCCGTGGGACTTTGAAAATTTTCGACCGATAGTCGGCCGGAGGTACCGCCCGAATCGTCGGAGGTACCGCCCGAGCCGGTTTGTCGCTTTTTGTACCGAAACGGTGATAGTTACGATTAACCGTTCCGAACGAATGTTTCGTGGTTTTTAACGTGCTCTGTGAATGTGCGTACAGATTTTGCGAAATGATGAAAAAATATGCGTCGGAAACGGAAATTTCGAGAAATGCGTCATTTACCGTAAATCTGATAACGGGGTCGTATAGCCCGTCGAAAATCATGAAACATTCGTTCGAAGCATTTCACCGTATCGCTCATCGCTTAGACGCAAATCGCTCGGAAACGTTTCGGAGGTGCCGCCCGGAGCCGTGGGACTTTGAAAATTTTCGACCGATAGTCGGCCGGAGGTACCGCCCGAATCGTCGGAGATACCGCCCGAGCCGGTTTGTCGCTATTTGTACCGAAACGGTGATAGATACGATTAACCGTTCCGAACGAATGTTTCGTGGTTTTTAACGTGCTCTGTGAATGTGCGTACAGATTTTGCGAAATGATGAAAAAATATGCGTCGGAAACGGAAATTTCGAGAAATGCGTCATTTACCGTAAATCTGATAACGGGGTCGTATAGCCCGTCGAAAATCATGAAACATTCGTTCGAAGCATTTCACCGTATCGCTCATCGCTTAGACGCAAATCGCTCGGAAACGTTTCGGAGGTGCCGCCCGGAGCCGTGGGACTTTGAAAATTTTCGACCGATAGTCGGCCGGAGGTACCGCCCGAATCGTCGGAGGTACCGCCCGAGCCGGTTTGTCGCTTTTTGTACCGAAACGGTGATAGTTACGATTAACCGTTCCGAACGAATGTTTCGTGGTTTTTAACGTGCTCTGTGAATGTGCGTACAGATTTTGCGAAATGATGAAAAAATATGCGTCGGAAACGGAAATTTCGAGAAATGCGTCATTTACCGTAAATCTGATAACGGGGTCGTATAGCCCGTCGAAAATCATGAAACATTCGTTCGAAGCATTTCACCGTATCGCTCATCGCTTAGACGCAAATCGCTCGGAAACGTTTCGGAGGTGCCGCCCGGAGCCGTGGGACTTTGAAAATTTTCGACCGATAGTCGGCCGGAGGTACCGCCCGAATCGTCGGAGGTACCGCCCGAGCCGGTTTGTCGCTTTTTGTACCGAAACGGTGATAGTTACGATTAACCGTTCCGAACGAATGTTTCGTGGTTTTTAACGTGCTCTGTGAATGTGCGTACAGATTTTGCGAAATGATGAAAAAATATGCGTCGGAAACGGAAATTTCGAGAAATGCGTCATTTACCGTAAATCTGATAACGGGGTCGTATAGCCCGTCGAAAATCATGAAACATTCGTTCGAAGCATTTCACCGTATCGCTCATCGCTTAGACGCAAATCGCTCGGAAACGTTTCGGAGGTGCCGCCCGGAGCCGTGGGACTTTGAAAATTTTCGACCGATAGTCGGCCGGAGGTACCGCCGGAATCGTCGGAGGTACCGCCCGAGCCGGTTTGTCGCTTTTTGTACCGAAACGGTGATAGTTACGATTAACCGTTCCGAACGAATGTTTCGTGGTTTTTAACGTGCTCTGTGAATGTGCGTACAGATTTTGCGAAATGATGAAAAAATATGCGTCGGAAACGGAAATTTCGAGAAATGCGTCATTTACCGTAAATCTGATAACGGGGTCGTATAGCCCGTCGAAAATCATGAAACATTCGTTCGAAGCATTTCACCGTATCGCTCATCGCTTAGACGCAAATCGCTCGGAAACGTTTCGGAGGTGCCGCCCGGAGCCGTGGGACTTTGAAAATTTTCGACCGATAGTCGGCCGGAGGTACCGCCCGAATCGTCGGAGGTACCGCCCGAGCCGGTTTGTCGCTTTTTGTACCGAAACGGTGATAGTTACGATTAACCGTTCCGAACGAATGTTTCGTGGTTTTTAACGTGCTCTGTGAATGTGCGTACAGATTTTGCGAAATGATGAAAAAATATGCGTCGGAAACGGAAATTTCGAGAAATGCGTCATTTACCGTAAATCTGATAACGGGGTCGTATAGCCCGTCGAAAATCATGAAACATTCGTTCGAAGCATTTCACCGTATCGCTCATCGCTTAGACGCAAATCGCTCGGAAACGTTTCGGAGGTGCCGCCCGGAGCCGTGGGACTTTGAAAATTTTCGACCGATAGTCGGCCGGAGGTACCGCCCGAATCGTCGGAGGTACCGCCCGAGCCGGTTTGTCGCTTTTTGTACCGAAACGGTGATAGTTACGATTAACCGTTCTGAACGAATGTTTCGTGGTTTTTAACGTGCTCTGTGAATGTGCGTACAGATTTTGCGAAATGATGAAAAAATATGCGTCGGAAACGGAAATTTCGAGAAATGCGTCATTTACCGTAAATCTGATAACGGGGTCGTATAGCCCGTCGAAAATCATGAAACATTCGTTCGAAGCATTTCACCGTATCGCTCATCGCTTAGACGCAAATCGCTCGGAAACGTTTCGGAGGTGCCGCCCGGAGCCGTGGGACTTTGAAAATTTTCGACCGATAGTCGGCCGGAGGTACCGCCCGAATCGTCGGAGGTACCGCCCGAGCCGGTTTGTCGCTAATTGTACCGAAACGGTGATAGATACGATTAACCGTTCCGAACGAATGTTTCGTGGTTTTTAACGTGCTCTGTGAATGTGCGTACAGATTTTGCGAAATGATGAAAAAATATGCGTCGGAAACGGAAATTTCGAGAAATGCGTCATTTACCGTAAATCTGATAACGGGGTCGTATAGCCCGTCGAAAATCATGAAACATTCGTTCGAAGCATTTCACCGTATCGCTCATCGCTTAGACGCAAATCGCTCGGAAACGTTTCGGAGGTGCCGCCCGGAGCCGTGGGACTTTGAAAATTTTCGACCGATAGTCGGCCGGAGGTACCGCCCGAATCGTCGGAGGTACCGCCCGAGCCGGTTTGTCGCTATTTGTACCGAAACGGTGATAGATACGATTAACCGTTCCGAACGAATGTTTCGTGGTTTTTAACGTGCTCTGTGAATGTGCGTACAGATTTTGCGAAATGATGAAAAAATATGCGTCGGAAACGGAAATTTCGAGAAATACGTCATTTACCGTAAATCTGATAACGGGGTCGTATAGCCCGTCGAAAATCATGAAACATTCGTTCGAAGCATTTCACCGTATCGCTCATCGCTTAGACGCAAATCGCTCGGAAACGTTTCGGAGGTGCCGCCCGGAGCCGTGGGACTTTGAAAATTTTCGACCGATAGTCGGCCGGAGGTACCGCCCGAATCGTCGGAGGTACCGCCCGAGCCGGTTTGTCGCTATTTGTACCGAAACGGTGATAGATACGATTAACCGTTCCGAACGAATGTTTCGTGGTTTTTAACGTGCTCTGTGAATGTGCGTACAGATTTTGCGAAATGATGAAAAAATATGCGTCGGAAACGGAAATTTCGAGAAATGCGTCATTTACCGTAAATCTGATAACGGGGTCGTATAGCCCGTCGAAAATCATGAAACATTCGTTCGAAGCATTTCACCGTATCGCTCATCGCTTAGACGCAAATCGCTCGGAAACGTTTCGGAGGTGCCGCCCGGAGGCGTGGGACTTTGAAAATTTTCGACCGATAGTCGGCCGGAGGTACCGCCCGAATCGTCGGAGGTACCGCCCGAGCCGGTTTGTCGCTATTTGTACCGAAACGGTGATAGATACGATTAACCGTTCCGAACGAATGTTTCGTGGTTTTTAACGTGCTCTGTGAATGTGCGTACAGATTTTGCGAAATGATGAAAAAATATGCGTCGGAAACGGAAATTTCGAGAAATGCGTCATTTACCGTAAATCTGATAACGGGGTCGTATAGCCCGTCGAAAATCATGAAACATTCGTTCGAAGCATTTCACCGTATCGCTCATCGCTTAGACGCAAATCGCTCGGAAACGTTTCGGAGGTGCCGCCCGGAGCCGTGGGACTGAAAATTTTCGACCGATAGTCGGCCGGAGGTACCGCCGGAATCGTCGGAGGTACCGCCCGAGCCGGTTTGTCGCTTTTTGTACCGAAACGGTGATAGTTACGATTAACCGTTCCGAACGAATGTTTCGTGGTTTTTAACGTGCTCTGTGAATGTGCGTACAGATTTTGCGAAATGATGAAAAAATATGCGTCGGAAACGGAAATTTCGAGAAATGCGTCATTTACCGTAAATCTGATAACGGGGTCGTATAGCCCGTCGAAAATCATGAAACATTCGTTCGAAGCATTTCACCGTATCGCTCATCGCTTAGACGCAAATCGCTCGGAAACGTTTCGGAGGTGCCGCCCGGAGCCGTGGGACTTTGAAAATTTTCGACCGATAGTCGGCCGGAGGTACCGCCCGAATCGTCGGAGGTACCGCCCGAGCCGGTTTGTCGCTTTTTGTACCGAAACGGTGATAGTTACGATTAACCGTTCCGAACGAATGTTTCGTGGTTTTTAACGTGCTCTGTGAATGTGCGTACAGATTTTGCGAAATGATGAAAAAATATGCGTCGGAAACGGAAATTTCGAGAAATGCGTCATTTACCGTAAATCTGATAACGGGGTCGTATAGCCCGTCGAAAATCATGAAACATTCGTTGGAAGCATTTCACCGTATCGCTCATCGCTTAGACGCAAATCGCTCGGAAACGTTTCGGAGGTGCCGCCCGGAGCCGTGGGACTTTGAAAATTTTCGACCGATAGTCGGCCGGAGGTACCGCCGGAATCGTCGGAGGTACCGCCCGAGCCGGTTTGTCGCTTTTTGTACCGAAACGGTGATAGTTACGATTAACCGTTCCGAACGAATGTTTCGTGGTTTTTAACGTGCTCTGTGAATGTGCGTACAGATTTTGCGAAATGATGAAAAAATATGCGTCGGAAACGGAAATTTCGAGAAATGCGTCATTTACCGTAAATCTGATAACGGGGTCGTATAGCCCGTCGAAAATCATGAAACATTCGTTCGAAGCATTTCACCGTATCGCTCATCGCTTAGACGCAAATCGCTCGGAAACGTTTCGGAGGTGCCGCCCGGAGCCGTGGGACTTTGAAAATTTTCGACCGATAGTCGGCCGGAGGTACCGCCCGAATCGTCGGAGGTACCGCCCGAGCCGGTTTGTCGCTATTTGTACCGAAACGGTGATAGATACGATTAACCGTTCCGAACGAATGTTTCGTGGTTTTTAACGTGCTCTGTGAATGTGCGTACAGATTTTGCGAAATGATGAAAAAATATGCGTCGGAAACGGAAATTTCGAGAAATGCGTCATTTACCGTAAATCTGATAACGGGGTCGTATAGCCCGTCGAAAATCATGAAACATTCGTTCGAAGCATTTCACCGTATCGCTCATCGCTTAGACGCAAATCGCTCGGAAACGTTTCGGAGGTGCCGCCCGGAGCCGTGGGACTTTGAAAATTTTCGACCGATAGTCGGCCGGAGGTACCGCCCGAATCGTCGGAGGTACCGCCCGAGCCGGTTTGTCGCTTTTTGTACCGAAACGGTGATAGTTACGATTAACCGTTTCGAACGAATGTTTCGTGGTTTTTAACGTGCTCTGTGAATGTGCGTACAGATTTTGCGAAATGATGAAAAAATATGCGTCGGAAACGGAAATTTCGAGAAATGCGTCATTTACCGTAAATCTGATAACGGGGTCGTATAGCCCGTCGAAAATCATGAAACATTCGTTCGAAGCATTTCAACGTATCGCTCATCGCTTAGACGCAAATCGCTCGGAAACGTTTCGGAGGTGCCGCCCGGAGCCGTGGGACTTTGAAAATTTTCGACCGATAGTCGGCCGGAGGTACCGCCCGAATCGTCGGAGGTACCGCCCGAGCCGGTTTGTCGCTTTTTGTACCGAAACGGTGATAGTTACGATTAACCGTTCCGAACGAATGTTTCGTGGTTTTTAACGTGCTCTGTGAATGTGCGTACAGATTTTGCGAAATGATGAAAAAATATGCGTCGGAAACGGAAATTTCGAGAAATGCGTCATTTACCGTAAATCTGATAACGGGGTCGTATAGCCCGTCGAAAATCATGAAACATTCGTTCGAAGCATTTCACCGTATCGCTCATCGCTTAGACGCAAATCGCTCGGAAACGTTTCGGAGGTGCCGCCCGGAGCCGTGGGACTTTGAAAATTTTCGACCGATAGTCGGCCGGAGGTACCGCCGGAATCGTCGGAGGTACCGCCCGAGCCGGTTTGTCGCTTTTTGTACCGAAACGGTGATAGTTACGATTAACCGTTCCGAACGAATGTTTCGTGGTTTTTAACGTGCTCTGTGAATGTGCGTACAGATTTTGCGAAATGATGAAAAAATATGCGTCGGAAACGGAAATTTCGAGAAATGCGTCATTTACCGTAAATCTGATAACGGGGTCGTATAGCCCGTCGAAAATCATGAAACATTCGTTCGAAGCATTTCACCGTATCGCTCATCGCTTAGACGCAAATCGCTCGGAAACGTTTCGGAGGTGCCGCCCGGAGCCGTGGGACTTTGAAAATTTTCGACCGATAGTCGGCCGGAGGTACCGCCCGAATCGTCGGAGGTACCGCCCGAGCCGGTTTGTCGCTTTTTGTACCGAAACGGTGATAGTTACGATTAACCGTTCCGAACGAATGTTTCGTGGTTTTTAACGTGCTCTGTGAATGTGCGTACAGATTTTGCGAAATGATGAAAAAATATGCGTCGGAAACGGAAATTTCGAGAAATGCGTCATTTACCGTAAATCTGATAACGGGGTCGTATAGCCCGTCGAAAATCATGAAACATTCGTTCGAAGCATTTCACCGTATCGCTCATCGCTTAGACGCAAATCGCTCGGAAACGTTTCGGAGGTGCCGCCCGGAGCCGTGGGACTTTGAAAATTTTCGACCGATAGTCGGCCGGAGGTACCGCCCGAATCGTCGGAGGTACCGCCCGAGCCGGTTTGTCGCTTTTTGTACCGAAACGGTGATAGTTACGATTAACCGTTCCGAACGAATGTTTCGTGGTTTTTAACGTGCTCTGTGAATGTGCGTACAGATTTTGCGAAATGATGAAAAAATATGCGTCGGAAACGGAAATTTCGAGAAATGCGTCATTTACCGTAAATCTGATAACGGGGTCGTATAGCCCGTCGAAAATCATGAAACATTCGTTCGAAGCATTTCACCGTATCGCTCATCGCTTAGACGCAAATCGCTCGGAAACGTTTCGGAGGTGCCGCCCGGAGCCGTGGGACTTTGAAAATTTTCGACCGATAGTCGGCCGGAGGTACCGCCGGAATCGTCGGAGGTACCGCCCGAGCCGGTTTGTCGCTTTTTGTACCGAAACGGTGATAGTTACGATTAACCGTTCCGAACGAATGTTTCGTGGTTTTTAACGTGCTCTGTGAATGTGCGTACAGATTTTGCGAAATGATGAAAAAATATGCGTCGGAAACGGAAATTTCGAGAAATGCGTCATTTACCGTAAATCTGATAACGGGGTCGTATAGCCCGTCGAAAATCATGAAACATTCGTTCGAAGCATTTCACCGTATCGCTCATCGCTTAGACGCAAATCGCTCGGAAACGTTTCGGAGGTGCCGCCCGGAGCCGTGGGACTTTGAAAATTTTCGACCGATAGTCGGCCGGAGGTACCGCCCGAATCGTCGGAGGTACCGCCCGAGCCGGTTTGTCGCTATTTGTACCGAAACGGTGATAGATACGATTAACCGTTCCGAACGAATGTTTCGTGGTTTTTAACGTGCTCTGTGAATGTGCGTACAGATTTTGCGAAATGATGAAAAAATATGCGTCGGAAACGGAAATTTCGAGAAATGCGTCATTTACCGTAAATCTGATAACGGGGTCGTATAGCCCGTCGAAAATCATGAAACATTCGTTCGAAGCATTTCACCGTATCGCTCATCGCTTAGACGCAAATCGCTCGGAAACGTTTCGGAGGTGCCGCCCGGAGCCGTGGGACTTTGAAAATTTTCGACCGATAGTCGGCCGGAGGTACCGCCCGAATCGTCGGAGGTACCGCCCGAGCCGGTTTGTCGCTTTTTGTACCGAAACGGTGATAGTTACGATTAACCGTTCCGAACGAATGTTTCGTGGTTTTTAACGTGCTCTGTGAATGTGCGTACAGATTTTGCGAAATGATGAAAAAATATGCGTCGGAAACGGAAATTTCGAGAAATGCGTCATTTACCGTAAATCTGATAACGGGGTCGTATAGCCCGTCGAAAATCATGAAACATTCGTTCGAAGCATTTCACCGTATCGCTCATCGCTTAGACGCAAATCGCTCGGAAACGTTTCGGAGGTGCCGCCCGGAGCCGTGGGACTTTGAAAATTTTCGACCGATAGTCGGCCGGAGGTACCGCCCGAATCGTCGGAGGTACCGCCCGAGCCGGTTTGTCGCTTTTTGTACCGAAACGGTGATAGTTACGATTAACCGTTCCGAACGAATGTTTCGTGGTTTTTAACGTGCTCTGTGAATGTGCGTACAGATTTTGCGAAATGATGAAAAAATATGCGTCGGAAACGGAAATTTCGAGAAATGCGTCATTTACCGTAAATCTGATAACGGGGTCGTATAGCCCGTCGAAAATCATGAAACATTCGTTCGAAGCATTTCACCGTATCGCTCATCGCTTAGACGCAAATCGCTCGGAAACGTTTCGGAGGTGCCGCCCGGAACCGTGGGACTTTGAAAATTTTCGACCGATAGTCGGCCGGAGGTACCGCCCGAATCGTCGGAGATACCGCCCGAGCCGGTTTGTCGCTATTTGTAACGAAACGGTGATAGATACGATTAACCGTTCCGAACGAATGTTTCGTGGTTTTTAACGTGCTCTGTGAATGTGCGTACAGATTTTGCGAAATGATGAAAAAATATGCGTCGGAAACGGAAATTTCGAGAAATGCGTCATTTACCGTAAATCTGATAACGGGGTCGTATAGCCCGTCGAAAATCATGAAACATTCGTTCGAAGCATTTCACCGTATCGCTCATCGCTTAGACGCAAATCGCTCGGAAACGTTTCGGAGGTGCCGCCCGGAGCCGTGGGACTTTGAAAATTTTCGACCGATAGTCGGCCGGAGGTACCGCCCGAATCGTCGGAGGTACCGCCCGAGCCGGTTTGTCGCTTTTTGTACCGAAACGGTGATAGTTACGATTAACCGTTCCGAACGAATGTTTCGTGGTTTTTAACGTGCTCTGTGAATGTGCGTACAGATTTTGCGAAATGATGAAAAAATATGCGTCGGAAACGGAAATTTCGAGAAATGCGTCATTTACCGTAAATCTGATAACGGGGTCGTATAGCCCGTCGAAAATCATGAAACATTCGTTCGAAGCATTTCACCGTATCGCTCATCGCTTAGACGCAAATCGCTCGGAAACGTTTCGGAGGTGCCGCCCGGAGCCGTGGGACTTTGAAAATTTTCGACCGATAGTCGGCCGGAGGTACCGCCCGAATCGTCGGAGGTACCGCCCGAGCCGGTTTGTCGCTTTTTGTACCGAAACGGTGATAGTTACGATTAACCGTTCCGAACGAATGTTTCGTGGTTTTTAACGTGCTCTGTGAATGTGCGTACAGATTTTGCGAAATGATGAAAAAATATGCGTCGGAAACGGAAATTTCGAGAAATGCGTCATTTACCGTAAATCTGATAACGGGGTCGTATAGCCCGTCGAAAATCATGAAACATTCGTTCGAAGCATTTCACCGTATCGCTCATCGCTTAGACGCAAATCGCTCGGAAACGTTTCGGAGGTGCCGCCCGGAGCCGTGGGACTTTGAAAATTTTCGACCGATAGTCGGCCGGAGGTACCGCCGGAATCGTCGGAGGTACCGCCCGAGCCGGTTTGTCGCTTTTTGTTCTGAAACGGTGATAGTTACGATTAACCGTTCCGAACGAATGTTTCGTGGTTTTTAACGTGCTCTGTGAATGTGCGTACAGATTTTGCGAAATGATGAAAAAATATGCGTCGGAAACGGAAATTTCGAGAAATGCGTCATTTACCGTAAATCTGATAACGGGGTCGTATAGCCCGTCGAAAATCATGAAACATTCGTTCGAAGCATTTCACCGTATCGCTCATCGCTTAGACGCAAATCGCTCGGAAACGTTTCGGAGGTGCCGCCCGGAGCCGTGGGACTTTGAAAATTTTCGACCGATAGTCGGCCGGAGGTACCGCCCGAATCGTCGGAGGTACCGCCCGAGCCGGTTTGTCGCTTTTTGTACCGAAACGGTGATAGTTACGATTAACCGTTCCGAACGAATGTTTCGTGGTTTTTAACGTGCTCTGTGAATGTGCGTACAGATTTTGCGAAATGATGAAAAAATATGCGTCGGAAACGGAAATTTCGAGAAATGCGTCATTTACCGTAAATCTGATAACGGGGTCGTATAGCCCGTCGAAAATCATGAAACATTCGTTCGAAGCATTTCACCGTATCGCTCATCGCTTAGACGCAAATCGCTCGGAAACGTTTCGGAGGTGCCGCCCGGAGCCGTGGGACTTTGAAAATTTTCGACCGATAGTCGGCCGGAGGTACCGCCCGATTCGTCGGAGGTACCGCCCGAGCCGGTTTGTCGCTTTTTGTACCGAAACGGTGATAGTTACGATTAACCGTTCCGAACGAATGTTTCGTGGTTTTTAACGTGCTCTGTGAATGTGCGTACAGATTTTGCGAAATGATGAAAAAATATGCGTCGGAAACGGAAATGTCGAGAAATGCGTCATTTACCGTAAATCTGATAACGGGGTCGTATAGCCCGTCGAAAATCATGAAACATTCGTTCGAAGCATTTCACCGTATCGCTCATCGCTTAGACGCAAATCGCTCGGAAACGTTTCGGAGGTGCCGCCCGGAGCCGTGGGACTTTGAAAATTTTCGACCGATAGTCGGCCGGAGGTACCGCCCGAATCGTCGGAGGTACCGCCCGAGCCGGTTTGTCGCTTTTTGTACCGAAACGGTGATAGTTACGATTAACCGTTCCGAACGAATGTTTCGTGGTTTTTAACGTGCTCTGTGAATGTGCGTACAGATTTTGCGAAATGATGAAAAAATATGCGTCGGAAACGGAAATTTCGAGAAATGCGTCATTTACCGTAAATCTGATAACGGGGTCGTATAGCCCGTCGAAAATCATGAAACATTCGTTCGAAGCATTTCACCGTATCGCTCATCGCTTAGACGCAAATCGCTCGGAAACGTTTCGGAGGTGCCGCCCGGAGCCGTGGGACTTTGAAAATTTTCGACCGATAGTCGGCCGGAGGTACCGCCCGAATCGTCGGAGGTACCGCCCGAGCCGGTTTGTCGCTTTTTGTACCGAAACGGTGATAGTTACGATTAACCGTTCCGAACGAATGTTTCGTGGTTTTTAACGTGCTCTGTGAATGTGCGTACAGATTTTGCGAAATGATGAAAAAATATGCGTCGGAAACGGAAATTTCGAGAAATGCGTCATTTACCGTAAATCTGATAACGGGGTCGTATAGCCCGTCGAAAATCATGAAACATTCGTTCGAAGCATTTCACCGTATCGCTCATCGCTTAGACGCAAATCGCTCGGAAACGTTTCGGAGGTGCCGCCCGGAGCCGTGGGACTTTGAAAATTTTCGACCGATAGTCGGCCGGAGGTACCGCCGGAATCGTCGGAGGTACCGCCCGAGCCGGTTTGTCGCTTTTTGTACCGAAACGGTGATAGTTACGATTAACCGTTCCGAACGAATGTTTCGTGGTTTTTAACGTGCTCTGTGAATGTGCGTACAGATTTTGCGAAATGATGAAAAAATATGCGTCGGAAACGGAAATTTCGAGAAATGCGTCATTTACCGTAAATCTGATAACGGGGTCGTATAGCCCGTCGAAAATCATGAAACATTCGTTCGAAGCATTTCACCGTATCGCTCATCGCTTAGACGCAAATCGCTCGGAAACGTTTCGGAGGTGCCGCCCGGAGCCGTGGGACTTTGAAAATTTTCGACCGATAGTCGGCCGGAGGTACCGCCCGAATCGTCGGAGGTACCGCCCGAGCCGGTTTGTCGCTATTTGTACCGAAACGGTGATAGATACGATTAACCGTTCCGAACGAATGTTTCGTGGTTTTTAACGTGCTCTGTGAATGTGCGTACAGATTTTGCGAAATGATGAAAAAATATGCGTCGGAAACGGAAATTTCGAGAAATGCGTCATTTACCGTAAATCTGATAACGGGGTCGTATAGCCCGTCGAAAATCATGAAACATTCGTTCGAAGCATTTCACCGTATCGCTCATCGCTTAGACGCAAATCGCTCGGAAACGTTTCGGAGGTGCCGCCCGGAGCCGTGGGACTTTGAAAATTTTCGACCGATAGTCGGCCGGAGGTACCGCCCGAATCGTCGGAGGTACCGCCCGAGCCGGTTTGTCGCTTTTTGTACCGAAACGGTGATAGTTACGATTAACCGTTCCGAACGAATGTTTCGTGGTTTTTAACGTGCTCTGTGAATGTGCGTACAGATTTTGCGAAATGATGAAAAAATATGCGTCGGAAACGGAAATTTCGAGAAATGCGTCATTTACCGTAAATCTGATAACGGGGTCGTATAGCCCGTCGAAAATCATGAAACATTCGTTCGAAGCATTTCACCGTATCGCTCATCGCTTAGACGCAAATCGCTCGGAAACGTTTCGGAGGTGCCGCCCGGAGCCGTGGGACTTTGAAAATTTTCGACCGATAGTCGGCCGGAGGTACCGCCCGAATCGTCGGAGGTACCGCCCGAGCCGGTTTGTCGCTTTTTGTACCGAAACGGTGATAGTTACGATTAACCGTTCCGAACGAATGTTTCGTGGTTTTTAACGTGCTCTGTGAATGTGCGTACAGATTTTGCGAAATGATGAAAAAATATGCGTCGGAAACGGAAATTTCGAGAAATGCGTCATTTACCGTAAATCTGATAACGGGGTCGTATAGCCCGTCGAAAATCATGAAACATTCGTTCGAAGCATTTCACCGTATCGCTCATCGCTTAGACGCAAATCGCTCGGAAACGTTTCGGAGGTGCCGCCCGGAGCCGTGGGACTTTGAAAATTTTCGACCGATAGTCGGCCGGAGGTACCGCCCGAATCGTCGGAGGTACCGCCCGAGCCGGTTTGTCGCTTTTTGTACCGAAACGGTGATAGTTACGATTAACCGTTCCGAACGAATGTTTCGTGGTTTTTAACGTGCTCTGTGAATGTGCGTACAGATTTTGCGAAATGATGAAAAAATATGCGTCGGAAACGGAAATTTCGAGAAATGCGTCATTTACCGTAAATCTGATAACGGGGTCGTATAGCCCGTCGAAAATCATGAAACATTCGTTCGAAGCATTTCACCGTATCGCTCATCGCTTAGACGCAAATCGCTCGGAAACGTTTCGGAGGTGCCGCCCGGAACCGTGGGACTTTGAAAATTTTCGACCGATAGTCGGCCGGAGGTACCGCCCGAATCGTCGGAGATACCGCCCGAGCCGGTTTGTCGCTATTTGTAACGAAACGGTGATAGATACGATTAACCGTTCCGAACGAATGTTTCGTGGTTTTTAACGTGCTCTGTGAATGTGCGTACAGATTTTGCGAAATGATGAAAAAATATGCGTCGGAAACGGAAATTTCGAGAAATGCGTCATTTACCGTAAATCTGATAACGGGGTCGTATAGCCCGTCGAAAATCATGAAACATTCGTTCGAAGCATTTCACCGTATCGCTCATCGCTTAGACGCAAATCGCTCGGAAACGTTTCGGAGGTGCCGCCCGGAGCCGTGGGACTTTGAAAATTTTCGACCGATAGTCGGCCGGAGGTACCGCCCGAATCGTCGGAGGTACCGCCCGAGCCGGTTTGTCGCTTTTTGTACCGAAACGGTGATAGTTACGATTAACCGTTCCGAACGAATGTTTCGTGGTTTTTAACGTGCTCTGTGAATGTGCGTACAGATTTTGCGAAATGATGAAAAAATATGCGTCGGAAACGGAAATTTCGAGAAATGCGTCATTTACCGTAAATCTGATAACGGGGTCGTATAGCCCGTCGAAAATCATGAAACATTCGTTCGAAGCATTTCACCGTATCGCTCATCGCTTAGACGCAAATCGCTCGGAAACGTTTCGGAGGTGCCGCCCGGAGCCGTGGGACTTTGAAAATTTTCGACCGATAGTCGGCCGGAGGTACCGCCCGAATCGTCGGAGGTACCGCCCGAGCCGGTTTGTCGCTTTTTGTACCGAAACGGTGATAGTTACGATTAACCGTTCCGAACGAATGTTTCGTGGTTTTTAACGTGCTCTGTGAATGTGCGTACAGATTTTGCGAAATGATGAAAAAATATGCGTCGGAAACGGAAATTTCGAGAAATGCGTCATTTACCGTAAATCTGATAACGGGGTCGTATAGCCCGTCGAAAATCATGAAACATTCGTTCGAAGCATTTCACCGTATCGCTCATCGCTTAGACGCAAATCGCTCGGAAACGTTTCGGAGGTGCCGCCCGGAGCCGTGGGACTTTGAAAATTTTCGACCGATAGTCGGCCGGAGGTACCGCCGGAATCGTCGGAGGTACCGCCCGAGCCGGTTTGTCGCTTTTTGTACCGAAACGGTGATAGTTACGATTAACCGTTCCGAACGAATGTTTCGTGGTTTTTAACGTGCTCTGTGAATGTGCGTACAGATTTTGCGAAATGATGAAAAAATATGCGTCGGAAACGGAAATTTCGAGAAATGCGTCATTTACCGTAAATCTGATAACGGGGTCGTATAGCCCGTCGAAAATCATGAAACATTCGTTCGAAGCATTTCACCGTATCGCTCATCGCTTAGACGCAAATCGCTCGGAAACGTTTCGGAGGTGCCGCCCGGAGCCGTGGGACTTTGAAAATTTTCGACCGATAGTCGGCCGGAGGTACCGCCCGAATCGTCGGAGGTACCGCCCGAGCCGGTTTGTCGCTTTTTGTACCGAAACGGTGATAGTTACGATTAACCGTTCCGAACGAATGTTTCGTGGTTTTTAACGTGCTCTGTGAATGTGCGTACAGATTTTGCGAAATGATGAAAAAATATGCGTCGGAAACGGAAATTTCGAGAAATGCGTCATTTACCGTAAATCTGATAACGGGGTCGTATAGCCCGTCGAAAATCATGAAACATTCGTTCGAAGCATTTCACCGTATCGCTCATCGCTTAGACGCAAATCGCTCGGAAACGTTTCGGAGGTGCCGCCCGGAGCCGTGGGACTTTGAAAATTTTCGACCGATAGTCGGCCGGAGGTACCGCCCGATTCGTCGGAGGTACCGCCCGAGCCGGTTTGTCGCTTTTTGTACCGAAACGGTGATAGTTACGATTAACCGTTCCGAACGAATGTTTCGTGGTTTTTAACGTGCTCTGTGAATGTGCGTACAGATTTTGCGAAATGATGAAAAAATATGCGTCGGAAACGGAAATTTCGAGAAATGCGTCATTTACCGTAAATCTGATAACGGGGTCGTATAGCCCGTCGAAAATCATGAAACATTCGTTCGAAGCATTTCACCGTATCGCTCATCGCTTAGACGCAAATCGCTCGGAAACGTTTCGGAGGTGCCGCCCGGAGCCGTGGGACTTTGAAAATTTTCGACCGATAGTCGGCCGGAGGTACCGCCCGAATCGTCGGAGGTACCGCCCGAGCCGGTTTGTCGCTTTTTGTACCGAAACGGTGATAGTTACGATTAACCGTTCCGAACGAATGTTTCGTGGTTTTTAACGTGCTCTGTGAATGTGCGTACAGATTTTGCGAAATGATGAAAAAATATGCGTCGGAAACGGAAATTTCGAGAAATGCGTCATTTACCGTAAATCTGATAACGGGGTCGTATAGCCCGTCGAAAATCATGAAACATTCGTTCGAAGCATTTCACCGTATCGCTCATCGCTTAGACGCAAATCGCTCGGAAACGTTTCGGAGGTGCCGCCCGGAGCCGTGGGACTTTGAAAATTTTCGACCGATAGTCGGCCGGAGGTACCGCCCGAATCGTCGGAGGTACCGCCCGAGCCGGTTTGTCGCTTTTTGTACCGAAACGGTGATAGTTACGATTAACCGTTCCGAACGAATGTTTCGTGGTTTTTAACGTGCTCTGTGAATGTGCGTACAGATTTTGCGAAATGATGAAAAAATATGCGTCGGAAACGGAAATTTCGAGAAATGCGTCATTTACCGTAAATCTGATAACGGGGTCGTATAGCCCGTCGAAAATCATGAAACATTCGTTCGAAGCATTTCACCGTATCGCTCATCGCTTAGACGCAAATCGCTCGGAAACGTTTCGGAGGTGCCGCCCGGAGCCGTGGGACTTTGAAAATTTTCGACCGATAGTCGGCCGGAGGTACCGCCGGAATCGTCGGAGGTACCGCCCGAGCCGGTTTGTCGCTTTTTGTACCGAAACGGTGATAGTTACGATTAACCGTTCCGAACGAATGTTTCGTGGTTTTTAACGTGCTCTGTGAATGTGCGTACAGATTTTGCGAAATGATGAAAAAATATGCGTCGGAAACGGAAATTTCGAGAAATGCGTCATTTACCGTAAATCTGATAACGGGGTCGTATAGCCCGTCGAAAATCATGAAACATTCGTTCGAAGCATTTCACCGTATCGCTCATCGCTTAGACGCAAATCGCTCGGAAACGTTTCGGAGGTGCCGCCCGGAGCCGTGGGACTTTGAAAATTTTCGACCGATAGTCGGCCGGAGGTACCGCCCGAATCGTCGGAGGTACCGCCCGAGCCGGTTTGTCGCTATTTGTACCGAAACGGTGATAGATACGATTAACCGTTCCGAACGAATGTTTCGTGGTTTTTAACGTGCTCTGTGAATGTGCGTACAGATTTTGCGAAATGATGAAAAAATATGCGTCGGAAACGGAAATTTCGAGAAATGCGTCATTTACCGTAAATCTGATAACGGGGTCGTATAGCCCGTCGAAAATCATGAAACATTCGTTCGAAGCATTTCACCGTATCGCTCATCGCTTAGACGCAAATCGCTCGGAAACGTTTCGGAGGTGCCGCCCGGAGCCGTGGGACTTTGAAAATTTTCGACCGATAGTCGGCCGGAGGTACCGCCCGAATCGTCGGAGGTACCGCCCGAGCCGGTTTGTCGCTTTTTGTACCGAAACGGTGATAGTTACGATTAACCGTTCCGAACGAATGTTTCGTGGTTTTTAACGTGCTCTGTGAATGTGCGTACAGATTTTGCGAAATGATGAAAAAATATGCGTCGGAAACGGAAATTTCGAGAAATGCGTCATTTACCGTAAATCTGATAACGGGGTCGTATAGCCCGTCGAAAATCATGAAACATTCGTTCGAAGCATTTCACCGTATCGCTCATCGCTTAGACGCAAATCGCTCGGAAACGTTTCGGAGGTGCCGCCCGGAGCCGTGGGACTTTGAAAATTTTCGACCGATAGTCGGCCGGAGGTACCGCCCGAATCGTCGGAGGTACCGCCCGAGCCGGTTTGTCGCTTTTTGTACCGAAACGGTGATAGTTACGATTAACCGTTCCGAACGAATGTTTCGTGGTTTTTAACGTGCTCTGTGAATGTGCGTACAGATTTTGCGAAATGATGAAAAAATATGCGTCGGAAACGGAAATTTCGAGAAATGCGTCATTTACCGTAAATCTGATAACGGGGTCGTATAGCCCGTCGAAAATCATGAAACATTCGTTCGAAGCATTTCACCGTATCGCTCATCGCTTAGACGCAAATCGCTCGGAAACGTTTCGGAGGTGCCGCCCGGAGCCGTGGGACTTTGAAAATTTTCGACCGATAGTCGGCCGGAGGTACCGCCCGAATCGTCGGAGATACCGCCCGAGCCGGTTTGTCGCTATTTGTACCGAAACGGTGATAGATACGATTAACCGTTCCGAACGAATGTTTCGTGGTTTTTAACGTGCTCTGTGAATGTGCGTACAGATTTTGCGAAATGATGAAAAAATATGCGTCGGAAACGGAAATTTCGAGAAATGCGTCATTTACCGTAAATCTGATAACGGGGTCGTATAGCCCGTCGAAAATCATGAAACATTCGTTCGAAGCATTTCACCGTATCGCTCATCGCTTAGACGCAAATCGCTCGTAAACGTTTCGGAGGTGCCGCCCGGAGCCGTGGGACTTTGAAAATTTTCGACCGATAGTCGGCCGGAGGTACCGCCCGAATCGTCGGAGGTACCGCCCGAGCCGGTTTGTCGCTTTTTGTACCGAAACGGTGATAGTTACGATTAACCGTTCCGAACGAATGTTTCGTGGTTTTTAACGTGCTCTGTGAATGTGCGTACAGATTTTGCGAAATGATGAAAAAATATGCGTCGGAAACGGAAATTTCGAGAAATGCGTCATTTACCGTAAATCTGATAACGGGGTCGTATAGCCCGTCGAAAATCATGAAACATTCGTTCGAAGCATTTCACCGTATCGCTCATCGCTTAGACGCAAATCGCTCGGAAACGTTTCGGAGGTGCCGCCCGGAGCCGTGGGACTTTGAAAATTTTCGACCGATAGTCGGCCGGAGGTACCGCCCGAATCGTCGGAGGTACCGCCCGAGCCGGTTTGTCGCTTTTTGTACCGAAACGGTGATAGTTACGATTAACCGTTCCGAACGAATGTTTCGTGGTTTTTAACGTGCTCTGTGAATGTGCGTACAGATTTTGCGAAATGATGAAAAAATATGCGTCGGAAACGGAAATTTCGAGAAATGCGTCATTTACCGTAAATCTGATAACGGGGTCGTATAGCCCGTCGAAAATCATGAAACATTCGTTCGAAGCATTTCACCGTATCGCTCATCGCTTAGACGCAAATCGCTCGGAAACGTTTCGGAGGTGCCGCCCGGAGCCGTGGGACTTTGAAAATTTTCGACCGATAGTCGGCCGGAGGTACCGCCGGAATCGTCGGAGGTACCGCCCGAGCCGGTTTGTCGCTTTTTGTACCGAAACGGTGATAGTTACGATTAACCGTTCCGAACGAATGTTTCGTGGTTTTTAACGTGCTCTGTGAATGTGCGTACAGATTTTGCGAAATGATGAAAAAATATGCGTCGGAAACGGAAATTTCGAGAAATGCGTCATTTACCGTAAATCTGATAACGGGGTCGTATAGCCCGTCGAAAATCATGAAACATTCGTTCGAAGCATTTCACCGTATCGCTCATCGCTTAGACGCAAATCGCTCGGAAACGTTTCGGAGGTGCCGCCCGGAGCCGTGGGACTTTGAAAATTTTCGACCGATAGTCGGCCGGAGGTACCGCCCGAATCGTCGGAGATACCGCCCGAGCCGGTTTGTCGCTATTTGTACCGAAACGGTGATAGATACGATTAACCGTTCCGAACGAATGTTTCGTGGTTTTTAACGTGCTCTGTGAATGTGCGTACAGATTTTGCGAAATGATGAAAAAATATGCGTCGGAAACGGAAATTTCGAGAAATGCGTCATTTACCGTAAATCTGATAACGGGGTCGTATAGCCCGTCGAAAATCATGAAACATTCGTTCGAAGCATTTCACCGTATCGCTCATCGCTTAGACGCAAATCGCTCGGAAACGTTTCGGAGGTGCCGCCCGGAGCCGTGGGACTTTGAAAATTTTCGACCGATAGTCGGCCGGAGGTACCGCCCGAATCGTCGGAGGTACCGCCCGAGCCGGTTTGTCGCTATTTGTACCGAAACGGTGATAGATACGATTAACCGTTCCGAACGAATGTTTCGTGGTTTTTAACGTGCTCTGTGAATGTGCGTACAGATTTTGCGAAATGATGAAAAAATATGCGTCGGAAACGGAAATTTCGAGAAATGCGTCATTTACCGTAAATCTGATAACGGGGTCGTATAGCCCGTCGAAAATCATGAAACATTCGTTCGAAGCATTTCACCGTATCGCTCATCGCTTAGACGCAAATCGCTCGGAAACGTTTCGGAGGTGCCGCCCGGAGCCGTGGGACTTTGAAAATTTTCGACCGATAGTCGGCCGGAGGTACCGCCCGAATCGTCGGAGGTACCGCCCGAGCCGGTTTGTCGCTTTTTGTACCGAAACGGTGATAGTTACGATTAACCGTTCCGAACGAATGTTTCGTGGTTTTTAACGTGCTCTGTGAATGTGCGTACAGATTTTGCGAAATGATGAAAAAATATGCGTCGGAAACGGAAATTTCGAGAAATGCGTCATTTACCGTAAATCTGATAACGGGGTCGTATAGCCCGTCGAAAATCATGAAACATTCGTTCGAAGCATTTCACCGTATCGCTCATCGCTTAGACGCAAATCGCTCGGAAACGTTTCGGAGGTGCCGCCCGGAGCCGTGGGACTTTGAAAATTTTCGACCGATAGTCGGCCGGAGGTACCGCCCGAATCGTCGGAGGTACCGCCCGAGCCGGTTTGTCGCTTTTTGTACCGAAACGGTGATAGTTACGATTAACCGTTCCGAACGAATGTTTCGTGGTTTTTAACGTGCTCTGTGAATGTGCGTACAGATTTTGCGAAATGATGAAAAAATATGCGTCGGAAACGGAAATTTCGAGAAATGCGTCATTTACCGTAAATCTGATAACGGGGTCGTATAGCCCGTCGAAAATCATGAAACATTCGTTCGAAGCATTTCACCGTATCGCTCATCGCTTAGACGCAAATCGCTCGGAAACGTTTCGGAGGTGCCGCCCGGAGCCGTGGGACTTTGAAAATTTTCGACCGATAGTCGGCCGGAGGTACCGCCGGAATCGTCGGAGGTACCGCCCGAGCCGGTTTGTCGCTTTTTGTACCGAAACGGTGATAGTTACGATTAACCGTTCCGAACGAATGTTTCGTGGTTTTTAACGTGCTCTGTGAATGTGCGTACAGATTTTGCGAAATGATGAAAAAATATGCGTCGGAAACGGAAATTTCGAGAAATGCGTCATTTACCGTAAATCTGATAACGGGGTCGTATAGCCCGTCGAAAATCATGAAACATTCGTTCGAAGCATTTCACCGTATCGCTCATCGCTTAGACGCAAATCGCTCGGAAACGTTTCGGAGGTGCCGCCCGGAGCCGTGGGACTTTGAAAATTTTCGACCGATAGTCGGCCGGAGGTACCGCCCGAATCGTCGGAGGTACCGCCCGAGCCGGTTTGTCGCTATTTGTACCGAAACGGTGATAGATACGATTAACCGTTCCGAACGAATGTTTCGTGGTTTTTAACGTGCTCTGTGAATGTGCGTACAGATTTTGCGAAATGATGAAAAAATATGCGTCGGAAACGGAAATTTCGAGAAATGCGTCATTTACCGTAAATCTGATAACGGGGTCGTATAGCCCGTCGAAAATCATGAAACATTCGTTCGAAGCATTTCACCGTATCGCTCATCGCTTAGACGCAAATCGCTCGGAAACGTTTCGGAGGTGCCGCCCGGAGCCGTGGGACTTTGAAAATTTTCGACCGATAGTCGGCCGGAGGTACCGCCCGAATCGTCGGAGGTACCGCCCGAGCCGGTTTGTCGCTTTTTGTACCGAAACGGTGATAGTTACGATTAACCGTTCCGAACGAATGTTTCGTGGTTTTTAACGTGCTCTGTGAATGTGCGTACAGATTTTGCGAAATGATGAAAAAATATGCGTCGGAAACGGAAATTTCGAGAAATGCGTCATTTACCGTAAATCTGATAACGGGGTCGTATAGCCCGTCGAAAATCATGAAACATTCGTTCGAAGCATTTCACCGTATCGCTCATCGCTTAGACGCAAATCGCTCGGAAACGTTTCGGAGGTGCCGCCCGGAGCCGTGGGACTTTGAAAATTTTCGACCGATAGTCGGCCGGAGGTACCGCCCGAATCGTCGGAGGTACCGCCCGAGCCGGTTTGTCGCTTTTTGTACCGAAACGGTGATAGTTACGATTAACCGTTCCGAACGAATGTTTCGTGGTTTTTAACGTGCTCTGTGAATGTGCGTACAGATTTTGCGAAATGATGAAAAAATATGCGTCGGAAACGGAAATTTCGAGAAATGCGTCATTTACCGTAAATCTGATAACGGGGTCGTATAGCCCGTCGAAAATCATGAAACATTCGTTCGAAGCATTTCACCGTATCGCTCATCGCTTAGACGCAAATCGCTCGGAAACGTTTCGGAGGTGCCGCCCGGAGCCGTGGGACTTTGAAAATTTTCGACCGATAGTCGGCCGGAGGTACCGCCCGAATCGTCGGAGATACCGCCCGAGCCGGTTTGTCGCTATTTGTACCGAAACGGTGATAGATACGATTAACCGTTCCGAACGAATGTTTCGTGGTTTTTAACGTGCTCTGTGAATGTGCGTACAGATTTTGCGAAATGATGAAAAAATATGCGTCGGAAACGGAAATTTCGAGAAATGCGTCATTTACCGTAAATCTGATAACGGGGTCGTATAGCCCGTCGAAAATCATGAAACATTCGTTCGAAGCATTTCACCGTATCGCTCATCGCTTAGACGCAAATCGCTCGTAAACGTTTCGGAGGTGCCGCCCGGAGCCGTGGGACTTTGAAAATTTTCGACCGATAGTCGGCCGGAGGTACCGCCCGAATCGTCGGAGGTACCGCCCGAGCCGGTTTGTCGCTTTTTGTACCGAAACGGTGATAGTTACGATTAACCGTTCCGAACGAATGTTTCGTGGTTTTTAACGTGCTCTGTGAATGTGCGTACAGATTTTGCGAAATGATGAAAAAATATGCGTCGGAAACGGAAATTTCGAGAAATGCGTCATTTACCGTAAATCTGATAACGGGGTCGTATAGCCCGTCGAAAATCATGAAACATTCGTTCGAAGCATTTCACCGTATCGCTCATCGCTTAGACGCAAATCGCTCGGAAACGTTTCGGAGGTGCCGCCCGGAGCCGTGGGACTTTGAAAATTTTCGACCGATAGTCGGCCGGAGGTACCGCCCGAATCGTCGGAGGTACCGCCCGAGCCGGTTTGTCGCTTTTTGTACCGAAACGGTGATAGTTACGATTAACCGTTCCGAACGAATGTTTCGTGGTTTTTAACGTGCTCTGTGAATGTGCGTACAGATTTTGCGAAATGATGAAAAAATATGCGTCGGAAACGGAAATTTCGAGAAATGCGTCATTTACCGTAAATCTGATAACGGGGTCGTATAGCCCGTCGAAAATCATGAAACATTCGTTCGAAGCATTTCACCGTATCGCTCATCGCTTAGACGCAAATCGCTCGGAAACGTTTCGGAGGTGCCGCCCGGAGCCGTGGGACTTTGAAAATTTTCGACCGATAGTCGGCCGGAGGTACCGCCGGAATCGTCGGAGGTACCGCCCGAGCCGGTTTGTCGCTTTTTGTACCGAAACGGTGATAGTTACGATTAACCGTTCCGAACGAATGTTTCGTGGTTTTTAACGTGCTCTGTGAATGTGCGTACAGATTTTGCGAAATGATGAAAAAATATGCGTCGGAAACGGAAATTTCGAGAAATGCGTCATTTACCGTAAATCTGATAACGGGGTCGTATAGCCCGTCGAAAATCATGAAACATTCGTTCGAAGCATTTCACCGTATCGCTCATCGCTTAGACGCAAATCGCTCGGAAACGTTTCGGAGGTGCCGCCCGGAGCCGTGGGACTTTGAAAATTTTCGACCGATAGTCGGCCGGAGGTACCGCCCGAATCGTCGGAGATACCGCCCGAGCCGGTTTGTCGCTATTTGTACCGAAACGGTGATAGATACGATTAACCGTTCCGAACGAATGTTTCGTGGTTTTTAACGTGCTCTGTGAATGTGCGTACAGATTTTGCGAAATGATGAAAAAATATGCGTCGGAAACGGAAATTTCGAGAAATGCGTCATTTACCGTAAATCTGATAACGGGGTCGTATAGCCCGTCGAAAATCATGAAACATTCGTTCGAAGCATTTCACCGTATCGCTCATCGCTTAGACGCAAATCGCTCGGAAACGTTTCGGAGGTGCCGCCCGGAGCCGTGGGACTTTGAAAATTTTCGACCGATAGTCGGCCGGAGGTACCGCCCGAATCGTCGGAGGTACCGCCCGAGCCGGTTTGTCGCTATTTGTACCGAAACGGTGATAGATACGATTAACCGTTCCGAACGAATGTTTCGTGGTTTTTAACGTGCTCTGTGAATGTGCGTACAGATTTTGCGAAATGATGAAAAAATATGCGTCGGAAACGGAAATTTCGAGAAATGCGTCATTTACCGTAAATCTGATAACGGGGTCGTATAGCCCGTCGAAAATCATGAAACATTCGTTCGAAGCATTTCACCGTATCGCTCATCGCTTAGACGCAAATCGCTCGGAAACGTTTCGGAGGTGCCGCCCGGAGCCGTGGGACTTTGAAAATTTTCGACCGATAGTCGGCCGGAGGTACCGCCCGAATCGTCGGAGGTACCGCCCGAGCCGGTTTGTCGCTATTTGTACCGAAACGGTGATAGATACGATTAACCGTTCCGAACGAATGTTTCGTGGTTTTTAACGTGCTCTGTGAATGTGCGTACAGATTTTGCGAAATGATGAAAAAATATGCGTCGGAAACGGAAATTTCGAGAAATGCGTCATTTACCGTAAATCTGATAACGGGGTCGTATAGCCCGTCGAAAATCATGAAACATTCGTTCGAAGCATTTCACCGTATCGCTCATCGCTTAGACGCAAATCGCTCGGAAACGTTTCGGAGGTGCCGCCCGGAGCCGTGGGACTTTGAAAATTTTCGACCGATAGTCGGCCGGAGGTACCGCCCGAATCGTCGGAGATACCGCCCGAGCCGGTTTGTCGCTATTTGTACCGAAACGGTGATAGATACGATTAACCGTTCCGAACGAATGTTTCGTGGTTTTTAACGTGCTCTGTGAATGTGCGTACAGATTTTGCGAAATGATGAAAAAATATGCGTCGGAAACGGAAATTTCGAGAAATGCGTCATTTACCGTAAATCTGATAACGGGGTCGTATAGCCCGTCGAAAATCATGAAACATTCGTTCGAAGCATTTCACCGTATCGCTCATCGCTTAGACGCAAATCGCTCGGAAACGTTTCGGAGGTGCCGCCCGGAGCCGTAAGACTTTGAAAATTTTCGACCGATAGTCGGCCGGAGGTACCGCCCGAATCGTCGGAGGTACCGCCCGAGCCGGTTTGTCGCTTTTTGTACCGAAACGGTGATAGTTACGATTAACCGTTCCGAACGAATGTTTCGTGGTTTTTAACGTGCTCTGTGAATGTGCGTACAGATTTTGCGAAATGATGAAAAAATATGCGTCGGAAACGGAAATTTCGAGAAATGCGTCATTTACCGTAAATCTGATAACGGGGTCGTATAGCCCGTCGAAAATCATGAAACATTCGTTCGAAGCATTTCACCGTATCGCTCATCGCTTAGACGCAAATCGCTCGGAAACGTTTCGGAGGTGCCGCCCGGAGCCGTGGGACTTTGAAAATTTTCGACCGATAGTCGGCCGGAGGTACCGCCCGAATCGTCGGAGGTACCGCCCGAGCCGGTTTGTCGCTTTTTGTACCGAAACGGTGATAGTTACGATTAACCGTTCCGAACGAATGTTTCGTGGTTTTTAACGTGCTCTGTGAATGTGCGTACAGATTTTGCGAAATGATGAAAAAATATGCGTCGGAAACGGAAATTTCGAGAAATGCGTCATTTACCGTAAATCTGATAACGGGGTCGTATAGCCCGTCGAAAATCATGAAACATTCGTTCGAAGCATTTCACCGTATCGCTCATCGCTTAGACGCAAATCGCTCGGAAACGTTTCGGAGGTGCCGCCCGGAGCCGTGGGACTTTGAAAATTTTCGACCGATAGTCGGCCGGAGGTACCGCCGGAATCGTCGGAGGTACCGCCCGAGCCGGTTTGTCGCTTTTTGTACCGAAACGGTGATAGTTACGATTAACCGTTCCGAACGAATGTTTCGTGGTTTTTAACGTGCTCTGTGAATGTGCGTACAGATTTTGCGAAATGATGAAAAAATATGCGTCGGAAACGGAAATTTCGAGAAATGCGTCATTTACCGTAAATCTGATAACGGGGTCGTATAGCCCGTCGAAAATCATGAAACATTCGTTCGAAGCATTTCACCGTATCGCTCATCGCTTAGACGCAAATCGCTCGGAAACGTTTCGGAGGTGCCGCCCGGAGCCGTGGGACTTTGAAAATTTTCGACCGATAGTCGGCCGGAGGTACCGCCCGAATCGTCGGAGATACCGCCCGAGCCGGTTTGTCGCTATTTGTACCGAAACGGTGATAGATACGATTAACCGTTCCGAACGAATGTTTCGTGGTTTTTAACGTGCTCTGTGAATGTGCGTACAGATTTTGCGAAATGATGAAAAAATATGCGTCGGAAACGGAAATTTCGAGAAATGCGTCATTTACCGTAAATCTGATAACGGGGTCGTATAGCCCGTCGAAAATCATGAAACATTCGTTCGAAGCATTTCACCGTATCGCTCATCGCTTAGACGCAAATCGCTCGGAAACGTTTCGGAGGTGCCGCCCGGAGCCGTGGGACTTTGAAAATTTTCGACCGATAGTCGGCCGGAGGTACCGCCCGAATCGTCGGAGGTACCGCCCGAGCCGGTTTGTCGCTTTTTGTACCGAAACGGTGATAGTTACGATTAACCGTTCCGAACGAATGTTTCGTGGTTTTTAACGTGCTCTGTGAATGTGCGTACAGATTTTGCGAAATGATGAAAAAATATGCGTCGGAAACGGAAATTTCGAGAAATGCGTCATTTACCGTAAATCTGATAACGGGGTCGTATAGCCCGTCGAAAATCATGAAACATTCGTTCGAAGCATTTCACCGTATCGCTCATCGCTTAGACGCAAATCGCTCGGAAACGTTTCGGAGGTGCCGCCCGGAGCCGTGGGACTTTGAAAATTTTCGACCGATAGTCGGCCGGAGGTACCGCCCGATTCGTCGGAGGTACCGCCCGAGCCGGTTTGTCGCTTTTTGTACCGAAACGGTGATAGTTACGATTAACCGTTCCGAACGAATGTTTCGTGGTTTTTAACGTGCTCTGTGAATGTGCGTACAGATTTTGCGAAATGATGAAAAAATATGCGTCGGAAACGGAAATTTCGAGAAATGCGTCATTTACCGTAAATCTGATAACGGGGTCGTATAGCCCGTCGAAAATCATGAAACATTCGTTCGAAGCATTTCACCGTATCGCTCATCGCTTAGACGCAAATCGCTCGGAAACGTTTCGGAGGTGCCGCCCGGAGCCGTGGGACTTTGAAAATTTTCGACCGATAGTCGGCCGGAGGTACCGCCCGAATCGTCGGAGGTACCGCCCGAGCCGGTTTGTCGCTTTTTGTACCGAAACGGTGATAGTTACGATTAACCGTTCCGAACGAATGTTTCGTGGTTTTTAACGTGCTCTGTGAATGTGCGTACAGATTTTGCGAAATGATGAAAAAATATGCGTCGGAAACGGAAATTTCGAGAAATGCGTCATTTACCGTAAATCTGATAACGGGGTCGTATAGCCCGTCGAAAATCATGAAACATTCGTTCGAAGCATTTCACCGTATCGCTCATCGCTTAGACGCAAATCGCTCGGAAACGTTTCGGAGGTGCCGCCCGGAGCCGTGGGACTTTGAAAATTTTCGACCGATAGTCGGCCGGAGGTACCGCCCGAATCGTCGGAGGTACCGCCCGAGCCGGTTTGTCGCTATTTGTACCGAAACGGTGATAGATACGATTAACCGTTCCGAACGAATGTTTCGTGGTTTTTAACGTGCTCTGTGAATGTGCGTACAGATTTTGCGAAATGATGAAAAAATATGCGTCGGAAACGGAAATTTCGAGAAATGCGTCATTTACCGTAAATCTGATAACGGGGTCGTATAGCCCGTCGAAAATCATGAAACATTCGTTCGAAGCATTTCACCGTATCGCTCATCGCTTAGACGCAAATCGCTCGGAAACGTTTCGGAGGTGCCGCCCGGAGCCGTGGGACTTTGAAAATTTTCGACCGATAGTCGGCCGGAGGTACCGCCCGAATCGTCGGAGGTACCGCCCGAGCCGGTTTGTCGCTATTTGTACCGAAACGGTGATAGATACGATTAACCGTTCCGAACGAATGTTTCGTGGTTTTTAACGTGCTCTGTGAATGTGCGTACAGATTTTGCGAAATGATGAAAAAATATGCGTCGGAAACGGAAATTTCGAGAAATGCGTCATTTACCGTAAATCTGATAACGGGGTCGTATAGCCCGTCGAAAATCATGAAACATTCGTTCGAAGCATTTCACCGTATAGCTCATCGCTTAGACGCAAATCGCTCGGAAACGTTTCGGAGGTGCCGCCCGGAGCCGTGGGACTTTGAAAATTTTCGACCGATAGTCGGCCGGAGGTACCGCCCGAATCGTCGGAGATACCGCCCGAGCCGGTTTGTCGCTATTTGTACCGAAACGGTGATAGATACGATTAACCGTTCCGAACGAATGTTTCGTGGTTTTTAACGTGCTCTGTGAATGTGCGTACAGATTTTGCGAAATGATGAAAAAATATGCGTCGGAAACGGAAATTTCGAGAAATGCGTCATTTACCGTAAATCTGATAACGGGGTCGTATAGCCCGTCGAAAATCATGAAACATTCGTTCGAAGCATTTCACCGTATCGCTCATCGCTTAGACGCAAATCGCTCGGAAACGTTTCGGAGGTGCCGCCCGGAGCCGTGGGACTTTGAAAATTTTCGACCGATAGTCGGCCGGAGGTACCGCCGGAATCGTCGGAGGTACCGCCCGAGCCGGTTTGTCGCTTTTTGTACCGAAACGGTGATAGTTACGATTAACCGTTCCGAACGAATGTTTCGTGGTTTTTAACGTGCTCTGTGAATGTGCGTACAGATTTTGCGAAATGATGAAAAAATATGCGTCGGAAACGGAAATTTCGAGAAATGCGTCATTTACCGTAAATCTGATAACGGGGTCGTATAGCCCGTCGAAAATCATGAAACATTCGTTCGAAGCATTTCACCGTATCGCTCATCGCTTAGACGCAAATCGCTCGGAAACGTTTCGGAGGTGCCGCCCGGAGCCGTGGGACTTTGAAAATTTTCGACCGATAGTCGGCCGGAGGTACCGCCCGAATCGTCGGAGGTACCGCCCGAGCCGGTTTGTCGCTATTTGTACCGAAACGGTGATAGATACGATTAACCGTTCCGAACGAATGTTTCGTGGTTTTTAACGTGCTCTGTGAATGTGCGTACAGATTTTGCGAAATGATGAAAAAATATGCGTCGGAAACGGAAATTTCGAGAAATGCGTCATTTACCGTAAATCTGATAACGGGGTCGTATAGCCCGTCGAAAATCATGAAACATTCGTTCGAAGCATTTCACCGTATCGCTCATCGCTTAGACGCAAATCGCTCGGAAACGTTTCGGAGGTGCCGCCCGGAGCCGTGGGACTTTGAAAATTTTCGACCGATAGTCGGCCGGAGGTACCGCCCGAATCGTCGGAGGTACCGCCCGAGCCGGTTTGTCGCTATTTGTACCGAAACGGTGATAGATACGATTAACCGTTCCGAACGAATGTTTCGTGGTTTTTAACGTGCTCTGTGAATGTGCGTACAGATTTTGCGAAATGATGAAAAAATATGCGTCGGAAACGGAAATTTCGAGAAATGCGTCATTTACCGTAAATCTGATAACGGGGTCGTATAGCCCGTCGAAAATCATGAAACATTCGTTCGAAGCATTTCACCGTATCGCTCATCGCTTAGACGCAAATCGCTCGGAAACGTTTCGGAGGTGCCGCCCGGAGCCGTGGGACTTTGAAAATTTTCGACCGATAGTCGGCCGGAGGTACCGCCCGAATCGTCGGAGATACCGCCCGAGCCGGTTTGTCGCTATTTGTACCGAAACGGTGATAGATACGATTAACCGTTCCGAACGAATGTTTCGTGGTTTTTAACGTGCTCTGTGAATGTGCGTACAGATTTTGCGAAATGATGAAAAAATATGCGTCGGAAACGGAAATTTCGAGAAATGCGTCATTTACCGTAAATCTGATAACGGGGTCGTATAGCCCGTCGAAAATCATGAAACATTCGTTCGAAGCATTTCACCGTATCGCTCATCGCTTAGACGCAAATCGCTCGGAAACGTTTCGGAGGTGCCGCCCGGAGCCGTGGGACTTTGAAAATTTTCGACCGATAGTCGGCCGGAGGTACCGCCCGAATCGTCGGAGGTACCGCCCGAGCCGGTTTGTCGCTTTTTGTACCGAAACGGTGATAGTTACGATTAACCGTTCCGAACGAATGTTTCGTGGTTTTTAACGTGCTCTGTGAATGTGCGTACAGATTTTGCGAAATGATGAAAAAATATGCGTCGGAAACGGAAATTTCGAGAAATGCGTCATTTACCGTAAATCTGATAACGGGGTCGTATAGCCCGTCGAAAATCATGAAACATTCGTTCGAAGCATTTCACCGTATCGCTCATCGCTTAGACGCAAATCGCTCGGAAACGTTTCGGAGGTGCCGCCCGGAGCCGTGGGACTTTGAAAATTTTCGACCGATAGTCGGCCGGAGGTACCGCCCGAATCGTCGGAGGTACCGCCCGAGCCGGTTTGTCGCTTTTTGTACCGAAACGGTGATAGTTACGATTAACCGTTCCGAACGAATGTTTCGTGGTTTTTAACGTGCTCTGTGAATGTGCGTACAGATTTTGCGAAATGATGAAAAAATATGCGTCGGAAACGGAAATTTCGAGAAATGCGTCATTTACCGTAAATCTGATAACGGGGTCGTATAGCCCGTCGAAAATCATGAAACATTCGTTCGAAGCATTTCACCGTATCGCTCATCGCTTAGACGCAAATCGCTCGGAAACGTTTCGGAGGTGCCGCCCGGAGCCGTGGGACTTTGAAAATTTTCGACCGATAGTCGGCCGGAGGTACCGCCGGAATCGTCGGAGGTACCGCCCGAGCCGGTTTGTCGCTTTTTGTACCGAAACGGTGATAGTTACGATTAACCGTTCCGAACGAATGTTTCGTGGTTTTTAACGTGCTCTGTGAATGTGCGTACAGATTTTGCGAAATGATGAAAAAATATGCGTCGGAAACGGAAATTTCGAGAAATGCGTCATTTACCGTAAATCTGATAACGGGGTCGTATAGCCCGTCGAAAATCATGAAACATTCGTTCGAAGCATTTCACCGTATCGCTCATCGCTTAGACGCAAATCGCTCGGAAACGTTTCGGAGGTGCCGCCCGGAGCCGTGGGACTTTGAAAATTTTCGACCGATAGTCGGCCGGAGGTACCGCCCGAATCGTCGGAGGTACCGCCCGAGCCGGTTTGTCGCTTTTTGTACCGAAACGGTGATAGTTACGATTAACCGTTCCGAACGAATGTTTCGTGGTTTTTAACGTGCTCTGTGAATGTGCGTACAGATTTTGCGAAATGATGAAAAAATATGCGTCGGAAACGGAAATTTCGAGAAATGCGTCATTTACCGTAAATCTGATAACGGGGTCGTATAGCCCGTCGAAAATCATGAAACATTCGTTCGAAGCATTTCACCGTATCGCTCATCGCTTAGACGCAAATCGCTCGGAAACGTTTCGGAGGTGCCGCCCGGAGCCGTGGGACTTTGAAAATTTTCGACCGATAGTCGGCCGGAGGTACCGCCCGAATCGTCGGAGATACCGCCCGAGCCGGTTTGTCGCTATTTGTACCGAAACGGTGATAGATACGATTAACCGTTCCGAACGAATGTTTCGTGGTTTTTAACGTGCTCTGTGAATGTGCGTACAGATTTTGCGAAATGATGAAAAAATATGCGTCGGAAACGGAAATTTCGAGAAATGCGTCATTTACCGTAAATCTGATAACGGGGTCGTATAGCCCGTCGAAAATCATGAAACATTCGTTCGAAGCATTTCACCGTATCGCTCATCGCTTAGACGCAAATCGCTCGTAAACGTTTCGGAGGTGCCGCCCGGAGCCGTGGGACTTTGAAAATTTTCGACCGATAGTCGGCCGGAGGTACCGCCCGAATCGTCGGAGGTACCGCCCGAGCCGGTTTGTCGCTTTTTGTACCGAAACGGTGATAGTTACGATTAACCGTTCCGAACGAATGTTTCGTGGTTTTTAACGTGCTCTGTGAATGTGCGTACAGATTTTGCGAAATGATGAAAAAATATGCGTCGGAAACGGAAATTTCGAGAAATGCGTCATTTACCGTAAATCTGATAACGGGGTCGTATAGCCCGTCGAAAATCATGAAACATTCGTTCGAAGCATTTCACCGTATCGCTCATCGCTTAGACGCAAATCGCTCGGAAACGTTTCGGAGGTGCCGCCCGGAGCCGTGGGACTTTGAAAATTTTCGACCGATAGTCGGCCGGAGGTACCGCCCGAATCGTCGGAGGTACCGCCCGAGCCGGTTTGTCGCTTTTTGTACCGAAACGGTGATAGTTACGATTAACCGTTCCGAACGAATGTTTCGTGGTTTTTAACGTGCTCTGTGAATGTGCGTACAGATTTTGCGAAATGATGAAAAAATATGCGTCGGAAACGGAAATTTCGAGAAATGCGTCATTTACCGTAAATCTGATAACGGGGTCGTATAGCCCGTCGAAAATCATGAAACATTCGTTCGAAGCATTTCACCGTATCGCTCATCGCTTAGACGCAAATCGCTCGGAAACGTTTCGGAGGTGCCGCCCGGAGCCGTGGGACTTTGAAAATTTTCGACCGATAGTCGGCCGGAGGTACCGCCGGAATCGTCGGAGGTACCGCCCGAGCCGGTTTGTCGCTTTTTGTACCGAAACGGTGATAGTTACGATTAACCGTTCCGAACGAATGTTTCGTGGTTTTTAACGTGCTCTGTGAATGTGCGTACAGATTTTGCGAAATGATGAAAAAATATGCGTCGGAAACGGAAATTTCGAGAAATGCGTCATTTACCGTAAATCTGATAACGGGGTCGTATAGCCCGTCGAAAATCATGAAACATTCGTTCGAAGCATTTCACCGTATCGCTCATCGCTTAGACGCAAATCGCTCGGAAACGTTTCGGAGGTGCCGCCCGGAGCCGTGGGACTTTGAAAATTTTCGACCGATAGTCGGCCGGAGGTACCGCCCGAATCGTCGGAGATACCGCCCGAGCCGGTTTGTCGCTATTTGTACCGAAACGGTGATAGATACGATTAACCGTTCCGAACGAATGTTTCGTGGTTTTTAACGTGCTCTGTGAATGTGCGTACAGATTTTGCGAAATGATGAAAAAATATGCGTCGGAAACGGAAATTTCGAGAAATGCGTCATTTACCGTAAATCTGATAACGGGGTCGTATAGCCCGTCGAAAATCATGAAACATTCGTTCGAAGCATTTCACCGTATCGCTCATCGCTTAGACGCAAATCGCTCGGAAACGTTTCGGAGGTGCCGCCCGGAGCCGTGGGACTTTGAAAATTTTCGACCGATAGTCGGCCGGAGGTACCGCCCGAATCGTCGGAGGTACCGCCCGAGCCGGTTTGTCGCTATTTGTACCGAAACGGTGATAGATACGATTAACCGTTCCGAACGAATGTTTCGTGGTTTTTAACGTGCTCTGTGAATGTGCGTACAGATTTTGCGAAATGATGAAAAAATATGCGTCGGAAACGGAAATTTCGAGAAATGCGTCATTTACCGTAAATCTGATAACGGGGTCGTATAGCCCGTCGAAAATCATGAAACATTCGTTCGAAGCATTTCACCGTATCGCTCATCGCTTAGACGCAAATCGCTCGGAAACGTTTCGGAGGTGCCGCCCGGAGCCGTGGGACTTTGAAAATTTTCGACCGATAGTCGGCCGGAGGTACCGCCCGAATCGTCGGAGGTACCGCCCGAGCCGGTTTGTCGCTATTTGTACCGAAACGGTGATAGATACGATTAACCGTTCCGAACGAATGTTTCGTGGTTTTTAACGTGCTCTGTGAATGTGCGTACAGATTTTGCGAAATGATGAAAAAATATGCGTCGGAAACGGAAATTTCGAGAAATGCGTCATTTACCGTAAATCTGATAACGGGGTCGTATAGCCCGTCGAAAATCATGAAACATTCGTTCGAAGCATTTCACCGTATCGCTCATCGCTTAGACGCAAATCGCTCGGAAACGTTTCGGAGGTGCCGCCCGGAGCCGTGGGACTTTGAAAATTTTCGACCGATAGTCGGCCGGAGGTACCGCCCGAATCGTCGGAGATACCGCCCGAGCCGGTTTGTCGCTATTTGTACCGAAACGGTGATAGATACGATTAACCGTTCCGAACGAATGTTTCGTGGTTTTTAACGTGCTCTGTGAATGTGCGTACAGATTTTGCGAAATGATGAAAAAATATGCGTCGGAAACGGAAATTTCGAGAAATGCGTCATTTACCGTAAATCTGATAACGGGGTCGTATAGCCCGTCGAAAATCATGAAACATTCGTTCGAAGCATTTCACCGTATCGCTCATCGCTTAGACGCAAATCGCTCGGAAACGTTTCGGAGGTGCCGCCCGGAGCCGTAAGACTTTGAAAATTTTCGACCGATAGTCGGCCGGAGGTACCGCCCGAATCGTCGGAGGTACCGCCCGAGCCGGTTTGTCGCTTTTTGTACCGAAACGGTGATAGTTACGATTAACCGTTCCGAACGAATGTTTCGTGGTTTTTAACGTGCTCTGTGAATGTGCGTACAGATTTTGCGAAATGATGAAAAAATATGCGTCGGAAACGGAAATTTCGAGAAATGCGTCATTTACCGTAAATCTGATAACGGGGTCGTATAGCCCGTCGAAAATCATGAAACATTCGTTCGAAGCATTTCACCGTATCGCTCATCGCTTAGACGCAAATCGCTCGGAAACGTTTCGGAGGTGCCGCCCGGAGCCGTGGGACTTTGAAAATTTTCGACCGATAGTCGGCCGGAGGTACCGCCCGAATCGTCGGAGGTACCGCCCGAGCCGGTTTGTCGCTTTTTGTACCGAAACGGTGATAGTTACGATTAACCGTTCCGAACGAATGTTTCGTGGTTTTTAACGTGCTCTGTGAATGTGCGTACAGATTTTGCGAAATGATGAAAAAATATGCGTCGGAAACGGAAATTTCGAGAAATGCGTCATTTACCGTAAATCTGATAACGGGGTCGTATAGCCCGTCGAAAATCATGAAACATTCGTTCGAAGCATTTCACCGTATCGCTCATCGCTTAGACGCAAATCGCTCGGAAACGTTTCGGAGGTGCCGCCCGGAGCCGTGGGACTTTGAAAATTTTCGACCGATAGTCGGCCGGAGGTACCGCCGGAATCGTCGGAGGTACCGCCCGAGCCGGTTTGTCGCTTTTTGTACCGAAACGGTGATAGTTACGATTAACCGTTCCGAACGAATGTTTCGTGGTTTTTAACGTGCTCTGTGAATGTGCGTACAGATTTTGCGAAATGATGAAAAAATATGCGTCGGAAACGGAAATTTCGAGAAATGCGTCATTTACCGTAAATCTGATAACGGGGTCGTATAGCCCGTCGAAAATCATGAAACATTCGTTCGAAGCATTTCACCGTATCGCTCATCGCTTAGACGCAAATCGCTCGGAAACGTTTCGGAGGTGCCGCCCGGAGCCGTGGGACTTTGAAAATTTTCGACCGATAGTCGGCCGGAGGTACCGCCCGAATCGTCGGAGATACCGCCCGAGCCGGTTTGTCGCTATTTGTACCGAAACGGTGATAGATACGATTAACCGTTCCGAACGAATGTTTCGTGGTTTTTAACGTGCTCTGTGAATGTGCGTACAGATTTTGCGAAATGATGAAAAAATATGCGTCGGAAACGGAAATTTCGAGAAATGCGTCATTTACCGTAAATCTGATAACGGGGTCGTATAGCCCGTCGAAAATCATGAAACATTCGTTCGAAGCATTTCACCGTATCGCTCATCGCTTAGACGCAAATCGCTCGGAAACGTTTCGGAGGTGCCGCCCGGAGCCGTGGGACTTTGAAAATTTTCGACCGATAGTCGGCCGGAGGTACCGCCCGAATCGTCGGAGGTACCGCCCGAGCCGGTTTGTCGCTTTTTGTACCGAAACGGTGATAGTTACGATTAACCGTTCCGAACGAATGTTTCGTGGTTTTTAACGTGCTCTGTGAATGTGCGTACAGATTTTGCGAAATGATGAAAAAATATGCGTCGGAAACGGAAATTTCGAGAAATGCGTCATTTACCGTAAATCTGATAACGGGGTCGTATAGCCCGTCGAAAATCATGAAACATTCGTTCGAAGCATTTCACCGTATCGCTCATCGCTTAGACGCAAATCGCTCGGAAACGTTTCGGAGGTGCCGCCCGGAGCCGTGGGACTTTGAAAATTTTCGACCGATAGTCGGCCGGAGGTACCGCCCGATTCGTCGGAGGTACCGCCCGAGCCGGTTTGTCGCTTTTTGTACCGAAACGGTGATAGTTACGATTAACCGTTCCGAACGAATGTTTCGTGGTTTTTAACGTGCTCTGTGAATGTGCGTACAGATTTTGCGAAATGATGAAAAAATATGCGTCGGAAACGGAAATTTCGAGAAATGCGTCATTTACCGTAAATCTGATAACGGGGTCGTATAGCCCGTCGAAAATCATGAAACATTCGTTCGAAGCATTTCACCGTATCGCTCATCGCTTAGACGCAAATCGCTCGGAAACGTTTCGGAGGTGCCGCCCGGAGCCGTGGGACTTTGAAAATTTTCGACCGATAGTCGGCCGGAGGTACCGCCCGAATCGTCGGAGGTACCGCCCGAGCCGGTTTGTCGCTTTTTGTACCGAAACGGTGATAGTTACGATTAACCGTTCCGAACGAATGTTTCGTGGTTTTTAACGTGCTCTGTGAATGTGCGTACAGATTTTGCGAAATGATGAAAAAATATGCGTCGGAAACGGAAATTTCGAGAAATGCGTCATTTACCGTAAATCTGATAACGGGGTCGTATAGCCCGTCGAAAATCATGAAACATTCGTTCGAAGCATTTCACCGTATCGCTCATCGCTTAGACGCAAATCGCTCGGAAACGTTTCGGAGGTGCCGCCCGGAGCCGTGGGACTTTGAAAATTTTCGACCGATAGTCGGCCGGAGGTACCGCCCGAATCGTCGGAGGTACCGCCCGAGCCGGTTTGTCGCTATTTGTACCGAAACGGTGATAGATACGATTAACCGTTCCGAACGAATGTTTCGTGGTTTTTAACGTGCTCTGTGAATGTGCGTACAGATTTTGCGAAATGATGAAAAAATATGCGTCGGAAACGGAAATTTCGAGAAATGCGTCATTTACCGTAAATCTGATAACGGGGTCGTATAGCCCGTCGAAAATCATGAAACATTCGTTCGAAGCATTTCACCGTATCGCTCATCGCTTAGACGCAAATCGCTCGGAAACGTTTCGGAGGTGCCGCCCGGAGCCGTGGGACTTTGAAAATTTTCGACCGATAGTCGGCCGGAGGTACCGCCCGAATCGTCGGAGGTACCGCCCGAGCCGGTTTGTCGCTATTTGTACCGAAACGGTGATAGATACGATTAACCGTTCCGAACGAATGTTTCGTGGTTTTTAACGTGCTCTGTGAATGTGCGTACAGATTTTGCGAAATGATGAAAAAATATGCGTCGGAAACGGAAATTTCGAGAAATGCGTCATTTACCGTAAATCTGATAACGGGGTCGTATAGCCCGTCGAAAATCATGAAACATTCGTTCGAAGCATTTCACCGTATAGCTCATCGCTTAGACGCAAATCGCTCGGAAACGTTTCGGAGGTGCCGCCCGGAGCCGTGGGACTTTGAAAATTTTCGACCGATAGTCGGCCGGAGGTACCGCCCGAATCGTCGGAGATACCGCCCGAGCCGGTTTGTCGCTATTTGTACCGAAACGGTGATAGATACGATTAACCGTTCCGAACGAATGTTTCGTGGTTTTTAACGTGCTCTGTGAATGTGCGTACAGATTTTGCGAAATGATGAAAAAATATGCGTCGGAAACGGAAATTTCGAGAAATGCGTCATTTACCGTAAATCTGATAACGGGGTCGTATAGCCCGTCGAAAATCATGAAACATTCGTTCGAAGCATTTCACCGTATCGCTCATCGCTTAGACGCAAATCGCTCGGAAACGTTTCGGAGGTGCCGCCCGGAGCCGTGGGACTTTGAAAATTTTCGACCGATAGTCGGCCGGAGGTACCGCCGGAATCGTCGGAGGTACCGCCCGAGCCGGTTTGTCGCTTTTTGTACCGAAACGGTGATAGTTACGATTAACCGTTCCGAACGAATGTTTCGTGGTTTTTAACGTGCTCTGTGAATGTGCGTACAGATTTTGCGAAATGATGAAAAAATATGCGTCGGAAACGGAAATTTCGAGAAATGCGTCATTTACCGTAAATCTGATAACGGGGTCGTATAGCCCGTCGAAAATCATGAAACATTCGTTCGAAGCATTTCACCGTATCGCTCATCGCTTAGACGCAAATCGCTCGGAAACGTTTCGGAGGTGCCGCCCGGAGCCGTGGGACTTTGAAAATTTTCGACCGATAGTCGGCCGGAGGTACCGCCCGAATCGTCGGAGGTACCGCCCGAGCCGGTTTGTCGCTATTTGTACCGAAACGGTGATAGATACGATTAACCGTTCCGAACGAATGTTTCGTGGTTTTTAACGTGCTCTGTGAATGTGCGTACAGATTTTGCGAAATGATGAAAAAATATGCGTCGGAAACGGAAATTTCGAGAAATGCGTCATTTACCGTAAATCTGATAACGGGGTCGTATAGCCCGTCGAAAATCATGAAACATTCGTTCGAAGCATTTCACCGTATCGCTCATCGCTTAGACGCAAATCGCTCGGAAACGTTTCGGAGGTGCCGCCCGGAGCCGTGGGACTTTGAAAATTTTCGACCGATAGTCGGCCGGAGGTACCGCCCGAATCGTCGGAGGTACCGCCCGAGCCGGTTTGTCGCTATTTGTACCGAAACGGTGATAGATACGATTAACCGTTCCGAACGAATGTTTCGTGGTTTTTAACGTGCTCTGTGAATGTGCGTACAGATTTTGCGAAATGATGAAAAAATATGCGTCGGAAACGGAAATTTCGAGAAATGCGTCATTTACCGTAAATCTGATAACGGGGTCGTATAGCCCGTCGAAAATCATGAAACATTCGTTCGAAGCATTTCACCGTATCGCTCATCGCTTAGACGCAAATCGCTCGGAAACGTTTCGGAGGTGCCGCCCGGAGCCGTGGGACTTTGAAAATTTTCGACCGATAGTCGGCCGGAGGTACCGCCCGAATCGTCGGAGATACCGCCCGAGCCGGTTTGTCGCTATTTGTACCGAAACGGTGATAGATACGATTAACCGTTCCGAACGAATGTTTCGTGGTTTTTAACGTGCTCTGTGAATGTGCGTACAGATTTTGCGAAATGATGAAAAAATATGCGTCGGAAACGGAAATTTCGAGAAATGCGTCATTTACCGTAAATCTGATAACGGGGTCGTATAGCCCGTCGAAAATCATGAAACATTCGTTCGAAGCATTTCACCGTATCGCTCATCGCTTAGACGCAAATCGCTCGGAAACGTTTCGGAGGTGCCGCCCGGAGCCGTGGGACTTTGAAAATTTTCGACCGATAGTCGGCCGGAGGTACCGCCCGAATCGTCGGAGGTACCGCCCGAGCCGGTTTGTCGCTTTTTGTACCGAAACGGTGATAGTTACGATTAACCGTTCCGAACGAATGTTTCGTGGTTTTTAACGTGCTCTGTGAATGTGCGTACAGATTTTGCGAAATGATGAAAAAATATGCGTCGGAAACGGAAATTTCGAGAAATGCGTCATTTACCGTAAATCTGATAACGGGGTCGTATAGCCCGTCGAAAATCATGAAACATTCGTTCGAAGCATTTCACCGTATCGCTCATCGCTTAGACGCAAATCGCTCGGAAACGTTTCGGAGGTGCCGCCCGGAGCCGTGGGACTTTGAAAATTTTCGACCGATAGTCGGCCGGAGGTACCGCCCGAATCGTCGGAGGTACCGCCCGAGCCGGTTTGTCGCTTTTTGTACCGAAACGGTGATAGTTACGATTAACCGTTCCGAACGAATGTTTCGTGGTTTTTAACGTGCTCTGTGAATGTGCGTACAGATTTTGCGAAATGATGAAAAAATATGCGTCGGAAACGGAAATTTCGAGAAATGCGTCATTTACCGTAAATCTGATAACGGGGTCGTATAGCCCGTCGAAAATCATGAAACATTCGTTCGAAGCATTTCACCGTATCGCTCATCGCTTAGACGCAAATCGCTCGGAAACGTTTCGGAGGTGCCGCCCGGAGCCGTGGGACTTTGAAAATTTTCGACCGATAGTCGGCCGGAGGTACCGCCGGAATCGTCGGAGGTACCGCCCGAGCCGGTTTGTCGCTTTTTGTACCGAAACGGTGATAGTTACGATTAACCGTTCCGAACGAATGTTTCGTGGTTTTTAACGTGCTCTGTGAATGTGCGTACAGATTTTGCGAAATGATGAAAAAATATGCGTCGGAAACGGAAATTTCGAGAAATGCGTCATTTACCGTAAATCTGATAACGGGGTCGTATAGCCCGTCGAAAATCATGAAACATTCGTTCGAAGCATTTCACCGTATCGCTCATCGCTTAGACGCAAATCGCTCGGAAACGTTTCGGAGGTGCCGCCCGGAGCCGTGGGACTTTGAAAATTTTCGACCGATAGTCGGCCGGAGGTACCGCCCGAATCGTCGGAGGTACCGCCCGAGCCGGTTTGTCGCTTTTTGTACCGAAACGGTGATAGTTACGATTAACCGTTCCGAACGAATGTTTCGTGGTTTTTAACGTGCTCTGTGAATGTGCGTACAGATTTTGCGAAATGATGAAAAAATATGCGTCGGAAACGGAAATTTCGAGAAATGCGTCATTTACCGTAAATCTGATAACGGGGTCGTATAGCCCGTCGAAAATCATGAAACATTCGTTCGAAGCATTTCACCGTATCGCTCATCGCTTAGACGCAAATCGCTCGGAAACGTTTCGGAGGTGCCGCCCGGAGCCGTGGGACTTTGAAAATTTTCGACCGATAGTCGGCCGGAGGTACCGCCCGATTCGTCGGAGGTACCGCCCGAGCCGGTTTGTCGCTTTTTGTACCGAAACGGTGATAGTTACGATTAACCGTTCCGAACGAATGTTTCGTGGTTTTTAACGTGCTCTGTGAATGTGCGTACAGATTTTGCGAAATGATGAAAAAATATGCGTCGGAAACGGAAATTTCGAGAAATACGTCATTTACCGTAAATCTGATAACGGGGTCGTATAGCCCGTCGAAAATCATGAAACATTCGTTCGAAGCATTTCACCGTATCGCTCATCGCTTAGACGCAAATCGCTCGGAAACGTTTCGGAGGTGCCGCCCGGAGCCGTGGGACTTTGAAAATTTTCGACCGATAGTCGGCCGGAGGTACCGCCCGAATCGTCGGAGGTACCGCCCGAGCCGGTTTGTCGCTTTTTGTACCGAAACGGTGATAGTTACGATTAACCGTTCCGAACGAATGTTTCGTGGTTTTTAACGTGCTCTGTGAATGTGCGTACAGATTTTGCGAAATGATGAAAAAATATGCGTCGGAAACGGAAATTTCGAGAAATGCGTCATTTACCGTAAATCTGATAACGGGGTCGTATAGCCCGTCGAAAATCATGAAACATTCGTTCGAAGCATTTCACCGTATCGCTCATCGCTTAGACGCAAATCGCTCGGAAACGTTTCGGAGGTGCCGCCCGGAGCCGTGGGACTTTGAAAATTTTCGACCGATAGTCGGCCGGAGGTACCGCCGGAATCGTCGGAGGTACCGCCCGAGCCGGTTTGTCGCTTTTTGTACCGAAACGGTGATAGTTACGATTAACCGTTCCGAACGAATGTTTCGTGGTTTTTAACGTGCTCTGTGAATGTGCGTACAGATTTTGCGAAATGATGAAAAAATATGCGTCGGAAACGGAAATTTCGAGAAATGCGTCATTTACCGTAAATCTGATAACGGGGTCGTATAGCCCGTCGAAAATCATGAAACATTCGTTCGAAGCATTTCACCGTATCGCTCATCGCTTAGACGCAAATCGCTCGGAAACGTTTCGGAGGTGCCGCCCGGAGCCGTGGGACTTTGAAAATTTTCGACCGATAGTCGGCCGGAGGTACCGCCCGAATCGTCGGAGGTACCGCCCGAGCCGGTTTGTCGCTATTTGTACCGAAACGGTGATAGATACGATTAACCGTTCCGAACGAATGTTTCGTGGTTTTTAACGTGCTCTGTGAATGTGCGTACAGATTTTGCGAAATGATGAAAAAATATGCGTCGGAAACGGAAATTTCGAGAAATGCGTCATTTACCGTAAATCTGATAACGGGGTCGTATAGCCCGTCGAAAATCATGAAACATTCGTTCGAAGCATTTCACCGTATCGCTCATCGCTTAGACGCAAATCGCTCGGAAACGTTTCGGAGGTGCCGCCCGGAGCCGTGGGACTTTGAAAATTTTCGACCGATAGTCGGCCGGAGGTACCGCCCGAATCGTCGGAGGTACCGCCCGAGCCGGTTTGTCGCTATTTGTACCGAAACGGTGATAGATACGATTAACCGTTCCGAACGAATGTTTCGTGGTTTTTAACGTGCTCTGTGAATGTGCGTACAGATTTTGCGAAATGATGAAAAAATATGCGTCGGAAACGGAAATTTCGAGAAATGCGTCATTTACCGTAAATCTGATAACGGGGTCGTATAGCCCGTCGAAAATCATGAAACATTCGTTCGAAGCATTTCACCGTATCGCTCATCGCTTAGACGCAAATCGCTCGGAAACGTTTCGGAGGTGCCGCCCGGAGCCGTGGGACTTTGAAAATTTTCGACCGATAGTCGGCCGGAGGTACCGCCCGAATCGTCGGAGATACCGCCCGAGCCGGTTTGTCGCTATTTGTACCGAAACGGTGATAGATACGATTAACCGTTCCGAACGAATGTTTCGTGGTTTTTAACGTGCTCTGTGAATGTGCGTACAGATTTTGCGAAATGATGAAAAAATATGCGTCGGAAACGGAAATTTCGAGAAATGCGTCATTTACCGTAAATCTGATAACGGGGTCGTATAGCCCGTCGAAAATCATGAAACATTCGTTCGAAGCATTTCACCGTATCGCTCATCGCTTAGACGCAAATCGCTCGGAAACGTTTCGGAGGTGCCGCCCGGAGCCGTGGGACTTTGAAAATTTTCGACCGATAGTCGGCCGGAGGTACCGCCGGAATCGTCGGAGGTACCGCCCGAGCCGGTTTGTCGCTTTTTGTACCGAAACGGTGATAGTTACGATTAACCGTTCCGAACGAATGTTTCGTGGTTTTTAACGTGCTCTGTGAATGTGCGTACAGATTTTGCGAAATGATGAAAAAATATGCGTCGGAAACGGAAATTTCGAGAAATGCGTCATTTACCGTAAATCTGATAACGGGGTCGTATAGCCCGTCGAAAATCATGAAACATTCGTTCGAAGCATTTCACCGTATCGCTCATCGCTTAGACGCAAATCGCTCGGAAACGTTTCGGAGGTGCCGCCCGGAGCCGTGGGACTTTGAAAATTTTCGACCGATAGTCGGCCGGAGGTACCGCCGGAATCGTCGGAGGTACCGCCCGAGCCGGTTTGTCGCTTTTTGTACCGAAACGGTGATAGTTACGATTAACCGTTCCGAACGAATGTTTCGTGGTTTTTAACGTGCTCTGTGAATGTGCGTACAGATTTTGCGAAATGATGAAAAAATATGCGTCGGAAACGGAAATTTCGAGAAATGCGTCATTTACCGTAAATCTGATAACGGGGTCGTATAGCCCGTCGAAAATCATGAAACATTCGTTCGAAGCATTTCACCGTATCGCTCATCGCTTAGACGCAAATCGCTCGGAAACGTTTCGGAGGTGCCGCCCGGAGCCGTGGGACTTTGAAAATTTTCGACCGATAGTCGGCCGGAGGTACCGCCCGAATCGTCGGAGGTACCGCCCGAGCCGGTTTGTCGCTTTTTGTACCGAAACGGTGATAGTTACGATTAACCGTTCCGAACGAATGTTTCGTGGTTTTTAACGTGCTCTGTGAATGTGCGTACAGATTTTGCGAAATGATGAAAAAATATGCGTCGGAAACGGAAATTTCGAGAAATGCGTCATTTACCGTAAATCTGATAACGGGGTCGTATAGCCCGTCGAAAATCATGAAACATTCGTTCGAAGCATTTCACCGTATCGCTCATCGCTTAGACGCAAATCGCTCGGAAACGTTTCGGAGGTGCCGCCCGGAGCCGTGGGACTTTGAAAATTTTCGACCGATAGTCGGCCGGAGGTACCGCCCGAATCGTCGGAGATACCGCCCGAGCCGGTTTGTCGCTATTTGTACCGAAACGGTGATAGATACGATTAACCGTTCCGAACGAATGTTTCGTGGTTTTTAACGTGCTCTGTGAATGTGCGTACAGATTTTGCGAAATGATGAAAAAATATGCGTCGGAAACGGAAATTTCGAGAAATGCGTCATTTACCGTAAATCTGATAACGGGGTCGTATAGCCCGTCGAAAATCATGAAACATTCGTTCGAAGCATTTCACCGTATCGCTCATCGCTTAGACGCAAATCGCTCGGAAACGTTTCGGAGGTGCCGCCCGGAGCCGTGGGACTTTGAAAATTTTCGACCGATAGTCGGCCGGAGGTACCGCCGGAATCGTCGGAGGTACCGCCCGAGCCGGTTTGTCGCTTTTTGTACCGAAACGGTGATAGTTACGATTAACCGTTCCGAACGAATGTTTCGTGGTTTTTAACGTGCTCTGTGAATGTGCGTACAGATTTTGCGAAATGATGAAAAAATATGCGTCGGAAACGGAAATTTCGAGAAATGCGTCATTTACCGTAAATCTGATAACGGGGTCGTATAGCCCGTCGAAAATCATGAAACATTCGTTCGAAGCATTTCACCGTATCGCTCATCGCTTAGACGCAAATCGCTCGGAAACGTTTCGGAGGTGCCGCCCGGAGCCGTGGGACTTTGAAAATTTTCGACCGATAGTCGGCCGGAGGTACCGCCGGAATCGTCGGAGGTACCGCCCGAGCCGGTTTGTCGCTTTTTGTACCGAAACGGTGATAGTTACGATTAACCGTTCCGAACGAATGTTTCGTGGTTTTTAACGTGCTCTGTGAATGTGCGTACAGATTTTGCGAAATGATGAAAAAATATGCGTCGGAAACGGAAATTTCGAGAAATGCGTCATTTACCGTAAATCTGATAACGGGGTCGTATAGCCCGTCGAAAATCATGAAACATTCGTTCGAAGCATTTCACCGTATCGCTCATCGCTTAGACGCAAATCGCTCGGAAACGTTTCGGAGGTGCCGCCCGGAGCCGTGGGACTTAAAAAATTTTCGACCGATAGTCGGCCGGAGGTACCGCCCGAATCGTCGGAGGTACCGCCCGAGCCGGTTTGTCGCTTTTTGTACCGAAACGGTGATAGTTACGATTAACCGTTCCGAACGAATGTTTCGTGGTTTTTAACGTGCTCTGTGAATGTGCGTACAGATTTTGCGAAATGATGAAAAAATATGCGTCGGAAACGGAAATTTCGAGAAATGCGTCATTTACCGTAAATCTGATAACGGGGTCGTATAGCCCGTCGAAAATCATGAAACATTCGTTCGAAGCATTTCACCGTATCGCTCATCGCTTAGACGCAAATCGCTCGGAAACGTTTCGGAGGTGCCGCCCGGAGCCGTGGGACTTTGAAAATTTTCGACCGATAGTCGGCCGGAGGTACCGCCGGAATCGTCGGAGGTACCGCCCGAGCCGGTTTGTCGCTTTTTGTACCGAAACGGTGATAGTTACGATTAACCGTTCCGAACGAATGTTTCGTGGTTTTTAACGTGCTCTGTGAATGTGCGTACAGATTTTGCGAAATGATGAAAAAATATGCGTCGGAAACGGAAATTTCGAGAAATGCGTCATTTACCGTAAATCTGATAACGGGGTCGTATAGCCCGTCGAAAATCATGAAACATTCGTTCGAAGCATTTCACCGTATCGCTCATCGCTTAGACGCAAATCGCTCGGAAACGTTTCGGAGGTGCCGCCCGGAGCCGTGGGACTTTGAAAATTTTCGACCGATAGTCGGCCGGAGGTACCGCCGGAATCGTCGGAGGTACCGCCCGAGCCGGTTTGTCGCTTTTTGTACCGAAACGGTGATAGTTACGATTAACCGTTCCGAACGAATGTTTCGTGGTTTTTAACGTGCTCTGTGAATGTGCGTACAGATTTTGCGAAATGATGAAAAAATATGCGTCGGAAACGGAAATTTCGAGAAATGCGTCATTTACCGTAAATCTGATAACGGGGTCGTATAGCCCGTCGAAAATCATGAAACATTCGTTCGAAGCATTTCACCGTATCGCTCATCGCTTAGACGCAAATCGCTCGGAAACGTTTCGGAGGTGCCGCCCGGAGCCGTGGGACTTTGAAAATTTTCGACCGATAGTCGGCCGGAGGTACCGCCCGAATCGTCGGAGGTACCGCCCGAGCCGGTTTGTCGCTTTTTGTACCGAAACGGTGATAGTTACGATTAACCGTTCCGAACGAATGTTTCGTGGTTTTTAACGTGCTCTGTGAATGTGCGTACAGATTTTGCGAAATGATGAAAAAATATGCGTCGGAAACGGAAATTTCGAGAAATGCGTCATTTACCGTAAATCTGATAACGGGGTCGTATAGCCCGTCGAAAATCATGAAACATTCGTTCGAAGCATTTCACCGTATCGCTCATCGCTTAGACGCAAATCGCTCGGAAACGTTTCGGAGGTGCCGCCCGGAGCCGTGGGACTTTGAAAATTTTCGACCGATAGTCGGCCGGAGGTACCGCCGGAATCGTCGGAGGTACCGCCCGAGCCGGTTTGTCGCTTTTTGTACCGAAACGGTGATAGTTACGATTAACCGTTCCGAACGAATGTTTCGTGGTTTTTAACGTGCTCTGTGAATGTGCGTACAGATTTTGCGAAATGATGAAAAAATATGCGTCGGAAACGGAAATTTCGAGAAATGCGTCATTTACCGTAAATCTGATAACGGGGTCGTATAGCCCGTCGAAAATCATGAAACATTCGTTCGAAGCATTTCACCGTATCGCTCATCGCTTAGACGCAAATCGCTCGGAAACGTTTCGGAGGTGCCGCCCGGAGCCGTGGGACTTTGAAAATTTTCGACCGATAGTCGGCCGGAGGTACCGCCCGAATCGTCGGAGGTACCGCCCGAGCCGGTTTGTCGCTATTTGTACCGAAACGGTGATAGATACGATTAACCGTTCCGAACGAATGTTTCGTGGTTTTTAACGTGCTCTGTGAATGTGCGTACAGATTTTGCGAAATGATGAAAAAATATGCGTCGGAAACGGAAATTTCGAGAAATGCGTCATTTACCGTAAATCTGATAACGGGGTCGTATAGCCCGTCGAAAATCATGAAACATTCGTTCGAAGCATTTCACCGTATCGCTCATCGCTTAGACGCAAATCGCTCGGAAACGTTTCGGAGGTGCCGCCCGGAGCCGTGGGACTTTGAAAATTTTCGACCGATAGTCGGCCGGAGGTACCGCCCGAATCGTCGGAGGTACCGCCCGAGCCGGTTTGTCGCTTTTTGTACAGAAACGGTGATAGTTACGATTAACCGTTCCGAACGAATGTTTCGTGGTTTTTAACGTGCTCTGTGAATGTGCGTACAGATTTTGCGAAATGATGAAAAAATATGCGTCGGAAACGGAAATTTCGAGAAATGCGTCATTTACCGTAAATCTGATAACGGGGTCGTATAGCCCGTCGAAAATCATGAAACATTCGTTCGAAGCATTTCACCGTATCGCTCATCGCTTAGACGCAAATCGCTCGGAAACGTTTCGGAGGTGCCGCCCGGAGCCGTGGGACTTTGAAAATTTTCGACCGATAGTCGGCCGGAGGTACCGCCCGAATCGTCGGAGGTACCGCCCGAGCCGGTTTGTCGCTTTTTGTACCGAAACGGTGATAGTTACGATTAACCGTTCCGAACGAATGTTTCGTGGTTTTTAACGTGCTCTGTGAATGTGCGTACAGATTTTGCGAAATGATGAAAAAATATGCGTCGGAAACGGAAATTTCGAGAAATGCGTCATTTACCGTAAATCTGATAACGGGGTCGTATAGCCCGTCGAAAATCATGAAACATTCGTTCGAAGCATTTCACCGTATCGCTCATCGCTTAGACGCAAATCGCTCGGAAACGTTTCGGAGGTGCCGCCCGGAGCCGTGGGACTTTGAAAATTTTCGACCGATAGTCGGCCGGAGGTACCGCCCGAATCGTCGGAGATACCGCCCGAGCCGGTTTGTCGCTATTTGTACCGAAACGGTGATAGATACGATTAACCGTTCCGAACGAATGTTTCGTGGTTTTTAACGTGCTCTGTGAATGTGCGTACAGATTTTGCGAAATGATGAAAAAATATGCGTCGGAAACGGAAATTTCGAGAAATGCGTCATTTACCGTAAATCTGATAACGGGGTCGTATAGCCCGTCGAAAATCATGAAACATTCGTTCGAAGCATTTCACCGTATCGCTCATCGCTTAGACGCAAATCGCTCGGAAACGTTTCGGAGGTGCCGCCCGGAGCCGTGGGACTTTGAAAATTTTCGACCGATAGTCGGCCGGAGGTACCGCCGGAATCGTCGGAGGTACCGCCCGAGCCGGTTTGTCGCTTTTTGTACCGAAACGGTGATAGTTACGATTAACCGTTCCGAACGAATGTTTCGTGGTTTTTAACGTGCTCTGTGAATGTGCGTACAGATTTTGCGAAATGATGAAAAAATATGCGTCGGAAACGGAAATTTCGAGAAATGCGTCATTTACCGTAAATCTGATAACGGGGTCGTATAGCCCGTCGAAAATCATGAAACATTCGTTCGAAGCATTTCACCGTATCGCTCATCGCTTAGACGCAAATCGCTCGGAAACGTTTCGGAGGTGCCGCCCGGAGCCGTGGGACTTTGAAAATTTTCGACCGATAGTCGGCCGGAGGTACCGCCGGAATCGTCGGAGGTACCGCCCGAGCCGGTTTGTCGCTTTTTGTACCGAAACGGTGATAGTTACGATTAACCGTTCCGAACGAATGTTTCGTGGTTTTTAACGTGCTCTGTGAATGTGCGTACAGATTTTGCGAAATGATGAAAAAATATGCGTCGGAAACGGAAATTTCGAGAAATGCGTCATTTACCGTAAATCTGATAACGGGGTCGTATAGCCCGTCGAAAATCATGAAACATTCGTTCGAAGCATTTCACCGTATCGCTCATCGCTTAGACGCAAATCGCTCGGAAACGTTTCGGAGGTGCCGCCCGGAGCCGTGGGACTTTGAAAATTTTCGACCGATAGTCGGCCGGAGGTACCGCCGGAATCGTCGGAGGTACCGCCCGAGCCGGTTTGTCGCTTTTTGTACCGAAACGGTGATAGTTACGATTAACCGTTCCGAACGAATGTTTCGTGGTTTTTAACGTGCTCTGTGAATGTGCGTACAGATTTTGCGAAATGATGAAAAAATATGCGTCGGAAACGGAAATTTCGAGAAATGCGTCATTTACCGTAAATCTGATAACGGGGTCGTATAGCCCGTCGAAAATCATGAAACATTCGTTCGAAGCATTTCACCGTATCGCTCATCGCTTAGACGCAAATCGCTCGGAAACGTTTCGGAGGTGCCGCCCGGAGCCGTGGGACTTTGAAAATTTTCGACCGATAGTCGGCCGGAGGTACCGCCCGAATCGTCGGAGGTACCGCCCGAGCCGGTTTGTCGCTATTTGTACCGAAACGGTGATAGATACGATTAACCGTTCCGAACGAATGTTTCGTGGTTTTTAACGTGCTCTGTGAATGTGCGTACAGATTTTGCGAAATGATGAAAAAATATGCGTCGGAAACGGAAATTTCGAGAAATGCGTCATTTACCGTAAATCTGATAACGGGGTCGTATAGCCCGTCGAAAATCATGAAACATTCGTTCGAAGCATTTCACCGTATCGCTCATCGCTTAGACGCAAATCGCTCGGAAACGTTTCGGAGGTGCCGCCCGGAGCCGTGGGACTTTGAAAATTTTCGACCGATAGTCGGCCGGAGGTACCGCCCGAATCGTCGGAGGTACCGCCCGAGCCGGTTTGTCGCTTTTTGTACCGAAACGGTGATAGTTACGATTAACCGTTCCGAACGAATGTTTCGTGGTTTTTAACGTGCTCTGTGAATGTGCGTACAGATTTTGCGAAATGATGAAAAAATATGCGTCGGAAACGGAAATTTCGAGAAATGCGTCATTTACCGTAAATCTGATAACGGGGTCGTATAGCCCGTCGAAAATCATGAAACATTCGTTCGAAGCATTTCACCGTATCGCTCATCGCTTAGACGCAAATCGCTCGGAAACGTTTCGGAGGTGCCGCCCGGAGCCGTGGGACTTTGAAAATTTTCGACCGATAGTCGGCCGGAGGTACCGCCCGAATCGTCGGAGGTACCGCCCGAGCCGGTTTGTCGCTTTTTGTACCGAAACGGTGATAGTTACGATTAACCGTTCCGAACGAATGTTTCGTGGTTTTTAACGTGCTCTGTGAATGTGCGTACAGATTTTGCGAAATGATGAAAAAATATGCGTCGGAAACGGTAATTTCGAGAAATGCGTCATTTACCGTAAATCTGATAACGGGGTCGTATAGCCCGTCGAAAATCATGAAACATTCGTTCGAAGCATTTCACCGTATCGCTCATCGCTTAGACGCAAATCGCTCGGAAACGTTTCGGAGGTGCCGCCCGGAACCGTGGGACTTTGAAAATTTTCGACCGATAGTCGGCCGGAGGTACCGCCCGAATCGTCGGAGATACCGCCCGAGCCGGTTTGTCGCTATTTGTAACGAAACGGTGATAGATACGATTAACCGTTCCGAACGAATGTTTCGTGGTTTTTAACGTGCTCTGTGAATGTGCGTACAGATTTTGCGAAATGATGAAAAAATATGCGTCGGAAACGGAAATTTCGAGAAATGCGTCATTTACCGTAAATCTGATAACGGGGTCGTATAGCCCGTCGAAAATCATGAAACATTCGTTCGAAGCATTTCACCGTATCGCTCATCGCTTAGACGCAAATCGCTCGGAAACGTTTCGGAGGTGCCGCCCGGAGCCGTGGGACTTTGAAAATTTTCGACCGATAGTCGGCCGGAGGTACCGCCCGAATCGTCGGAGGTACCGCCCGAGCCGGTTTGTCGCTTTTTGTACCGAAACGGTGATAGTTACGATTAACCGTTCCGAACGAATGTTTCGTGGTTTTTAACGTGCTCTGTGAATGTGCGTACAGATTTTGCGAAATGATGAAAAAATATGCGTCGGAAACGGAAATTTCGAGAAATGCGTCATTTACCGTAAATCTGATAACGGGGTCGTATAGCCCGTCGAAAATCATGAAACATTCGTTCGAAGCATTTCACCGTATCGCTCATCGCTTAGACGCAAATCGCTCGGAAACGTTTCGGAGGTGCCGCCCGGAGCCGTGGGACTTTGAAAATTTTCGACCGATAGTCGGCCGGAGGTACCGCCCGAATCGTCGGAGGTACCGCCCGAGCCGGTTTGTCGCTTTTTGTACCGAAACGGTGATAGTTACGATTAACCGTTCCGAACGAATGTTTCGTGGTTTTTAACGTGCTCTGTGAATGTGCGTACAGATTTTGCGAAATGATGAAAAAATATGCGTCGGAAACGGAAATTTCGAGAAATGCGTCATTTACCGTAAATCTGATAACGGGGTCGTATAGCCCGTCGAAAATCATGAAACATTCGTTCGAAGCATTTCACCGTATCGCTCATCGCTTAGACGCAAATCGCTCGGAAACGTTTCGGAGGTGCCGCCCGGAGCCGTGGGACTTTGAAAATTTTCGACCGATAGTCGGCCGGAGGTACCGCCGGAATCGTCGGAGGTACCGCCCGAGCCGGTTTGTCGCTTTTTGTACTGAAACGGTGATAGTTACGATTAACCGTTCCGAACGAATGTTTCGTGGTTTTTAACGTGCTCTGTGAATGTGCGTACAGATTTTGCGAAATGATGAAAAAATATGCGTCGGAAACGGAAATTTCGAGAAATGCGTCATTTACCGTAAATCTGATAACGGGGTCGTATAGCCCGTCGAAAATCATGAAACATTCGTTCGAAGCATTTCACCGTATCGCTCATCGCTTAGACGCAAATCGCTCGGAAACGTTTCGGAGGTGCCGCCCGGAGCCGTGGGACTTTGAAAATTTTCGACCGATAGTCGGCCGGAGGTACCGCCCGAATCGTCGGAGGTACCGCCCGAGCCGGTTTGTCGCTTTTTGTACCGAAACGGTGATAGTTACGATTAACCGTTCCGAACGAATGTTTCGTGGTTTTTAACGTGCTCTGTGAATGTGCGTACAGATTTTGCGAAATGATGAAAAAATATGCGTCGGAAACGGAAATTTCGAGAAATGCGTCATTTACCGTAAATCTGATAACGGGGTCATATAGCCCGTCGAAAATCATGAAACATTCGTTCGAAGCATTTCACCGTATCGCTCATCGCTTAGACGCAAATCGCTCGGAAACGTTTCGGAGGTGCCGCCCGGAGCCGTGGGACTTTGAAAATTTTCGACCGATAGTCGGCCGGAGGTACCGCCCGATTCGTCGGAGGTACCGCCCGAGCCGGTTTGTCGCTTTTTGTACCGAAACGGTGATAGTTACGATTAACCGTTCCGAACGAATGTTTCGTGGTTTTTAACGTGCTCTGTGAATGTGCGTACAGATTTTGCGAAATGATGAAAAAATATGCGTCGGAAACGGAAATTTCGAGAAATGCGTCATTTACCGTAAATCTGATAACGGGGTCGTATAGCCCGTCGAAAATCATGAAACATTCGTTCGAAGCATTTCACCGTATCGCTCATCGCTTAGACGCAAATCGCTCGGAAACGTTTCGGAGGTGCCGCCCGGAGCCGTGGGACTTTGAAAATTTTCGACCGATAGTCGGCCGGAGGTACCGCCCGAATCGTCGGAGGTACCGCCCGAGCCGGTTTGTCGCTTTTTGTACCGAAACGGTGATAGTTACGATTAACCGTTCCGAACGAATGTTTCGTGGTTTTTAACGTGCTCTGTGAATGTGCGTACAGATTTTGCGAAATGATGAAAAAATATGCGTCGGAAACGGAAATTTCGAGAAATGCGTCATTTACCGTAAATCTGATAACGGGGTCGTATAGCCCGTCGAAAATCATGAAACATTCGTTCGAAGCATTTCACCGTATCGCTCATCGCTTAGACGCAAATCGCTCGGAAACGTTTCGGAGGTGCCGCCCGGAGCCGTGGGACTTTGAAAATTTTCGACCGATAGTCGGCCGGAGGTACCGCCCGAATCGTCGGAGGTACCGCCCGAGCCGGTTTGTCGCTTTTTGTACCGAAACGGTGATAGTTACGATTAACCGTTCCGAACGAATGTTTCGTGGTTTTTAACGTGCTCTGTGAATGTGCGTACAGATTTTGCGAAATGATGAAAAAATATGCGTCGGAAACGGAAATTTCGAGAAATGCGTCATTTACCGTAAATCTGATAACGGGGTCGTATAGCCCGTCGAAAATCATGAAACATTCGTTCGAAGCATTTCACCGTATCGCTCATCGCTTAGACGCAAATCGCTCGGAAACGTTTCGGAGGTGCCGCCCGGAGCCGTGGGACTTTGAAAATTTTCGACCGATAGTCGGCCGGAGGTACCGCCGGAATCGTCGGAGGTACCGCCCGAGCCGGTTTGTCGCTTTTTGTACCGAAACGGTGATAGTTACGATTAACCGTTCCGAACGAATGTTTCGTGGTTTTTAACGTGCTCTGTGAATGTGCGTACAGATTTTGCGAAATGATGAAAAAATATGCGTCGGAAACGGAAATTTCGAGAAATGCGTCATTTACCGTAAATCTGATAACGGGGTCGTATAGCCCGTCGAAAATCATGAAACATTCGTTCGAAGCATTTCACCGTATCGCTCATCGCTTAGACGCAAATCGCTCGGAAACGTTTCGGAGGTGCCGCCCGGAGCCGTGGGACTTTGAAAATTTTCGACCGATAGTCGGCCGGAGGTACCGCCCGAATCGTCGGAGGTACCGCCCGAGCCGGTTTGTCGCTATTTGTACCGAAACGGTGATAGATACGATTAACCGTTCCGAACGAATGTTTCGTGGTTTTTAACGTGCTCTGTGAATGTGCGTACAGATTTTGCGAAATGATGAAAAAATATGCGTCGGAAACGGAAATTTCGAGAAATGCGTCATTTACCGTAAATCTGATAACGGGGTCGTATAGCCCGTCGAAAATCATGAAACATTCGTTCGAAGCATTTCACCGTATCGCTCATCGCTTAGACGCAAATCGCTCGGAAACGTTTCGGAGGTGCCGCCCGGAGCCGTGGGACTTTGAAAATTTTCGACCGATAGTCGGCCGGAGGTACCGCCCGAATCGTCGGAGGTACCGCCCGAGCCGGTTTGTCGCTTTTTGTACCGAAACGGTGATAGTTACGATTAACCGTTCCGAACGAATGTTTCGTGGTTTTTAACGTGCTCTGTGAATGTGCGTACAGATTTTGCGAAATGATGAAAAAATATGCGTCGGAAACGGAAATTTCGAGAAATGCGTCATTTACCGTAAATCTGATAACGGGGTCGTATAGCCCGTCGAAAATCATGAAACATTCGTTCGAAGCATTTCACCGTATCGCTCATCGCTTAGACGCAAATCGCTCGGAAACGTTTCGGAGGTGCCGCCCGGAGCCGTGGGACTTTGAAAATTTTCGACCGATAGTCGGCCGGAGGTACCGCCCGAATCGTCGGAGGTACCGCCCGAGCCGGTTTGTCGCTTTTTGTACCGAAACGGTGATAGTTACGATTAACCGTTCCGAACGAATGTTTCGTGGTTTTTAACGTGCTCTGTGAATGTGCGTACAGATTTTGCGAAATGATGAAAAAATATGCGTCGGAAACGGAAATTTCGAGAAATGCGTCATTTACCGTAAATCTGATAACGGGGTCGTATAGCCCGTCGAAAATCATGAAACATTCGTTCGAAGCATTTCACCGTATCGCTCATCGCTTAGACGCAAATCGCTCGGAAACGTTTCGGAGGTGCCGCCCGGAGCCGTGGGACTTTGAAAATTTTCGACCGATAGTCGGCCGGAGGTACCGCCCGAATCGTCGGAGGTACCGCCCGAGCCGGTTTGTCGCTTTTTGTACCGAAACGGTGATAGTTACGATTAACCGTTCCGAACGAATGTTTCGTGGTTTTTAACGTGCTCTGTGAATGTGCGTACAGATTTTGCGAAATGATGAAAAAATATGCGTCGGAAACGGAAATTTCGAGAAATGCGTCATTTACCGTAAATCTGATAACGGGGTCGTATAGCCCGTCGAAAATCATGAAACATTCGTTCGAAGCATTTCACCGTATCGCTCATCGCTTAGACGCAAATCGCTCGGAAACGTTTCGGAGGTGCCGCCCGGAGCCGTGGGACTTTGAAAATTTTCGACCGATAGTCGGCCGGAGGTACCGCCGGAATCGTCGGAGGTACCGCCCGAGCCGGTTTGTCGCTTTTTGTACCGAAACGGTGATAGTTACGATTAACCGTTCCGAACGAATGTTTCGTGGTTTTTAACGTGCTCTGTGAATGTGCGTACAGATTTTGCGAAATGATGAAAAAATATGCGTCGGAAACGGAAATTTCGAGAAATGCGTCATTTACCGTAAATCTGATAACGGGGTCGTATAGCCCGTCGAAAATCATGAAACATTCGTTCGAAGCATTTCACCGTATCGCTCATCGCTTAGACGCAAATCGCTCGGAAACGTTTCGGAGGTGCCGCCCGGAGCCGTGGGACTTTGAAAATTTTCGACCGATAGTCGGCCGGAGGTACCGCCGGAATCGTCGGAGGTACCGCCCGAGCCGGTTTGTCGCTTTTTGTACCGAAACGGTGATAGTTACGATTAACCGTTCCGAACGAATGTTTCGTGGTTTTTAACGTGCTCTGTGAATGTGCGTACAGATTTTGCGAAATGATGAAAAAATATGCGTCGGAAACGGAAATTTCGAGAAATGCGTCATTTACCGTAAATCTGATAACGGGGTCGTATAGCCCGTCGAAAATCATGAAACATTCGTTCGAAGCATTTCACCGTATCGCTCATCGCTTAGACGCAAATCGCTCGGAAACGTTTCGGAGGTGCCGCCCGGAGCCGTGGGACTTTGAAAATTTTCGACCGATAGTCGGCCGGAGGTACCGCCCGAATCGTCGGAGGTACCGCCCGAGCCGGTTTGTCGCTATTTGTACCGAAACGGTGATAGATACGATTAACCGTTCCGAACGAATGTTTCGTGGTTTTTAACGTGCTCTGTGAATGTGCGTACAGATTTTGCGAAATGATGAAAAAATATGCGTCGGAAACGGAAATTTCGAGAAATGCGTCATTTACCGTAAATCTGATAACGGGGTCGTATAGCCCGTCGAAAATCATGAAACATTCGTTCGAAGCATTTCACCGTATCGCTCATCGCTTAGACGCAAATCGCTCGGAAACGTTTCGGAGGTGCCGCCCGGAGCCGTGGGACTTTGAAAATTTTCGACCGATAGTCGGCCGGAGGTACCGCCCGAATCGTCGGAGGTACCGCCCGAGCCGGTTTGTCGCTTTTTGTACCGAAACGGTGATAGTTACGATTAACCGTTCCGAACGAATGTTTCGTGGTTTTTAACGTGCTCTGTGAATGTGCGTACAGATTTTGCGAAATGATGAAAAAATATGCGTCGGAAACGGAAATTTCGAGAAATGCGTCATTTACCGTAAATCTGATAACGGGGTCGTATAGCCCGTCGAAAATCATGAAACATTCGTTCGAAGCATTTCACCGTATCGCTCATCGCTTAGACGCAAATCGCTCGGAAACGTTTCGGAGGTGCCGCCCGGAGCCGTGGGACTTTGAAAATTTTCGACCGATAGTCGGCCGGAGGTACCGCCCGAATCGTCGGAGGTACCGCCCGAGCCGGTTTGTCGCTTTTTGTACCGAAACGGTGATAGTTACGATTAACCGTTCCGAACGAATGTTTCGTGGTTTTTAACGTGCTCTGTGAATGTGCGTACAGATTTTGCGAAATGATGAAAAAATATGCGTCGGAAACGGAAATTTCGAGAAATGCGTCATTTACCGTAAATCTGATAACGGGGTCGTATAGCCCGTCGAAAATCATGAAACATTCGTTCGAAGCATTTCACCGTATCGCTCATCGCTTAGACGCAAATCGCTCGGAAACGTTTCGGAGGTGCCGCCCGGAACCGTGGGACTTTGAAAATTTTCGACCGATAGTCGGCCGGAGGTACCGCCCGAATCGTCGGAGATACCGCCCGAGCCGGTTTGTCGCTATTTGTAACGAAACGGTGATAGATACGATTAACCGTTCCGAACGAATGTTTCGTGGTTTTTAACGTGCTCTGTGAATGTGCGTACAGATTTTGCGAAATGATGAAAAAATATGCGTCGGAAACGGAAATTTCGAGAAATGCGTCATTTACCGTAAATCTGATAACGGGGTCATATAGCCCGTCGAAAATCATGAAACATTCGTTCGAAGCATTTCACCGTATCGCTCATCGCTTAGACGCAAATCGCTCGGAAACGTTTCGGAGGTGCCGCCCGGAGCCGTGGGACTTTGAAAATTTTCGACCGATAGTCGGCCGGAGGTACCGCCCGATTCGTCGGAGGTACCGCCCGAGCCGGTTTGTCGCTTTTTGTACCGAAACGGTGATAGTTACGATTAACCGTTCCGAACGAATGTTTCGTGGTTTTTAACGTGCTCTGTGAATGTGCGTACAGATTTTGCGAAATGATGAAAAAATATGCGTCGGAAACGGAAATTTCGAGAAATGCGTCATTTACCGTAAATCTGATAACGGGGTCGTATAGCCCGTCGAAAATCATGAAACATTCGTTCGAAGCATTTCACCGTATCGCTCATCGCTTAGACGCAAATCGCTCGGAAACGTTTCGGAGGTGCCGCCCGGAGCCGTGGGACTTTGAAAATTTTCGACCGATAGTCGGCCGGAGGTACCGCCCGAATCGTCGGAGGTACCGCCCGAGCCGGTTTGTCGCTTTTTGTACCGAAACGGTGATAGTTACGATTAACCGTTCCGAACGAATGTTTCGTGGTTTTTAACGTGCTCTGTGAATGTGCGTACAGATTTTGCGAAATGATGAAAAAATATGCGTCGGAAACGGAAATTTCGAGAAATGCGTCATTTACCGTAAATCTGATAACGGGGTCGTATAGCCCGTCGAAAATCATGAAACATTCGTTCGAAGCATTTCACCGTATCGCTCATCGCTTAGACGCAAATCGCTCGGAAACGTTTCGGAGGTGCCGCCCGGAGCCGTGGGACTTTGAAAATTTTCGACCGATAGTCGGCCGGAGGTACCGCCCGAATCGTCGGAGGTACCGCCCGAGCCGGTTTGTCGCTTTTTGTACCGAAACGGTGATAGTTACGATTAACCGTTCCGAACGAATGTTTCGTGGTTTTTAACGTGCTCTGTGAATGTGCGTACAGATTTTGCGAAATGATGAAAAAATATGCGTCGGAAACGGAAATTTCGAGAAATGCGTCATTTACCGTAAATCTGATAACGGGGTCGTATAGCCCGTCGAAAATCATGAAACATTCGTTCGAAGCATTTCACCGTATCGCTCATCGCTTAGACGCAAATCGCTCGGAAACGTTTCGGAGGTGCCGCCCGGAGCCGTGGGACTTTGAAAATTTTCGACCGATAGTCGGCCGGAGGTACCGCCGGAATCGTCGGAGGTACCGCCCGAGCCGGTTTGTCGCTTTTTGTACCGAAACGGTGATAGTTACGATTAACCGTTCCGAACGAATGTTTCGTGGTTTTTAACGTGCTCTGTGAATGTGCGTACAGATTTTGCGAAATGATGAAAAAATATGCGTCGGAAACGGAAATTTCGAGAAATGCGTCATTTACCGTAAATCTGATAACGGGGTCGTATAGCCCGTCGAAAATCATGAAACATTCGTTCGAAGCATTTCACCGTATCGCTCATCGCTTAGACGCAAATCGCTCGGAAACGTTTCGGAGGTGCCGCCCGGAGCCGTGGGACTTTGAAAATTTTCGACCGATAGTCGGCCGGAGGTACCGCCCGAATCGTCGGAGGTACCGCCCGAGCCGGTTTGTCGCTATTTGTACCGAAACGGTGATAGATACGATTAACCGTTCCGAACGAATGTTTCGTGGTTTTTAACGTGCTCTGTGAATGTGCGTACAGATTTTGCGAAATGATGAAAAAATATGCGTCGGAAACGGAAATTTCGAGAAATGCGTCATTTACCGTAAATCTGATAACGGGGTCGTATAGCCCGTCGAAAATCATGAAACATTCGTTCGAAGCATTTCACCGTATCGCTCATCGCTTAGACGCAAATCGCTCGGAAACGTTTCGGAGGTGCCGCCCGGAGCCGTGGGACTTTGAAAATTTTCGACCGATAGTCGGCCGGAGGTACCGCCCGAATCGTCGGAGGTACCGCCCGAGCCGGTTTGTCGCTTTTTGTACCGAAACGGTGATAGTTACGATTAACCGTTCCGAACGAATGTTTCGTGGTTTTTAACGTGCTCTGTGAATGTGCGTACAGATTTTGCGAAATGATGAAAAAATATGCGTCGGAAACGGAAATTTCGAGAAATGCGTCATTTACCGTAAATCTGATAACGGGGTCGTATAGCCCGTCGAAAATCATGAAACATTCGTTCGAAGCATTTCACCGTATCGCTCATCGCTTAGACGCAAATCGCTCGGAAACGTTTCGGAGGTGCCGCCCGGAGCCGTGGGACTTTGAAAATTTTCGACCGATAGTCGGCCGGAGGTACCGCCCGAATCGTCGGAGGTACCGCCCGAGCCGGTTTGTCGCTTTTTGTACCGAAACGGTGATAGTTACGATTAACCGTTCCGAACGAATGTTTCGTGGTTTTTAACGTGCTCTGTGAATGTGCGTACAGATTTTGCGAAATGATGAAAAAATATGCGTCGGAAACGGAAATTTCGAGAAATGCGTCATTTACCGTAAATCTGATAACGGGGTCGTATAGCCCGTCGAAAATCATGAAACATTCGTTCGAAGCATTTCACCGTATCGCTCATCGCTTAGACGCAAATCGCTCGGAAACGTTTCGGAGGTGCCGCCCGGAGCCGTGGGACTTTGAAAATTTTCGACCGATAGTCGGCCGGAGGTACCGCCCGAATCGTCGGAGGTACCGCCCGAGCCGGTTTGTCGCTTTTTGTACCGAAACGGTGATAGTTACGATTAACCGTTCCGAACGAATGTTTCGTGGTTTTTAACGTGCTCTGTGAATGTGCGTACAGATTTTGCGAAATGATGAAAAAATATGCGTCGGAAACGGAAATTTCGAGAAATGCGTCATTTACCGTAAATCTGATAACGGGGTCGTATAGCCCGTCGAAAATCATGAAACATTCGTTCGAAGCATTTCACCGTATCGCTCATCGCTTAGACGCAAATCGCTCGGAAACGTTTCGGAGGTGCCGCCGGAACCGTGGGACTTTGAAAATTTTCGACCGATAGTCGGCCGGAGGTACCGCCCGAATCGTCGGAGATACCGCCCGAGCCGGTTTGTCGCTATTTGTAACGAAACGGTGATAGATACGATTAACCGTTCCGAACGAATGTTTCGTGGTTTTTAACGTGCTCTGTGAATGTGCGTACAGATTTTGCGAAATGATGAAAAAATATGCGTCGGAAACGGAAATTTCGAGAAATGCGTCATTTACCGTAAATCTGATAACGGGGTCGTATAGCCCGTCGAAAATCATGAAACATTCGTTCGAAGCATTTCACCGTATCGCTCATCGCTTAGACGCAAATCGCTCGGAAACGTTTCGGAGGTGCCGCCCGGAGCCGTGGGACTTTGAAAATTTTCGACCGATAGTCGGCCGGAGGTACCGCCCGAATCGTCGGAGGTACCGCCCGAGCCGGTTTGTCGCTTTTTGTACCGAAACGGTGATAGTTACGATTAACCGTTCCGAACGAATGTTTCGTGGTTTTTAACGTGCTCTGTGAATGTGCGTACAGATTTTGCGAAATGATGAAAAAATATGCGTCGGAAACGGAAATTTCGAGAAATGCGTCATTTACCGTAAATCTGATAACGGGGTCGTATAGCCCGTCGAAAATCATGAAACATTCGTTCGAAGCATTTCACCGTATCGCTCATCGCTTAGACGCAAATCGCTCGGAAACGTTTCGGAGGTGCCGCCCGGAGCCGTGGGACTTTGAAAATTTTCGACCGATAGTCGGCCGGAGGTACCGCCGGAATCGTCGGAGGTACCGCCCGAGCCGGTTTGTCGCTTTTTGTACCGAAACGGTGATAGTTACGATTAACCGTTCCGAACGAATGTTTCGTGGTTTTTAACGTGCTCTGTGAATGTGCGTACAGATTTTGCGAAATGATGAAAAAATATGCGTCGGAAACGGAAATTTCGAGAAATGCGTCATTTACCGTAAATCTGATAACGGGGTCGTATAGCCCGTCGAAAATCATGAAACATTCGTTCGAAGCATTTCACCGTATCGCTCATCGCTTAGACGCAAATCGCTCGGAAACGTTTCGGAGGTGCCGCCCGGAGCCGTGGGACTTTGAAAATTTTCGACCGATAGTCGGCCGGAGGTACCGCCGGAATCGTCGGAGGTACCGCCCGAGCCGGTTTGTCGCTTTTTGTACCGAAACGGTGATAGTTACGATTAACCGTTCCGAACGAATGTTTCGTGGTTTTTAACGTGCTCTGTGAATGTGCGTACAGATTTTGCGAAATGATGAAAAAATATGCGTCGGAAACGGAAATTTCGAGAAATGCGTCATTTACCGTAAATCTGATAACGGGGTCGTATAGCCCGTCGAAAATCATGAAACATTCGTTCGAAGCATTTCACCGTATCGCTCATCGCTTAGACGCAAATCGCTCGGAAACGTTTCGGAGGTGCCGCCCGGAGCCGTGGGACTTTGAAAATTTTCGACCGATAGTCGGCCGGAGGTACCGCCCGAATCGTCGGAGGTACCGCCCGAGCCGGTTTGTCGCTTTTTGTACCGAAACGGTGATAGTTACGATTAACCGTTCCGAACGAATGTTTCGTGGTTTTTAACGTGCTCTGTGAATGTGCGTACAGATTTTGCGAAATGATGAAAAAATATGCGTCGGAAACGGAAATTTCGAGAAATGCGTCATTTACCGTAAATCTGATAACGGGGTCGTATAGCCCGTCGAAAATCATGAAACATTCGTTCGAAGCATTTCACCGTATCGCTCATCGCTTAGACGCAAATCGCTCGGAAACGTTTCGGAGGTGCCGCCCGGAGCCGTGGGACTTTGAAAATTTTCGACCGATAGTCGGCCGGAGGTACCGCCCGATTCGTCGGAGGTACCGCCCGAGCCGGTTTGTCGCTTTTTGTACCGAAACGGTGATAGTTACGATTAACCGTTCCGAACGAATGTTTCGTGGTTTTTAACGTGCTCTGTGAATGTGCGTACAGATTTTGCGAAATGATGAAAAAATATGCGTCGGAAACGGAAATTTCGAGAAATGCGTCATTTACCGTAAATCTGATAACGGGGTCGTATAGCCCGTCGAAAATCATGAAACATTCGTTCGAAGCATTTCACCGTATCGCTCATCGCTTAGACGCAAATCGCTCGGAAACGTTTCGGAGGTGCCGCCCGGAGCCGTGGGACTTTGAAAATTTTCGACCGATAGTCGGCCGGAGGTACCGCCCGAATCGTCGGAGGTACCGCCCGAGCCGGTTTGTCGCTATTTGTACCGAAACGGTGATAGATACGATTAACCGTTCCGAACGAATGTTTCGTGGTTTTTAACGTGCTCTGTGAATGTGCGTACAGATTTTGCGAAATGATGAAAAAATATGCGTCGGAAACGGAAATTTCGAGAAATGCGTCATTTACCGTAAATCTGATAACGGGGTCGTATAGCCCGTCGAAAATCATGAAACATTCGTTCGAAGCATTTCACCGTATCGCTCATCGCTTAGACGCAAATCGCTCGGAAACGTTTCGGAGGTGCCGCCCGGAGCCGTGGGACTTTGAAAATTTTCGACCGATAGTCGGCCGGAGGTACCGCCCGAATCGTCGGAGGTACCGCCCGAGCCGGTTTGTCGCTTTTTGTACCGAAACGGTGATAGTTACGATTAACCGTTCCGAACGAATGTTTCGTGGTTTTTAACGTGCTCTGTGAATGTGCGTACAGATTTTGCGAAATGATGAAAAAATATGCGTCGGAAACGGAAATTTCGAGAAATGCGTCATTTACCGTAAATCTGATAACGGGGTCGTATAGCCCGTCGAAAATCATGAAACATTCGTTCGAAGCATTTCACCGTATCGCTCATCGCTTAGACGCAAATCGCTCGGAAACGTTTCGGAGGTGCCGCCCGGAGCCGTGGGACTTTGAAAATTTTCGACCGATAGTCGGCCGGAGGTACCGCCCGAATCGTCGGAGGTACCGCCCGAGCCGGTTTGTCGCTTTTTGTACCGAAACGGTGATAGTTACGATTAACCGTTCCGAACGAATGTTTCGTGGTTTTTAACGTGCTCTGTGAATGTGCGTACAGATTTTGCGAAATGATGAAAAAATATGCGTCGGAAACGGAAATTTCGAGAAATGCGTCATTTACCGTAAATCTGATAACGGGGTCGTATAGCCCGTCGAAAATCATGAAACATTCGTTCGAAGCATTTCACCGTATCGCTCATCGCTTAGACGCAAATCGCTCGGAAACGTTTCGGAGGTGCCGCCCGGAGCCGTGGGACTTTGAAAATTTTCGACCGATAGTCGGCCGGAGGTACCGCCCGAATCGTCGGAGATACCGCCCGAGCCGGTTTGTCGCTATTTGTACCGAAACGGTGATAGATACGATTAACCGTTCCGAACGAATGTTTCGTGGTTTTTAACGTGCTCTGTGAATGTGCGTACAGATTTTGCGAAATGATGAAAAAATATGCGTCGGAAACGGAAATTTCGAGAAATGCGTCATTTACCGTAAATCTGATAACGGGGTCGTATAGCCCGTCGAAAATCATGAAACATTCGTTCGAAGCATTTCACCGTATCGCTCATCGCTTAGACGCAAATCGCTCGTAAACGTTTCGGAGGTGCCGCCCGGAGCCGTGGGACTTTGAAAATTTTCGACCGATAGTCGGCCGGAGGTACCGCCCGAATCGTCGGAGGTACCGCCCGAGCCGGTTTGTCGCTTTTTGTACCGAAACGGTGATAGTTACGATTAACCGTTCCGAACGAATGTTTCGTGGTTTTTAACGTGCTCTGTGAATGTGCGTACAGATTTTGCGAAATGATGAAAAAATATGCGTCGGAAACGGAAATTTCGAGAAATGCGTCATTTACCGTAAATCTGATAACGGGGTCGTATAGCCCGTCGAAAATCATGAAACATTCGTTCGAAGCATTTCACCGTATCGCTCATCGCTTAGACGCAAATCGCTCGGAAACGTTTCGGAGGTGCCGCCCGGAGCCGTGGGACTTTGAAAATTTTCGACCGATAGTCGGCCGGAGGTACCGCCCGAATCGTCGGAGGTACCGCCCGAGCCGGTTTGTCGCTTTTTGTACCGAAACGGTGATAGTTACGATTAACCGTTCCGAACGAATGTTTCGTGGTTTTTAACGTGCTCTGTGAATGTGCGTACAGATTTTGCGAAATGATGAAAAAATATGCGTCGGAAACGGAAATTTCGAGAAATGCGTCATTTACCGTAAATCTGATAACGGGGTCGTATAGCCCGTCGAAAATCATGAAACATTCGTTCGAAGCATTTCACCGTATCGCTCATCGCTTAGACGCAAATCGCTCGGAAACGTTTCGGAGGTGCCGCCCGGAGCCGTGGGACTTTGAAAATTTTCGACCGATAGTCGGCCGGAGGTACCGCCGGAATCGTCGGAGGTACCGCCCGAGCCGGTTTGTCGCTTTTTGTACCGAAACGGTGATAGTTACGATTAACCGTTCCGAACGAATGTTTCGTGGTTTTTAACGTGCTCTGTGAATGTGCGTACAGATTTTGCGAAATGATGAAAAAATATGCGTCGGAAACGGAAATTTCGAGAAATGCGTCATTTACCGTAAATCTGATAACGGGGTCGTATAGCCCGTCGAAAATCATGAAACATTCGTTCGAAGCATTTCACCGTATCGCTCATCGCTTAGACGCAAATCGCTCGGAAACGTTTCGGAGGTGCCGCCCGGAGCCGTGGGACTTTGAAAATTTTCGACCGATAGTCGGCCGGAGGTACCGCCCGAATCGTCGGAGATACCGCCCGAGCCGGTTTGTCGCTATTTGTACCGAAACGGTGATAGATACGATTAACCGTTCCGAACGAATGTTTCGTGGTTTTTAACGTGCTCTGTGAATGTGCGTACAGATTTTGCGAAATGATGAAAAAATATGCGTCGGAAACGGAAATTTCGAGAAATGCGTCATTTACCGTAAATCTGATAACGGGGTCGTATAGCCCGTCGAAAATCATGAAACATTCGTTCGAAGCATTTCACCGTATCGCTCATCGCTTAGACGCAAATCGCTCGGAAACGTTTCGGAGGTGCCGCCCGGAGCCGTGGGACTGAAAATTTTCGACCGATAGTCGGCCGGAGGTACCGCCCGAATCGTCGGAGGTACCGCCCGAGCCGGTTTGTCGCTTTTTGTACCGAAACGGTGATAGTTACGATTAACCGTTCCGAACGAATGTTTCGTGGTTTTTAACGTGCTCTGTGAATGTGCGTACAGATTTTGCGAAATGATGAAAAAATATGCGTCGGAAACGGAAATTTCGAGAAATGCGTCATTTACCGTAAATCTGATAACGGGGTCGTATAGCCCGTCGAAAATCATGAAACATTCGTTCGAAGCATTTCACCGTATCGCTCATCGCTTAGACGCAAATCGCTCGGAAACGTTTCGGAGGTGCCGCCCGGAGCCGTGGGACTTTGAAAATTTTCGACCGATAGTCGGCCGGAGGTACCGCCCGAATCGTCGGAGGTACCGCCCGAGCCGGTTTGTCGCTTTTTGTACCGAAACGGTGATAGTTACGATTAACCGTTCCGAACGAATGTTTCGTGGTTTTTAACGTGCTCTGTGAATGTGCGTACAGATTTTGCGAAATGATGAAAAAATATGCGTCGGAAACGGAAATTTCGAGAAATGCGTCATTTACCGTAAATCTGATAACGGGGTCGTATAGCCCGTCGAAAATCATGAAACATTCGTTCGAAGCATTTCACCGTATCGCTCATCGCTTAGACGCAAATCGCTCGGAAACGTTTCGGAGGTGCCGCCCGGAGCCGTGGGACTTTGAAAATTTTCGACCGATAGTCGGCCGGAGGTACCGCCGGAATCGTCGGAGGTACCGCCCGAGCCGGTTTGTCGCTTTTTGTACCGAAACGGTGATAGTTACGATTAACCGTTCCGAACGAATGTTTCGTGGTTTTTAACGTGCTCTGTGAATGTGCGTACAGATTTTGCGAAATGATGAAAAAATATGCGTCGGAAACGGAAATTTCGAGAAATGCGTCATTTACCGTAAATCTGATAACGGGGTCGTATAGCCCGTCGAAAATCATGAAACATTCGTTCGAAGCATTTCACCGTATCGCTCATCGCTTAGACGCAAATCGCTCGGAAACGTTTCGGAGGTGCCGCCCGGAGCCGTGGGACTTTGAAAATTTTCGACCGATAGTCGGCCGGAGGTACCGCCCGAATCGTCGGAGGTACCGCCCGAGCCGGTTTGTCGCTTTTTGTACCGAAACGGTGATAGTTACGATTAACCGTTCCGAACGAATGTTTCGTGGTTTTTAACGTGCTCTGTGAATGTGCGTACAGATTTAGCGAAATGATGAAAAAATATGCGTCGGAAACGGAAATTTCGAGAAATGCGTCATTTACCGTAAATCTGATAACGGGGTCGTATAGCCCGTCGAAAATCATGAAACATTCGTTCGAAGCATTTCACCGTATCGCTCATCGCTTAGACGCAAATCGCTCGGAAACGTTTCGGAGGTGCCGCCCGGAGCCGTGGGACTTTGAAAATTTTCGACCGATAGTCGGCCGGAGGTACCGCCCGATTCGTCGGAGGTACCGCCCGAGCCGGTTTGTCGCTTTTTGTACCGAAACGGTGATAGTTACGATTAACCGTTCCGAACGAATGTTTCGTGGTTTTTAACGTGCTCTGTGAATGTGCGTACAGATTTTGCGAAATGATGAAAAAATATGCGTCGGAAACGGAAATTTCGAGAAATACGTCATTTACCGTAAATCTGATAACGGGGTCGTATAGCCCGTCGAAAATCATGAAACATTCGTTCGAAGCATTTCACCGTATCGCTCATCGCTTAGACGCAAATCGCTCGGAAACGTTTCGGAGGTGCCGCCCGGAGCCGTGGGACTTTGAAAATTTTCGACCGATAGTCGGCCGGAGGTACCGCCCGAATCGTCGGAGGTACCGCCCGAGCCGGTTTGTCGCTTTTTGTACCGAAACGGTGATAGTTACGATTAACCGTTCCGAACGAATGTTTCGTGGTTTTTAACGTGCTCTGTGAATGTGCGTACAGATTTTGCGTAATGATGAAAAAATATGCGTCGGAAACGGAAATTTCGAGAAATGCGTCATTTACCGTAAATCTGATAACGGGGTCGTATAGCCCGTCGAAAATCATGAAACATTCGTTCGAAGCATTTCACCGTATCGCTCATCGCTTAGACGCAAATCGCTCGGAAACGTTTCGGAGGTGCCGCCCGGAGCCGTGGGACTTTGAAAATTTTCGACCGATAGTCGGCCGGAGGTACCGCCGGAATCGTCGGAGGTACCGCCCGAGCCGGTTTGTCGCTTTTTGTACCGAAACGGTGATAGTTACGATTAACCGTTCCGAACGAATGTTTCGTGGTTTTTAACGTGCTCTGTGAATGTGCGTACAGATTTTGCGAAATGATGAAAAAATATGCGTCGGAAACGGAAATTTCGAGAAATGCGTCATTTACCGTAAATCTGATAACGGGGTCGTATAGCCCGTCGAAAATCATGAAACATTCGTTCGAAGCATTTCACCGTATCGCTCATCGCTTAGACGCAAATCGCTCGGAAACGTTTCGGAGGTGCCGCCCGGAGCCGTGGGACTTTGAAAATTTTCGACCGATAGTCGGCCGGAGGTACCGCCCGAATCGTCGGAGGTACCGCCCGAGCCGGTTTGTCGCTATTTGTACCGAAACGGTGATAGATACGATTAACCGTTCCGAACGAATGTTTCGTGGTTTTTAACGTGCTCTGTGAATGTGCGTACAGATTTTGCGAAATGATGAAAAAATATGCGTCGGAAACGGAAATTTCGAGAAATGCGTCATTTACCGTAAATCTGATAACGGGGTCGTATAGCCCGTCGAAAATCATGAAACATTCGTTCGAAGCATTTCACCGTATCGCTCATCGCTTAGACGCAAATCGCTCGGAAACGTTTCGGAGGTGCCGCCCGGAGCCGTGGGACTTTGAAAATTTTCGACCGATAGTCGGCCGGAGGTACCGCCCGAATCGTCGGAGGTACCGCCCGAGCCGGTTTGTCGCTATTTGTACCGAAACGGTGATAGATACGATTAACCGTTCCGAACGAATGTTTCGTGGTTTTTAACGTGCTCTGTGAATGTGCGTACAGATTTTGCGAAATGATGAAAAAATATGCGTCGGAAACGGAAATTTCGAGAAATGCGTCATTTACCGTAAATCTGATAACGGGGTCGTATAGCCCGTCGAAAATCATGAAACATTCGTTCGAAGCATTTCACCGTATCGCTCATCGCTTAGACGCAAATCGCTCGGAAACGTTTCGGAGGTGCCGCCCGGAGCCGTGGGACTTTGAAAATTTTCGACCGATAGTCGGCCGGAGGTACCGCCCGAATCGTCGGAGATACCGCCCGAGCCGGTTTGTCGCTATTTGTACCGAAACGGTGATAGATACGATTAACCGTTCCGAACGAATGTTTCGTGGTTTTTAACGTGCTCTGTGAATGTGCGTACAGATTTTGCGAAATGATGAAAAAATATGCGTCGGAAACGGAAATTTCGAGAAATGCGTCATTTACCGTAAATCTGATAACGGGGTCGTATAGCCCGTCGAAAATCATGAAACATTCGTTCGAAGCATTTCACCGTATCGCTCATCGCTTAGACGCAAATCGCTCGGAAACGTTTCGGAGGTGCCGCCCGGAGCCGTGGGACTTTGAAAATTTTCGACCGATAGTCGGCCGGAGGTACCGCCCGAATCGTCGGAGGTACCGCCCGAGCCGGTTTGTCGCTTTTTGTACCGAAACGGTGATAGTTACGATTAACCGTTCCGAACGAATGTTTCGTGGTTTTTAACGTGCTCTGTGAATGTGCGTACAGATTTTGCGAAATGATGAAAAAATATGCGTCGGAAACGGAAATTTCGAGAAATGCGTCATTTACCGTAAATCTGATAACGGGGTCGTATAGCCCGTCGAAAATCATGAAACATTCGTTCGAAGCATTTCACCGTATCGCTCATCGCTTAGACGCAAATCGCTCGGAAACGTTTCGGAGGTGCCGCCCGGAGCCGTGGGACTTTGAAAATTTTCGACCGATAGTCGGCCGGAGGTACCGCCCGAATCGTCGGAGGTACCGCCCGAGCCGGTTTGTCGCTTTTTGTACCGAAACGGTGATAGTTACGATTAACCGTTCCGAACGAATGTTTCGTGGTTTTTAACGTGCTCTGTGAATGTGCGTACAGATTTTGCGAAATGATGAAAAAATATGCGTCGGAAACGGAAATTTCGAGAAATGCGTCATTTACCGTAAATCTGATAACGGGGTCGTATAGCCCGTCGAAAATCATGAAACATTCGTTCGAAGCATTTCACCGTATCGCTCATCGCTTAGACGCAAATCGCTCGGAAACGTTTCGGAGGTGCCGCCCGGAGCCGTGGGACTTTGAAAATTTTCGACCGATAGTCGGCCGGAGGTACCGCCGGAATCGTCGGAGGTACCGCCCGAGCCGGTTTGTCGCTTTTTGTACCGAAACGGTGATAGTTACGATTAACCGTTCCGAACGAATGTTTCGTGGTTTTTAACGTGCTCTGTGAATGTGCGTACAGATTTTGCGAAATGATGAAAAAATATGCGTCGGAAACGGAAATTTCGAGAAATGCGTCATTTACCGTAAATCTGATAACGGGGTCGTATAGCCCGTCGAAAATCATGAAACATTCGTTCGAAGCATTTCACCGTATCGCTCATCGCTTAGACGCAAATCGCTCGGAAACGTTTCGGAGGTGCCGCCCGGAGCCGTGGGACTTTGAAAATTTTCGACCGATAGTCGGCCGGAGGTACCGCCCGAATCGTCGGAGATACCGCCCGAGCCGGTTTGTCGCTATTTGTACCGAAACGGTGATAGATACGATTAACCGTTCCGAACGAATGTTTCGTGGTTTTTAACGTGCTCTGTGAATGTGCGTACAGATTTTGCGAAATGATGAAAAAATATGCGTCGGAAACGGAAATTTCGAGAAATGCGTCATTTACCGTAAATCTGATAACGGGGTCGTATAGCCCGTCGAAAATCATGAAACATTCGTTCGAAGCATTTCACCGTATCGCTCATCGCTTAGACGCAAATCGCTCGGAAACGTTTCGGAGGTGCCGCCCGGAGCCGTGGGACTTTGAAAATTTTCGACCGATAGTCGGCCGGAGGTACCGCCCGAATCGTCGGAGGTACCGCCCGAGCCGGTTTGTCGCTTTTTGTACCGAAACGGTGATAGTTACGATTAACCGTTCCGAACGAATGTTTCGTGGTTTTTAACGTGCTCTGTGAATGTGCGTACAGATTTTGCGAAATGATGAAAAAATATGCGTCGGAAACGGAAATTTCGAGAAATGCGTCATTTACCGTAAATCTGATAACGGGGTCGTATAGCCCGTCGAAAATCATGAAACATTCGTTCGAAGCATTTCACCGTATCGCTCATCGCTTAGACGCAAATCGCTCGGAAACGTTTCGGAGGTGCCGCCCGGAGCCGTGGGACTTTGAAAATTTTCGACCGATAGTCGGCCGGAGGTACCGCCCGATTCGTCGGAGGTACCGCCCGAGCCGGTTTGTCGCTTTTTGTACCGAAACGGTGATAGTTACGATTAACCGTTCCGAACGAATGTTTCGTGGTTTTTAACGTGCTCTGTGAATGTGCGTACAGATTTTGCGAAATGATGAAAAAATATGCGTCGGAAACGGAAATTTCGAGAAATGCGTCATTTACCGTAAATCTGATAACGGGGTCGTATAGCCCGTCGAAAATCATGAAACATTCGTTCGAAGCATTTCACCGTATCGCTCATCGCTTAGACGCAAATCGCTCGGAAACGTTTCGGAGGTGCCGCCCGGAGCCGTGGGACTTTGAAAATTTTCGACCGATAGTCGGCCGGAGGTACCACCCGAATCGTCGGAGGTACCGCCCGAGCCGGTTTGTCGCTTTTTGTACCGAAACGGTGATAGTTACGATTAACCGTTCCGAACGAATGTTTCGTGGTTTTTAACGTGCTCTGTGAATGTGCGTACAGATTTTGCGAAATGATGAAAAAATATGCGTCGGAAACGGAAATTTCGAGAAATGCGTCATTTACCGTAAATCTGATAACGGGGTCGTATAGCCCGTCGAAAATCATGAAACATTCGTTCGAAGCATTTCACCGTATCGCTCATCGCTTAGACGCAAATCGCTCGGAAACGTTTCGGAGGTGCCGCCCGGAGCCGTGGGACTTTGAAAATTTTCGACCGATAGTCGGCCGGAGGTACCGCCCGAATCGTCGGAGGTACCGCCCGAGCCGGTTTGTCGCTATTTGTACCGAAACGGTGATAGATACGATTAACCGTTCCGAACGAATGTTTCGTGGTTTTTAACGTGCTCTGTGAATGTGCGTACAGATTTTGCGAAATGATGAAAAAATATGCGTCGGAAACGGAAATTTCGAGAAATGCGTCATTTACCGTAAATCTGATAACGGGGTCGTATAGCCCGTCGAAAATCATGAAACATTCGTTCGAAGCATTTCACCGTATCGCTCATCGCTTAGACGCAAATCGCTCGGAAACGTTTCGGAGGTGCCGCCCGGAGCCGTGGGACTTTGAAAATTTTCGACCGATAGTCGGCCGGAGGTACCGCCCGAATCGTCGGAGGTACCGCCCGAGCCGGTTTGTCGCTATTTGTACCGAAACGGTGATAGATACGATTAACCGTTCCGAACGAATGTTTCGTGGTTTTTAACGTGCTCTGTGAATGTGCGTACAGATTTTGCGAAATGATGAAAAAATATGCGTCGGAAACGGAAATTTCGAGAAATGCGTCATTTACCGTAAATCTGATAACGGGGTCGTATAGCCCGTCGAAAATCATGAAACATTCGTTCGAAGCATTTCACCGTATAGCTAATCGCTTAGACGCAAATCGCTCGGAAACGTTTCGGAGGTGCCGCCCGGAGCCGTGGGACTTTGAAAATTTTCGACCGATAGTCGGCCGGAGGTACCGCCCGAATCGTCGGAGATACCGCCCGAGCCGGTTTGTCGCTATTTGTACCGAAACGGTGATAGATACGATTAACCGTTCCGAACGAATGTTTCGTGGTTTTTAACGTGCTCTGTGAATGTGCGTACAGATTTTGCGAAATGATGAAAAAATATGCGTCGGAAACGGAAATTTCGAGAAATGCGTCATTTACCGTAAATCTGATAACGGGGTCGTATAGCCCGTCGAAAATCATGAAACATTCGTTCGAAGCATTTCACCGTATCGCTCATCGCTTAGACGCAAATCGCTCGGAAACGTTTCGGAGGTGCCGCCCGGAGCCGTGGGACTTTGAAAATTTTCGACCGATAGTCGGCCGGAGGTACCGCCGGAATCGTCGGAGGTACCGCCCGAGCCGGTTTGTCGCTTTTTGTACCGAAACGGTGATAGTTACGATTAACCGTTCCGAACGAATGTTTCGTGGTTTTTAACGTGCTCTGTGAATGTGCGTACAGATTTTGCGAAATGATGAAAAAATATGCGTCGGAAACGGAAATTTCGAGAAATGCGTCATTTACCGTAAATCTGATAACGGGGTCGTATAGCCCGTCGAAAATCATGAAACATTCGTTCGAAGCATTTCACCGTATCGCTCATCGCTTAGACGCAAATCGCTCGGAAACGTTTCGGAGGTGCCGCCCGGAGCCGTGGGACTTTGAAAATTTTCGACCGATAGTCGGCCGGAGGTACCGCCCGAATCGTCGGAGGTACCGCCCGAGCCGGTTTGTCGCTTTTTGTACCGAAACGGTGATAGTTACGATTAACCGTTCCGAACGAATGTTTCGTGGTTTTTAACGTGCTCTGTGAATGTGCGTACAGATTTTGCGAAATGATGAAAAAATATGCGTCGGAAACGGAAATTTCGAGAAATGCGTCATTTACCGTAAATCTGATAACGGGGTCGTATAGCCCGTCGAAAATCATGAAACATTCGTTCGAAGCATTTCACCGTATCGCTCATCGCTTAGACGCAAATCGCTCGGAAACGTTTCGGAGGTGCCGCCCGGAGCCGTGGGACTTTGAAAATTTTCGACCGATAGTCGGCCGGAGGTACCGCCGGAATCGTCGGAGGTACCGCCCGAGCCGGTTTGTCGCTTTTTGTACCGAAACGGTGATAGTTACGATTAACCGTTCCGAACGAATGTTTCGTGGTTTTTAACGTGCTCTGTGAATGTGCGTACAGATTTTGCGAAATGATGAAAAAATATGCGTCGGAAACGGAAATTTCGAGAAATGCGTCATTTACCGTAAATCTGATAACGGGGTCGTATAGCCCGTCGAAAATCATGAAACATTCGTTCGAAGCATTTCACCGTATCGCTCATCGCTTAGACGCAAATCGCTCGGAAACGTTTCGGAGGTGCCGCCCGGAGCCGTGGGACTTTGAAAATTTTCGACCGATAGTCGGCCGGAGGTACCGCCCGAATCGTCGGAGGTACCGCCCGAGCCGGTTTGTCGCTATTTGTACCGAAACGGTGATAGATACGATTAACCGTTCCGAACGAATGTTTCGTGGTTTTTAACGTGCTCTGTGAATGTGCGTACAGATTTTGCGAAATGATGAAAAAATATGCGTCGGAAACGGAAATTTCGAGAAATGCGTCATTTACCGTAAATCTGATAACGGGGTCGTATAGCCCGTCGAAAATCATGAAACATTCGTTCGAAGCATTTCACCGTATCGCTCATCGCTTAGACGCAAATCGCTCGGAAACGTTTCGGAGGTGCCGCCCGGAGCCGTGGGACTTTGAAAATTTTCGACCGATAGTCGGCCGGAGGTACCGCCCGAATCGTCGGAGGTACCGCCCGAGCCGGTTTGTCGCTATTTGTACCGAAACGGTGATAGATACGATTAACCGTTCCGAACGAATGTTTCGTGGTTTTTAACGTGCTCTGTGAATGTGCGTACAGATTTTGCGAAATGATGAAAAAATATGCGTCGGAAACGGAAATTTCGAGAAATGCGTCATTTACCGTAAATCTGATAACGGGGTCGTATAGCCCGTCGAAAATCATGAAACATTCGTTCGAAGCATTTCACCGTATCGCTCATCGCTTAGACGCAAATCGCTCGGAAACGTTTCGGAGGTGCCGCCCGGAGCCGTGGGACTTTGAAAATTTTCGACCGATAGTCGGCCGGAGGTACCGCCCGAATCTTCGGAGATACCGCCCGAGCCGGTTTGTCGCTATTTGTACCGAAACGGTGATAGATACGATTAACCGTTCCGAACGAATGTTTCGTGGTTTTTAACGTGCTCTGTGAATGTGCGTACAGATTTTGCGAAATGATGAAAAAATATGCGTCGGAAACGGAAATTTCGAGAAATGCGTCATTTACCGTAAATCTGATAACGGGGTCGTATAGCCCGTCGAAAATCATGAAACATTCGTTCGAAGCATTTCACCGTATCGCTCATCGCTTAGACGCAAATCGCTCGGAAACGTTTCGGAGGTGCCGCCCGGAGCCGTGGGACTTTGAAAATTTTCGACCGATAGTCGGCCGGAGGTACCGCCCGAATCGTCGGAGGTACCGCCCGAGCCGGTTTGTCGCTTTTTGTACCGAAACGGTGATAGTTACGATTAACCGTTCCGAACGAATGTTTCGTGGTTTTTAACGTGCTCTGTGAATGTGCGTACAGATTTTGCGAAATGATGAAAAAATATGCGTCGGAAACGGAAATTTCGAGAAATGCGTCATTTACCGTAAATCTGATAACGGGGTCGTATAGCCCGTCGAAAATCATGAAACATTCGTTCGAAGCATTTCACCGTATCGCTCATCGCTTAGACGCAAATCGCTCGGAAACGTTTCGGAGGTGCCGCCCGGAGCCGTGGGACTTTGAAAATTTTCGACCGATAGTCGGCCGGAGGTACCGCCCGAATCGTCGGAGGTACCGCCCGAGCCGGTTTGTCGCTTTTTGTACCGAAACGGTGATAGTTACGATTAACCGTTCCGAACGAATGTTTCGTGGTTTTTAACGTGCTCTGTGAATGTGCGTACAGATTTTGCGAAATGATGAAAAAATATGCGTCGGAAACGGAAATTTCGAGAAATGCGTCATTTACCGTAAATCTGATAACGGGGTCGTATAGCCCGTCGAAAATCATGAAACATTCGTTCGAAGCATTTCACCGTATCGCTCATCGCTTAGACGCAAATCGCTCGGAAACGTTTCGGAGGTGCCGCCCGGAGCCGTGGGACTTTGAAAATTTTCGACCGATAGTCGGCCGGAGGTACCGCCCGAATCGTCGGAGGTACCGCCCGAGCCGGTTTGTCGCTTTTTGTACCGAAACGGTGATAGTTACGATTAACCGTTCCGAACGAATGTTTCGTGGTTTTTAACGTGCTCTGTGAATGTGCGTACAGATTTAGCGAAATGATGAAAAAATATGCGTCGGAAACGGAAATTTCGAGAAATGCGTCATTTACCGTAAATCTGATAACGGGGTCGTATAGCCCGTCGAAAATCATGAAACATTCGTTCGAAGCATTTCACCGTATCGCTCATCGCTTAGACGCAAATCGCTCGGAAACGTTTCGGAGGTGCCGCCCGGAGCCGTGGGACTTTGAAAATTTTCGACCGATAGTCGGCCGGAGGTACCGCCCGAATCGTCGGAGGTACCGCCCGAGCCGGTTTGTCGCTTTTTGTACCGAAACGGTGATAGATACGATTAACCGTTCCGAACGAATGTTTCGTGGTTTTTAACGTGCTCTGTGAATGTGCGTACAGATTTTGCGAAATGATGAAAAAATATGCGTCGGAAACGGAAATTTCGAGAAATGCGTCATTTACCGTAAATCTGATAACGGGGTCGTATAGCCCGTCGAAAATCATGAAACATTCGTTCGAAGCATTTCACCGTATCGCTCATCGCTTAGACGCAAATCGCTCGGAAACGTTTCGGAGGTGCCGCCCGGAGCCGTGGGACTTTGAAAATTTTCGACCGATAGTCGGCCGGAGGTACCGCCCGAATCGTCGGAGGTACCGCCCGAGCCGGTTTGTCGCTTTTTGTACCGAAACGGTGATAGATACGATTAACCGTTCCGAACGAATGTTTCGTGGTTTTTAACGTGCTCTGTGAATGTGCGTACAGATTTTGCGAAATGATGAAAAAATATGCGTCGGAAACGGAAATTTCGAGAAATGCGTCATTTACCGTAAATCTGATAACGGGGTCGTATAGCCCGTCGAAAATCATGAAACATTCGTTCGAAGCATTTCACCGTATCGCTCATCGCTTAGACGCAAATCGCTCGGAAACGTTTCGGAGGTGCCGCCCGGAGCCGTGGGACTTTGAAAATTTTCGACCGATAGTCGGCCGGAGGTACCGCCCGAATCGTCGGAGGTACCGCCCGAGCCGGTTTGTCGCTTTTTGTACCGAAACGGTGATAGATACGATTAACCGTTCCGAACGAATGTTTCGTGGTTTTTAACGTGCTCTGTGAATGTGCGTACAGATTTTGCGAAATGATGAAAAAATATGCGTCGGAAACGGAAATTTCGAGAAATGCGTCATTTACCGTAAATCTGATAACGGGGTCGTATAGCCCGTCGAAAATCATGAAACATTCGTTCGAAGCATTTCACCGTATCGCTCATCGCTTAGACGCAAATCGCTCGGAAACGTTTCGGAGGTGCCGCCCGGAGCCGTGGGACTTTGAAAATTTTCGACCGATAGTCGGCCGGAGGTACCGCCCGAATCGTCGGAGGTACCGCCCGAGCCGGTTTGTCGCTTTTTGTACCGAAACGGTGATAGATACGATTAACCGTTCCGAACGAATGTTTCGTGGTTTTTAACGTGCTCTGTGAATGTGCGTACAGATTTTGCGAAATGATGAAAAAATATGCGTCGGAAACGGAAATTTCGAGAAATGCGTCATTTACCGTAAATCTGATAACGGGGTCGTATAGCCCGTCGAAAATCATGAAACATTCGTTCGAAGCATTTCACCGTATCGCTCATCGCTTAGACGCAAATCGCTCGGAAACGTTTCGGAGGTGCCGCCCGGAGCCGTGGGACTTTGAAAATTTTCGACCGATAGTCGGCCGGAGGTACCGCCCGAATCGTCGGAGGTACCGCCCGAGCCGGTTTGTCGCTTTTTGTACCGAAACGGTGATAGATACGATTAACCGTTCCGAACGAATGTTTCGTGGTTTTTAACGTGCTCTGTGAATGTGCGTACAGATTTAGCGAAATGATGAAAAAATATGCGTCGGAAACGGAAATTTCGAGAAATGCGTCATTTACCGTAAATCTGATAACGGGGTCGTATAGCCCGTCGAAAATCATGAAACATTCGTTCGAAGCATTTCACCGTATCGCTCATCGCTTAGACGCAAATCGCTCGGAAACGTTTCGGAGGTGCCGCCCGGAGCCGTGGGACTTTGAAAATTTTCGACCGATAGTCGGCCGGAGGTACCGCCCGAATCGTCGGAGGTACCGCCCGAGCCGGTTTGTCGCTTTTTGTACCGAAACGGTGATAGTTACGATTAACCGTTCCGAACGAATGTTTCGTGGTTTTTAACGTGCTCTGTGAATGTGCGTACAGATTTTGCGAAATGATGAAAAAATATGCGTCGGAAACGGAAATTTCGAGAAATGCGTCATTTACCGTAAATCTGATAACGGGGTCGTATAGCCCGTCGAAAATCATGAAACATTCGTTCGAAGCATTTCACCGTATCGCTCATCGCTTAGACGCAAATCGCTCGGAAACGTTTCGGAGGTGCCGCCCGGAGCCGTGGGACTTTGAAAATTTTCGACCGATAGTCGGCCGGAGGTACCGCCCGAATCGTCGGAGGTACCGCCCGAGCCGGTTTGTCGCTATTTGTACCGAAACGGTGATAGATACGATTAACCGTTCCGAACGAATGTTTCGTGGTTTTTAACGTGCTCTGTGAATGTGCGTACAGATTTTGCGAAATGATGAAAAAATATGCGTCGGAAACGGAAATTTCGAGAAATGCGTCATTTACCGTAAATCTGATAACGGGGTCGTATAGCCCGTCGAAAATCATGAAACATTCGTTCGAAGCATTTCACCGTATCGCTCATCGCTTAGACGCAAATCGCTCGGAAACGTTTCGGAGGTGCCGCCCGGAGCCGTGGGACTTTGAAAATTTTCGACCGATAGTCGGCCGGAGGTACCGCCCGAATCGTCGGAGATACCGCCCGAGCCGGTTTGTCGCTATTTGTACCGAAACGGTGATAGATACGATTAACCGTTCCGAACGAATGTTTCGTGGTTTTTAACGTGCTCTGTGAATGTGCGTACAGATTTTGCGAAATGATGAAAAAATATGCGTCGGAAACGGAAATTTCGAGAAATGCGTCATTTACCGTAAATCTGATAACGGGGTCGTATAGCCCGTCGAAAATCATGAAACATTCGTTCGAAGCATTTCACCGTATCGCTCATCGCTTAGACGCAAATCGCTCGGAAACGTTTCGGAGGTGCCGCCCGGAGCCGTGGGACTTTGAAAATTTTCGACCGATAGTCGGCCGGAGGTACCGCCCGAATCGTCGGAGGTACCGCCCGAGCCGGTTTGTCGCTTTTTGTACCGAAACGGTGATAGTTACGATTAACCGTTCCGAACGAATGTTTCGTGGTTTTTAACGTGCTCTGTGAATGTGCGTACAGATTTTGCGAAATGATGAAAAAATATGCGTCGGAAACGGAAATTTCGAGAAATGCGTCATTTACCGTAAATCTGATAACGGGGTCGTATAGCCCGTCGAAAATCATGAAACATTCGTTCGAAGCATTTCACCGTATCGCTCATCGCTTAGACGCAAATCGCTCGGAAACGTTTCGGAGGTGCCGCCCGGAGCCGTGGGACTTTGAAAATTTTCGACCGATAGTCGGCCGGAGGTACCGCCCGAATCGTCGGAGGTACCGCCCGAGCCGGTTTGTCGCTTTTTGTACCGAAACGGTGATAGTTACGATTAACCGTTCCGAACGAATGTTTCGTGGTTTTTAACGTGCTCTGTGAATGTGCGTACAGATTTTGCGAAATGATGAAAAAATATGCGTCGGAAACGGAAATTTCGAGAAATGCGTCATTTACCGTAAATCTGATAACGGGGTCGTATAGCCCGTCGAAAATCATGAAACATTCGTTCGAAGCATTTCACCGTATCGCTCATCGCTTAGACGCAAATCGCTCGGAAACGTTTCGGAGGTGCCGCCCGGAGCCGTGGGACTTTGAAAATTTTCGACCGATAGTCGGCCGGAGGTACCGCCGGAATCGTCGGAGGTACCGCCCGAGCCGGTTTGTCGCTTTTTGTACCGAAACGGTGATAGTTACGATTAACCGTTCCGAACGAATGTTTCGTGGTTTTTAACGTGCTCTGTGAATGTGCGTACAGATTTTGCGAAATGATGAAAAAATATGCGTCGGAAACGGAAATTTCGAGAAATGCGTCATTTACCGTAAATCTGATAACGGGGTCGTATAGCCCGTCGAAAATCATGAAACATTCGTTCGAAGCATTTCACCGTATCGCTCATCGCTTAGACGCAAATCGCTCGGAAACGTTTCGGAGGTGCCGCCCGGAGCCGTGGGACTTTGAAAATTTTCGACCGATAGTCGGCCGGAGGTACCGCCCGAATCGTCGGAGGTACCGCCCGAGCCGGTTTGTCGCTTTTTGTACCGAAACGGTGATAGTTACGATTAACCGTTCCGAACGAATGTTTCGTGGTTTTTAACGTGCTCTGTGAATGTGCGTACAGATTTTGCGAAATGATGAAAAAATATGCGTCGGAAACGGAAATTTCGAGAAATGCGTCATTTACCGTAAATCTGATAACGGGGTCGTATAGCCCGTCGAAAATCATGAAACATTCGTTCGAAGCATTTCACCGTATCGCTCATCGCTTAGACGCAAATCGCTCGGAAACGTTTCGGAGGTGCCGCCCGGAGCCGTGGGACTTTGAAAATTTTCGACCGATAGTCGGCCGGAGGTACCGCCGGAATCGTCGGAGGTACCGCCCGAGCCGGTTTGTCGCTTTTTGTACCGAAACGGTGATAGTTACGATTAACCGTTCCGAACGAATGTTTCGTGGTTTTTAACGTGCTCTGTGAATGTGCGTACAGATTTTGCGAAATGATGAAAAAATATGCGTCGGAAACGGAAATTTCGAGAAATGCGTCATTTACCGTAAATCTGATAACGGGGTCGTATAGCCCGTCGAAAATCATGAAACATTCGTTCGAAGCATTTCACCGTATCGCTCATCGCTTAGACGCAAATCGCTCGGAAACGTTTCGGAGGTGCCGCCCGGAGCCGTGGGACTTTGAAAATTTTCGACAGATAGTCGGCCGGAGGTACCGCCCGAATCGTCGGAGGTACCGCCCGAGCCGGTTTGTCGCTATTTGTACCGAAACGGTGATAGATACGATTAACCGTTCCGAACGAATGTTTCGTGGTTTTTAACGTGCTCTGTGAATGTGCGTACAGATTTTGCGAAATGATGAAAAAATATGCGTCGGAAACGGGAATTTCGAGAAATGCGTCATTTACCGTAAATCTGATAACGGGGTCGTATAGCCCGTCGAAAATCATGAAACATTCGTTCGAAGCATTTCACCGTATCGCTCATCGCTTAGACGCAAATCGCTCGGAAACGTTTCGGAGGTGCCGCCCGGAGCCGTGGGACTTTGAAAATTTTCGACCGATAGTCGGCCGGAGGTACCGCCGGAATCGTCGGAGGTACCGCCCGAGCCGGTTTGTCGCTTTTTGTACCGAAACGGTGATAGTTACGATTAACCGTTCCGAACGAATGTTTCGTGGTTTTTAACGTGCTCTGTGAATGTGCGTACAGATTTTGCGAAATGATGAAAAAATATGCGTCGGAAACGGAAATTTCGAGAAATGCGTCATTTACCGTAAATCTGATAACGGGGTCGTATAGCCCGTCGAAAATCATGAAACATTCGTTCGAAGCATTTCACCGTATCGCTCATCGCTTAGACGCAAATCGCTCGGAAACGTTTCGGAGGTGCCGCCCGGAGCCGTGGGACTTTGAAAATTTTCGACCGATAGTCGGCCGGAGGTACCGCCCGAATCGTCGGAGGTACCGCCCGAGCCGGTTTGTCGCTTTTTGTACCGAAACGGTGATAGTTACGATTAACCGTTCCGAACGAATGTTTCGTGGTTTTTAACGTGCTCTGTGAATGTGCGTACAGATTTTGCGAAATGATGAAAAAATATGCGTCGGAAACGGAAATTTCGAGAAATGCGTCATTTACCGTAAATCTGATAACGGGGTCGTATAGCCCGTCGAAAATCATGAAACATTCGTTCGAAGCATTTCACCGTATCGCTCATCGCTTAGACGCAAATCGCTCGGAAACGTTTCGGAGGTGCCGCCCGGAGCCGTGGGACTTTGAAAATTTTCGACCGATAGTCGGCCGGAGGTACCGCCCGAATCGTCGGAGATACCGCCCGAGCCGGTTTGTCGCTATTTGTACCGAAACGGTGATAGATACGATTAACCGTTCCGAACGAATGTTTCGTGGTTTTTAACGTGCTCTGTGAATGTGCGTACAGATTTTGCGAAATGATGAAAAAATATGCGTCGGAAACGGAAATTTCGAGAAATGCGTCATTTACCGTAAATCTGATAACGGGGTCGTATAGCCCGTCGAAAATCATGAAACATTCGTTCGAAGCATTTCACCGTATCGCTCATCGCTTAGACGCAAATCGCTCGGAAACGTTTCGGAGGTGCCGCCCGGAGCCGTGGGACTTTGAAAATTTTCGACCGATAGTCGGCCGGAGGTACCGCCGGAATCGTCGGAGGTACCGCCCGAGCCGGTTTGTCGCTTTTTGTACCGAAACGGTGATAGTTACGATTAACCGTTCCGAACGAATGTTTCGTGGTTTTTAACGTGCTCTGTGAATGTGCGTACAGATTTTGCGAAATGATGAAAAAATATGCGTCGGAAACGGAAATTTCGAGAAATGCGTCATTTACCGTAAATCTGATAACGGGGTCGTATAGCCCGTCGAAAATCATGAAACATTCGTTCGAAGCATTTCACCGTATCGCTCATCGCTTAGACGCAAATCGCTCGGAAACGTTTCGGAGGTGCCGCCCGGAGCCGTGGGACTTTGAAAATTTTCGACCGATAGTCGGCCGGAGGTACCGCCGGAATCGTCGGAGGTACCGCCCGAGCCGGTTTGTCGCTTTTTGTACCGAAACGGTGATAGTTACGATTAACCGTTCCGAACGAATGTTTCGTGGTTTTTAACGTGCTCTGTGAATGTGCGTACAGATTTTGCGAAATGATGAAAAAATATGCGTCGGAAACGGAAATTTCGAGAAATGCGTCATTTACCGTAAATCTGATAACGGGGTCGTATAGCCCGTCGAAAATCATGAAACATTCGTTCGAAGCATTTCACCGTATCGCTCATCGCTTAGACGCAAATCGCTCGGAAACGTTTCGGAGGTGCCGCCCGGAGCCGTGGGACTTTGAAAATTTTCGACCGATAGTCGGCCGGAGGTACCGCCCGAATCGTCGGAGGTACCGCCCGAGCCGGTTTGTCGCTTTTTGTACCGAAACGGTGATAGTTACGATTAACCGTTCCGAACGAATGTTTCGTGGTTTTTAACGTGCTCTGTGAATGTGCGTACAGATTTTGCGAAATGATGAAAAAATATGCGTCGGAAACGGAAATTTCGAGAAATGCGTCATTTACCGTAAATCTGATAACGGGGTCGTATAGCCCGTCGAAAATCATGAAACATTCGTTCGAAGCATTTCACCGTATCGCTCATCGCTTAGACGCAAATCGCTCGGAAACGTTTCGGAGGTGCCGCCCGGAGCCGTGGGACTTTGAAAATTTTCGACCGATAGTCGGCCGGAGGTACCGCCGGAATCGTCGGAGGTACCGCCCGAGCCGGTTTGTCGCTTTTTGTACCGAAACGGTGATAGTTACGATTAACCGTTCCGAACGAATGTTTCGTGGTTTTTAACGTGCTCTGTGAATGTGCGTACAGATTTTGCGAAATGATGAAAAAATATGCGTCGGAAACGGAAATTTCGAGAAATGCGTCATTTACCGTAAATCTGATAACGGGGTCGTATAGCCCGTCGAAAATCATGAAACATTCGTTCGAAGCATTTCACCGTATCGCTCATCGCTTAGACGCAAATCGCTCGGAAACGTTTCGGAGGTGCCGCCCGGAGCCGTGGGACTTTGAAAATTTTCGACCGATAGTCGGCCGGAGGTACCGCCGGAATCGTCGGAGGTACCGCCCGAGCCGGTTTGTCGCTTTTTGTACCGAAACGGTGATAGTTACGATTAACCGTTCCGAACGAATGTTTCGTGGTTTTTAACGTGCTCTGTGAATGTGCGTACAGATTTTGCGAAATGATGAAAAAATATGCGTCGGAAACGGAAATTTCGAGAAATGCGTCATTTACCGTAAATCTGATAACGGGGTCGTATAGCCCGTCGAAAATCATGAAACATTCGTTCGAAGCATTTCACCGTATCGCTCATCGCTTAGACGCAAATCGCTCGGAAACGTTTCGGAGGTGCCGCCCGGAGCCGTGGGACTTTGAAAATTTTCGACCGATAGTCGGCCGGAGGTACCGCCCGAATCGTCGGAGGTACCGCCCGAGCCGGTTTGTCGCTTTTTGTACCGAAACGGTGATAGTTACGATTAACCGTTCCGAACGAATGTTTCGTGGTTTTTAACGTGCTCTGTGAATGTGCGTACAGATTTTGCGAAATGATGAAAAAATATGCGTCGGAAACGGAAATTTCGAGAAATGCGTCATTTACCGTAAATCTGATAACGGGGTCGTATAGCCCGTCGAAAATCATGAAACATTCGTTCGAAGCATTTCACCGTATCGCTCATCGCTTAGACGCAAATCGCTCGGAAACGTTTCGGAGGTGCCGCCCGGAGCCGTGGGACTTTGAAAATTTTCGACCGATAGTCGGCCGGAGGTACCGCCGGAATCGTCGGAGGTACCGCCCGAGCCGGTTTGTCGCTTTTTGTACCGAAACGGTGATAGTTACGATTAACCGTTCCGAACGAATGTTTCGTGGTTTTTAACGTGCTCTGTGAATGTGCGTACAGATTTTGCGAAATGATGAAAAAATATGCGTCGGAAACGGAAATTTCGAGAAATGCGTCATTTACCGTAAATCTGATAACGGGGTCGTATAGCCCGTCGAAAATCATGAAACATTCGTTCGAAGCATTTCACCGTATCGCTCATCGCTTAGACGCAAATCGCTCGGAAACGTTTCGGAGGTGCCGCCCGGAGCCGTGGGACTTTGAAAATTTTCGACCGATAGTCGGCCGGAGGTACCGCCCGAATCGTCGGAGGTACCGCCCGAGCCGGTTTGTCGCTATTTGTACCGAAACGGTGATAGATACGATTAACCGTTCCGAACGAATGTTTCGTGGTTTTTAACGTGCTCTGTGAATGTGCGTACAGATTTTGCGAAATGATGAAAAAATATGCGTCGGAAACGGAAATTTCGAGAAATGCGTCATTTACCGTAAATCTGATAACGGGGTCGTATAGCCCGTCGAAAATCATGAAACATTCGTTCGAAGCATTTCACCGTATCGCTCATCGCTTAGACGCAAATCGCTCGGAAACGTTTCGGAGGTGCCGCCCGGAGCCGTGGGACTTTGAAAATTTTCGACCGATAGTCGGCCGGAGGTACCGCCCGAATCGTCGGAGATACCGCCCGAGCCGGTTTGTCGCTATTTGTACCGAAACGGTGATAGATACGATTAACCGTTCCGAACGAATGTTTCGTGGTTTTTAACGTGCTCTGTGAATGTGCGTACAGATTTTGCGAAATGATGAAAAAATATGCGTCGGAAACGGAAATTTCGAGAAATGCGTCATTTACCGTAAATCTGATAACGGGGTCGTATAGCCCGTCGAAAATCATGAAACATTCGTTCGAAGCATTTCACCGTATCGCTCATCGCTTAGACGCAAATCGCTCGGAAACGTTTCGGAGGTGCCGCCCGGAGCCGTGGGACTTTGAAAATTTTCGACCGATAGTCGGCCGGAGGTACCGCCCGAATCGTCGGAGATACCGCCCGAGCCGGTTTGTCGCTATTTGTACCGAAACGGTGATAGATACGATTAACCGTTCCGAACGAATGTTTCGTGGTTTTTAACGTGCTCTGTGAATGTGCGTACAGATTTTGCGAAATGATGAAAAAATATGCGTCGGAAACGGAAATTTCGAGAAATGCGTCATTTACCGTAAATCTGATAACGGGGTCGTATAGCCCGTCGAAAATCATGAAACATTCGTTCGAAGCATTTCACCGTATCGCTCATCGCTTAGACGCAAATCGCTCGGAAACGTTTCGGAGGTGCCGCCCGGAGCCGTGGGACTTTGAAAATTTTCGACCGATAGTCGGCCGGAGGTACCGCCCGAATCGTCGGAGGTACCGCCCGAGCCGGTTTGTCGCTTTTTGTACCGAAACGGTGATAGTTACGATTAACCGTTCCGAACGAATGTTTCGTGGTTTTTAACGTGCTCTGTGAATGTGCGTACAGATTTTGCGAAATGATGAAAAAATATGCGTCGGAAACGGAAATTTCGAGAAATGCGTCATTTACCGTAAATCTGATAACGGGGTCGTATAGCCCGTCGAAAATCATGAAACATTCGTTCGAAGCATTTCACCGTATCGCTCATCGCTTAGACGCAAATCGCTCGGAAACGTTTCGGAGGTGCCGCCCGGAGCCGTGGGACTTTGAAAATTTTCGACCGATAGTCGGCCGGAGGTACCGCCCGAATCGTCGGAGGTACCGCCCGAGCCGGTTTGTCGCTTTTTGTACCGAAACGGTGATAGTTACGATTAACCGTTCCGAACGAATGTTTCGTGGTTTTTAACGTGCTCTGTGAATGTGCGTACAGATTTTGCGAAATGATGAAAAAATATGCGTCGGAAACGGAAATTTCGAGAAATGCGTCATTTACCGTAAATCTGATAACGGGGTCGTATAGCCCGTCGAAAATCATGAAACATTCGTTCGAAGCATTTCACCGTATCGCTCATCGCTTAGACGCAAATCGCTCGGAAACGTTTCGGAGGTGCCGCCCGGAGCCGTGGGACTTTGAAAATTTTCGACCGATAGTCGGCCGGAGGTACCGCCGGAATCGTCGGAGGTACCGCCCGAGCCGGTTTGTCGCTTTTTGTACCGAAACGGTGATAGTTACGATTAACCGTTCCGAACGAATGTTTCGTGGTTTTTAACGTGCTCTGTGAATGTGCGTACAGATTTTGCGAAATGATGAAAAAATATGCGTCGGAAACGGAAATTTCGAGAAATGCGTCATTTACCGTAAATCTGATAACGGGGTCGTATAGCCCGTCGAAAATCATGAAACATTCGTTCGAAGCATTTCACCGTATCGCTCATCGCTTAGACGCAAATCGCTCGGAAACGTTTCGGAGGTGCCGCCCGGAGCCGTGGGACTTTGAAAATTTTCGACCGATAGTCGGCCGGAGGTACCGCCCGAATCGTCGGAGGTACCGCCCGAGCCGGTTTGTCGCTATTTGTACCGAAACGGTGATAGATACGATTAACCGTTCCGAACGAATGTTTCGTGGTTTTTAACGTGCTCTGTGAATGTGCGTACAGATTTTGCGAAATGATGAAAAAATATGCGTCGGAAACGGAAATTTCGAGAAATGCGTCATTTACCGTAAATCTGATAACGGGGTCGTATAGCCCGTCGAAAATCATGAAACATTCGTTCGAAGCATTTCACCGTATCGCTCATCGCTTAGACGCAAATCGCTCGGAAACGTTTCGGAGGTGCCGCCCGGAGCCGTGGGACTTTGAAAATTTTCGACCGATAGTCGGCCGGAGGTACCGCCCGAATCGTCGGAGGTACCGCCCGAGCCGGTTTGTCGCTTTTTGTACAGAAACGGTGATAGTTACGATTAACCGTTCCGAACGAATGTTTCGTGGTTTTTAACGTGCTCTGTGAATGTGCGTACAGATTTTGCGAAATGATGAAAAAATATGCGTCGGAAACGGAAATTTCGAGAAATGCGTCATTTACCGTAAATCTGATAACGGGGTCGTATAGCCCGTCGAAAATCATGAAACATTCGTTCGAAGCATTTCACCGTATCGCTCATCGCTTAGACGCAAATCGCTCGGAAACGTTTCGGAGGTGCCGCCCGGAGCCGTGGGACTTTGAAAATTTTCGACCGATAGTCGGCCGGAGGTACCGCCGGAATCGTCGGAGGTACCGCCCGAGCCGGTTTGTCGCTTTTTGTACCGAAACGGTGATAGTTACGATTAACCGTTCCGAACGAATGTTTCGTGGTTTTTAACGTGCTCTGTGAATGTGCGTACAGATTTTGCGAAATGATGAAAAAATATGCGTCGGAAACGGAAATTTCGAGAAATGCGTCATTTACCGTAAATCTGATAACGGGGTCGTATAGCCCGTCGAAAATCATGAAACATTCGTTCGAAGCATTTCACCGTATCGCTCATCGCTTAGACGCAAATCGCTCGGAAACGTTTCGGAGGTGCCGCCCGGAGCCGTGGGACTTTGAAAATTTTCGACCGATAGTCGGCCGGAGGTACCGCCCGAATCGTCGGAGGTACCGCCCGAGCCGGTTTGTCGCTTTTTGTACCGAAACGGTGATAGTTACGATTAACCGTTCCGAACGAATGTTTCGTGGTTTTTAACGTGCTCTGTGAATGTGCGTACAGATTTTGCGAAATGATGAAAAAATATGCGTCGGAAACGGAAATTTCGAGAAATGCGTCATTTACCGTAAATCTGATAACGGGGTCGTATAGCCCGTCGAAAATCATGAAACATTCGTTCGAAGCATTTCACCGTATCGCTCATCGCTTAGACGCAAATCGCTCGGAAACGTTTCGGAGGTGCCGCCCGGAGCCGTGGGACTTTGAAAATTTTCGACCGATAGTCGGCCGGAGGTACCGCCGGAATCGTCGGAGGTACCGCCCGAGCCGGTTTGTCGCTTTTTGTACCGAAACGGTGATAGTTACGATTAACCGTTCCGAACGAATGTTTCGTGGTTTTTAACGTGCTCTGTGAATGTGCGTACAGATTTTGCGAAATGATGAAAAAATATGCGTCGGAAACGGAAATTTCGAGAAATGCGTCATTTACCGTAAATCTGATAACGGGGTCGTATAGCCCGTCGAAAATCATGAAACATTCGTTCGAAGCATTTCACCGTATCGCTCATCGCTTAGACGCAAATCGCTCGGAAACGTTTCGGAGGTGCCGCCCGGAGCCGTGGGACTTTGAAAATTTTCGACCGATAGTCGGCCGGAGGTACCGCCGGAATCGTCGGAGGTACCGCCCGAGCCGGTTTGTCGCTTTTTGTACCGAAACGGTGATAGTTACGATTAACCGTTCCGAACGAATGTTTCGTGGTTTTTAACGTGCTCTGTGAATGTGCGTACAGATTTTGCGAAATGATGAAAAAATATGCGTCGGAAACGGAAATTTCGAGAAATGCGTCATTTACCGTAAATCTGATAACGGGGTCGTATAGCCCGTCGAAAATCATGAAACATTCGTTCGAAGCATTTCACCGTATCGCTCATCGCTTAGACGCAAATCGCTCGGAAACGTTTCGGAGGTGCCGCCCGGAGCCGTGGGACTTTGAAAATTTTCGACCGATAGTCGGCCGGAGGTACCGCCCGAATCGTCGGAGGTACCGCCCGAGCCGGTTTGTCGCTTTTTGTACCGAAACGGTGATAGTTACGATTAACCGTTCCGAACGAATGTTTCGTGGTTTTTAACGTGCTCTGTGAATGTGCGTACAGATTTTGCGAAATGATGAAAAAATATGCGTCGGAAACGGAAATTTCGAGAAATGCGTCATTTACCGTAAATCTGATAACGGGGTCGTATAGCCCGTCGAAAATCATGAAACATTCGTTCGAAGCATTTCACCGTATCGCTCATCGCTTAGACGCAAATCGCTCGGAAACGTTTCGGAGGTGCCGCCCGGAGCCGTGGGACTTTGAAAATTTTCGACCGATAGTCGGCCGGAGGTACCGCCGGAATCGTCGGAGGTACCGCCCGAGCCGGTTTGTCGCTTTTTGTACCGAAACGGTGATAGTTACGATTAACCGTTCCGAACGAATGTTTCGTGGTTTTTAACGTGCTCTGTGAATGTGCGTACAGATTTTGCGAAATGATGAAAAAATATGCGTCGGAAACGGAAATTTCGAGAAATGCGTCATTTACCGTAAATCTGATAACGGGGTCGTATAGCCCGTCGAAAATCATGAAACATTCGTTCGAAGCATTTCACCGTATCGCTCATCGCTTAGACGCAAATCGCTCGGAAACGTTTCGGAGGTGCCGCCCGGAGCCGTGGGACTTTGAAAATTTTCGACCGATAGTCGGCCGGAGGTACCGCCCGAATCGTCGGAGGTACCGCCCGAGCCGGTTTGTCGCTATTTGTACCGAAACGGTGATAGATACGATTAACCGTTCCGAACGAATGTTTCGTGGTTTTTAACGTGCTCTGTGAATGTGCGTACAGATTTTGCGAAATGATGAAAAAATATGCGTCGGAAACGGAAATTTCGAGAAATGCGTCATTTACCGTAAATCTGATAACGGGGTCGTATAGCCCGTCGAAAATCATGAAACATTCGTTCGAAGCATTTCACCGTATCGCTCATCGCTTAGACGCAAATCGCTCGGAAACGTTTCGGAGGTGCCGCCCGGAGCCGTGGGACTTTGAAAATTTTCGACCGATAGTCGGCCGGAGGTACCGCCCGAATCGTCGGAGGTACCGCCCGAGCCGGTTTGTCGCTTTTTGTACAGAAACGGTGATAGTTACGATTAACCGTTCCGAACGAATGTTTCGTGGTTTTTAACGTGCTCTGTGAATGTGCGTACAGATTTTGCGAAATGATGAAAAAATATGCGTCGGAAACGGAAATTTCGAGAAATGCGTCATTTACCGTAAATCTGATAACGGGGTCGTATAGCCCGTCGAAAATCATGAAACATTCGTTCGAAGCATTTCACCGTATCGCTCATCGCTTAGACGCAAATCGCTCGGAAACGTTTCGGAGGTGCCGCCCGGAGCCGTGGGACTTTGAAAATTTTCGACCGATAGTCGGCCGGAGGTACCGCCCGAATCGTCGGAGGTACCGCCCGAGCCGGTTTGTCGCTTTTTGTACCGAAACGGTGATAGTTACGATTAACCGTTCCGAACGAATGTTTCGTGGTTTTTAACGTGCTCTGTGAATGTGCGTACAGATTTTGCGAAATGATGAAAAAATATGCGTCGGAAACGGAAATTTCGAGAAATGCGTCATTTACCGTAAATCTGATAACGGGGTCGTATAGCCCGTCGAAAATCATGAAACATTCGTTCGAAGCATTTCACCGTATCGCTCATCGCTTAGACGCAAATCGCTCGGAAACGTTTCGGAGGTGCCGCCCGGAGCCGTGGGACTTTGAAAATTTTCGACCGATAGTCGGCCGGAGGTACCGCCCGAATCGTCGGAGATACCGCCCGAGCCGGTTTGTCGCTATTTGTACCGAAACGGTGATAGATACGATTAACCGTTCCGAACGAATGTTTCGTGGTTTTTAACGTGCTCTGTGAATGTGCGTACAGATTTTGCGAAATGATGAAAAAATATGCGTCGGAAACGGAAATTTCGAGAAATGCGTCATTTACCGTAAATCTGATAACGGGGTCGTATAGCCCGTCGAAAATCATGAAACATTCGTTCGAAGCATTTCACCGTATCGCTCATCGCTTAGACGCAAATCGCTCGGAAACGTTTCGGAGGTGCCGCCCGGAGCCGTGGGACTTTGAAAATTTTCGACCGATAGTCGGCCGGAGGTACCGCCGGAATCGTCGGAGGTACCGCCCGAGCCGGTTTGTCGCTTTTTGTACCGAAACGGTGATAGTTACGATTAACCGTTCCGAACGAATGTTTCGTGGTTTTTAACGTGCTCTGTGAATGTGCGTACAGATTTTGCGAAATGATGAAAAAATATGCGTCGGAAACGGAAATTTCGAGAAATGCGTCATTTACCGTAAATCTGATAACGGGGTCGTATAGCCCGTCGAAAATCATGAAACATTCGTTCGAAGCATTTCACCGTATCGCTCATCGCTTAGACGCAAATCGCTCGGAAACGTTTCGGAGGTGCCGCCCGGAGCCGTGGGACTTTGAAAATTTTCGACCGATAGTCGGCCGGAGGTACCGCCCGAATCGTCGGAGGTACCGCCCGAGCCGGTTTGTCGCTTTTTGTACCGAAACGGTGATAGTTACGATTAACCGTTCCGAACGAATGTTTCGTGGTTTTTAACGTGCTCTGTGAATGTGCGTACAGATTTTGCGAAATGATGAAAAAATATGCGTCGGAAACGGAAATTTCGAGAAATGCGTCATTTACCGTAAATCTGATAACGGGGTCGTATAGCCCGTCGAAAATCATGAAACATTCGTTCGAAGCATTTCACCGTATCGCTCATCGCTTAGACGCAAATCGCTCGGAAACGTTTCGGAGGTGCCGCCCGGAGCCGTGGGACTTTGAAAATTTTCGACCGATAGTCGGCCGGAGGTACCGCCCGAATCGTCGGAGATACCGCCCGAGCCGGTTTGTCGCTATTTGTACCGAAACGGTGATAGATACGATTAACCGTTCCGAACGAATGTTTCGTGGTTTTTAACGTGCTCTGTGAATGTGCGTACAGATTTTGCGAAATGATGAAAAAATATGCGTCGGAAACGGAAATTTCGAGAAATGCGTCATTTACCGTAAATCTGATAACGGGGTCGTATAGCCCGTCGAAAATCATGAAACATTCGTTCGAAGCATTTCACCGTATCGCTCATCGCTTAGACGCAAATCGCTCGGAAACGTTTCGGAGGTGCCGCCCGGAGCCGTGGGACTTTGAAAATTTTCGACCGATAGTCGGCCGGAGGTACCGCTGGAATCGTCGGAGGTACCGCCCGAGCCGGTTTGTCGCTTTTTGTACCGAAACGGTGATAGTTACGATTAACCGTTCCGAACGAATGTTTCGTGGTTTTTAACGTGCTCTGTGAATGTGCGTACAGATTTTGCGAAATGATGAAAAAATATGCGTCGGAAACGGAAATTTCGAGAAATGCGTCATTTACCGTAAATCTGATAACGGGGTCGTATAGCCCGTCGAAAATCATGAAACATTCGTTCGAAGCATTTCACCGTATCGCTCATCGCTTAGACGCAAATCGCTCGGAAACGTTTCGGAGGTGCCGCCCGGAGCCGTGGGACTTTGAAAATTTTCGACCGATAGTCGGCCGGAGGTACCGCCCGAATCGTCGGAGGTACCGCCCGAGCCGGTTTGTCGCTATTTGTACCGAAACGGTGATAGATACGATTAACCGTTCCGAACGAATGTTTCGTGGTTTTTAACGTGCTCTGTGAATGTGCGTACAGATTTTGCGAAATGATGAAAAAATATGCGTCGGAAACGGAAATTTCGAGAAATGCGTCATTTACCGTAAATCTGATAACGGGGTCGTATAGCCCGTCGAAAATCATGAAACATTCGTTCGAAGCATTTCACCGTATCGCTCATCGCTTAGACGCAAATCGCTCGGAAACGTTTCGGAGGTGCCGCCCGGAGCCGTGGGACTTTGAAAATTTTCGACCGATAGTCGGCCGGAGGTACCGCCCGAATCGTCGGAGATACCGCCCGAGCCGGTTTGTCGCTATTTGTACCGAAACGGTGATAGATACGATTAACCGTTCCGAACGAATGTTTCGTGGTTTTTAACGTGCTCTGTGAATGTGCGTACAGATTTTGCGAAATGATGAAAAAATATGCGTCGGAAACGGAAATTTCGAGAAATGCGTCATTTACCGTAAATCTGATAACGGGGTCGTATAGCCCGTCGAAAATCATGAAACATTCGTTCGAAGCATTTCACCGTATCGCTCATCGCTTAGACGCAAATCGCTCGGAAACGTTTCGGAGGTGCCGCCCGGAGCCGTGGGACTTTGAAAATTTTCGACCGATAGTCGGCCGGAGGTACCGCCCGAATCGTCGGAGGTACCGCCCGAGCCGGTTTGTCGCTTTTTGTACCGAAACGGTGATAGTTACGATTAACCGTTCCGAACGAATGTTTCGTGGTTTTTAACGTGCTCTGTGAATGTGCGTACAGATTTTGCGAAATGATGAAAAAATATGCGTCGGAAACGGAAATTTCGAGAAATGCGTCATTTACCGTAAATCTGATAACGGGGTCGTATAGCCCGTCGAAAATCATGAAACATTCGTTCGAAGCATTTCACCGTATCGCTCATCGCTTAGACGCAAATCGCTCGGAAACGTTTCGGAGGTGCCGCCCGGAGCCGTGGGACTTTGAAAATTTTCGACCGATAGTCGGCCGGAGGTACCGCCCGAATCGTCGGAGGTACCGCCCGAGCCGGTTTGTCGCTTTTTGTACCGAAACGGTGATAGTTACGATTAACCGTTCCGAACGAATGTTTCGTGGTTTTTAACGTGCTCTGTGAATGTGCGTACAGATTTTGCGAAATGATGAAAAAATATGCGTCGGAAACGGAAATTTCGAGAAATGCGTCATTTACCGTAAATCTGATAACGGGGTCGTATAGCCCGTCGAAAATCATGAAACATTCGTTCGAAGCATTTCACCGTATCGCTCATCGCTTAGACGCAAATCGCTCGGAAACGTTTCGGAGGTGCCGCCCGGAGCCGTGGTACTTTGAAAATTTTCGACCGATAGTCGGCCGGAGGTACCGCCGGAATCGTCGGAGGTACCGCCCGAGCCGGTTTGTCGCTTTTTGTACCGAAACGGTGATAGTTACGATTAACCGTTCCGAACGAATGTTTCGTGGTTTTTAACGTGCTCTGTGAATGTGCGTACAGATTTTGCGAAATGATGAAAAAATATGCGTCGGAAACGGAAATTTCGAGAAATGCGTCATTTACCGTAAATCTGATAACGGGGTCGTATAGCCCGTCGAAAATCATGAAACATTCGTTCGAAGCATTTCACCGTATCGCTCATCGCTTAGACGCAAATCGCTCGGAAACGTTTCGGAGGTGCCGCCCGGAGCCGTGGGACTTTGAAAATTTTCGACCGATAGTCGGCCGGAGGTACCGCCCGAATCGTCGGAGATACCGCCCGAGCCGGTTTGTCGCTTTTTGTACCGAAACGGTGATAGTTACGATTAACCGTTCCGAACGAATGTTTCGTGGTTTTTAACGTGCTCTGTGAATGTGCGTACAGATTTTGCGAAATGATGAAAAAATATGCGTCGGAAACGGAAATTTCGAGAAATGCGTCATTTACCGTAAATCTGATAACGGGGTCGTATAGCCCGTCGAAAATCATGAAACATTCGTTCGAAGCATTTCACCGTATCGCTCATCGCTTAGACGCAAATCGCTCGGAAACGTTTCGGAGGTGCCGCCCGGAGCCGTGGGACTTTGAAAATTTTCGACCGATAGTCGGCCGGAGGTACCGCCCGAATCGTCGGAGATACCGCCCGAGCCGGTTTGTCGCTATTTGTACCGAAACGGTGATAGATACGATTAACCGTTCCGAACGAATGTTTCGTGGTTTTTAACGTGCTCTGTGAATGTGCGTACAGATTTTGCGAAATGATGAAAAAATATGCGTCGGAAACGGAAATTTCGAGAAATGCGTCATTTACCGTAAATCTGATAACGGGGTCGTATAGCCCGTCGAAAATCATGAAACATTCGTTCGAAGCATTTCACCGTATCGCTCATCGCTTAGACGCAAATCGCTCGGAAACGTTTCGGAGGTGCCGCCCGGAGCCGTGGGACTTTGAAAATTTTCGACCGATAGTCGGCCGGAGGTACCGCCCGAATCGTCGGAGGTACCGCCCGAGCCGGTTTGTCGCTTTTTGTACCGAAACGGTGATAGTTACGATTAACCGTTCCGAACGAATGTTTCGTGGTTTTTAACGTGCTCTGTGAATGTGCGTACAGATTTTGCGAAATGATGAAAAAATATGCGTCGGAAACGGAAATTTCGAGAAATGCGTCATTTACCGTAAATCTGATAACGGGGTCGTATAGCCCGTCGAAAATCATGAAACATTCGTTCGAAGCATTTCACCGTATCGCTCATCGCTTAGACGCAAATCGCTCGGAAACGTTTCGGAGGTGCCGCCCGGAGCCGTGGGACTTTGAAAATTTTCGACCGATAGTCGGCCGGAGGTACCGCCCGAATCGTCGGAGGTACCGCCCGAGCCGGTTTGTCGCTTTTTGTACCGAAACGGTGATAGTTACGATTAACCGTTCCGAACGAATGTTTCGTGGTTTTTAACGTGCTCTGTGAATGTGCGTACAGATTTTGCGAAATGATGAAAAAATATGCGTCGGAAACGGAAATTTCGAGAAATGCGTCATTTACCGTAAATCTGATAACGGGGTCGTATAGCCCGTCGAAAATCATGAAACATTCGTTCGAAGCATTTCACCGTATCGCTCATCGCTTAGACGCAAATCGCTCGGAAACGTTTCGGAGGTGCCGCCCGGAGCCGTGGTACTTTGAAAATTTTCGACCGATAGTCGGCCGGAGGTACCGCCGGAATCGTCGGAGGTACCGCCCGAGCCGGTTTGTCGCTTTTTGTACCGAAACGGTGATAGTTACGATTAACCGTTCCGAACGAATGTTTCGTGGTTTTTAACGTGCTCTGTGAATGTGCGTACAGATTTTGCGAAATGATGAAAAAATATGCGTCGGAAACGGAAATTTCGAGAAATGCGTCATTTACCGTAAATCTGATAACGGGGTCGTATAGCCCGTCGAAAATCATGAAACATTCGTTCGAAGCATTTCACCGTATCGCTCATCGCTTAGACGCAAATCGCTCGGAAACGTTTCGGAGGTGCCGCCCGGAGCCGTGGGACTTTGAAAATTTTCGACCGATAGTCGGCCGGAGGTACCGCCCGAATCGTCGGAGATACCGCCCGAGCCGGTTTGTCGCTTTTTGTACCGAAACGGTGATAGTTACGATTAACCGTTCCGAACGAATGTTTCGTGGTTTTTAACGTGCTCTGTGAATGTGCGTACAGATTTTGCGAAATGATGAAAAAATATGCGTCGGAAACGGAAATTTCGAGAAATGCGTCATTTACCGTAAATCTGATAACGGGGTCGTATAGCCCGTCGAAAATCATGAAACATTCGTTCGAAGCATTTCACCGTATCGCTCATCGCTTAGACGCAAATCGCTCGGAAACGTTTCGGAGGTGCCGCCCGGAGCCGTGGGACTTTGAAAATTTTCGACCGATAGTCGGCCGGAGGTACCGCCCGAATCGTCGGAGGTACCGCCCGAGCCGGTTTGTCGCTATTTGTACCGAAACGGTGATAGATACGATTAACCGTTCCGAACGAATGTTTCGTGGTTTTTAACGTGCTCTGTGAATGTGCGTACAGATTTTGCGAAATGATGAAAAAATATGCGTCGGAAACGGAAATTTCGAGAAATGCGTCATTTACCGTAAATCTGATAACGGGGTCGTATAGCCCGTCGAAAATCATGAAACATTCGTTCGAAGCATTTCACCGTATCGCTCATCGCTTAGACGCAAATCGCTCGGAAACGTTTCGGAGGTGCCGCCCGGAGCCGTGGGACTTTGAAAATTTTCGACCGATAGTCGGCCGGAGGTACCGCCCGAATCGTCGGAGATACCGCCCGAGCCGGTTTGTCGCTATTTGTACCGAAACGGTGATAGATACGATTAACCGTTCCGAACGAATGTTTCGTGGTTTTTAACGTGCTCTGTGAATGTGCGTACAGATTTTGCGAAATGATGAAAAAATATGCGTCGGAAACGGAAATTTCGAGAAATGCGTCATTTACCGTAAATCTGATAACGGGGTCGTATAGCCCGTCGAAAATCATGAAACATTCGTTCGAAGCATTTCACCGTATCGCTCATCGCTTAGACGCAAATCGCTCGGAAACGTTTCGGAGGTGCCGCCCGGAGCCGTGGGACTTTGAAAATTTTCGACCGATAGTCGGCCGGAGGTACCGCCGGAATCGTCGGAGGTACCGCCCGAGCCGGTTTGTCGCTTTTTGTACCGAAACGGTGATAGTTACGATTAACCGTTCCGAACGAATGTTTCGTGGTTTTTAACGTGCTCTGTGAATGTGCGTACAGATTTTGCGAAATGATGAAAAAATATGCGTCGGAAACGGAAATTTCGAGAAATGCGTCATTTACCGTAAATCTGATAACGGGGTCGTATAGCCCGTCGAAAATCATGAAACATTCGTTCGAAGCATTTCACCGTATCGCTCATCGCTTAGACGCAAATCGCTCGGAAACGTTTCGGAGGTGCCGCCCGGAGCCGTGGGACTTTGAAAATTTTCGACCGATAGTCGGCCGGAGGTACCGCCCGAATCGTCGGAGGTACCGCCCGAGCCGGTTTGTCGCTTTTTGTACCGAAACGGTGATAGTTACGATTAACCGTTCCGAACGAATGTTTCGTGGTTTTTAACGTGCTCTGTGAATGTGCGTACAGATTTTGCGAAATGATGAAAAAATATGCGTCGGAAACGGAAATTTCGAGAAATGCGTCATTTACCGTAAATCTGATAACGGGGTCGTATAGCCCGTCGAAAATCATGAAACATTCGTTCGAAGCATTTCACCGTATCGCTCATCGCTTAGACGCAAATCGCTCGGAAAAGTTTCGGAGGTGCCGCCCGGAGCCGTGGGACTTTGAAAATTTTCGACCGATAGTCGGCAGGAGGTACCGCCCGAATCGTCGGAGATACCGCCCGAGCCGGTTTGTCGCTATTTGTACCGAAATGGTGATAGATACGATTAACCGTTCCGAACGAATGTTTCGTGGTTTTTAACGTGCTCTGTGAGTGTGCGTACAGATTTTGCGAAATGATGAAAAAATATGCGTCGGAAACGGAAATTTCGAGAAATGCGTCATTTACCGTAGATCTGATAACGGGGTCGTATAGCCCGTCGAAAATCATGAAACATTCGTTCGAAGCATTTCACCGTATAGCTCATCGCTTAGACGCAAATAGCTCGGAAATGTTTCGGAGGTGCCGCCCGGAGCCGTGGGACTTTGTAAATTTTCGTCCGAGAGTCGATCGGAGGTGCCGTCCATGTCTCGACTGCGCTAGCTCTTCGGCGCTCGCGCGGGCACGCGGCCGCTCGTAGGACCGTGCGTCGCCGACCGCCTGGCCGGCCGGTTGGGTACTATAAGAGGTGCGTCGCGCTCGGCGCGTCGAACGAGTCGAACGAGTCGGACGGACGATCGAGCGGAGCGCGTTCTTCGCGTCTCGGACGCTTCGTGCGTTCTCCACGAGATATGTTCTATGTACGAAACACAAGACCAATAATGTTATCGGGACTAGTCCTGTTGGACGTCTCGTAAAGTGACGATCTCGCTCAGCGACTGAGTCCCGTCTATAACGCCTTCGGGAGCGTTTCGACGCACGCGTTTACGGACCGACCGTGCGTCGCCGACCGCCTGGCCGGTCGGTTGGGTATTATAAGAGGAGTTATAGTTAGCAGTACGTCGCGCTCGACGCGTCGGAACGAGTCGGTCACGCGAGAAGGACGGATCGACGGATCCGTTCTTTGCGTCTCGCACGTTTCGTTCGTATTCTCGAAGTTTTTACGAAACAACATTATAACCGGGAAGAACAAGTCTCTGGTGAACGGATACGGTGCGTTCGTCTCGTTCGTCGTCGCTCTATCGCGGCGCAATATATAATACACCACACACCTGTTTGTTAAGCACATCATTGCCACGAGTCGGTGTCGCAAGACCGAATGGCTCATATGTGGCGCGCACGCATCTAGTGTGTTGGCCGCGCGATTCTCTCTCGTTTCGATACGTAACGTAGCAGTGGAATCGTCGCGCTTACCGAACGTTTACTCCACGGATACGAGTGGCGGAAGGCAATAATGCTATTCCCGCTCGCTTTGTACGCCGTAGCGAAAGATAACTACCGTCGTGCTAAACGTACGACGGACAGATTTTATCCTCGACGTCTCTAAGCATCGGCATCGTCGATCTAGCGTCAGGGTAAATCGCGCGCGGTCCTACGAGACCCGCGCATTTACATTGGGAGAATGAGAATGAGTATGATCTTTTTTATAAGTTTAAAACTGTGAAATGCAATTTGCATTAAATATATATTTAGAGGTGGAAGGCACAAGAGGAAAGTGAGGAGAAACTCTTTAGTCAGTGGAAGAGAGTTATGCCTGAAGGTGGAGAGACCGCGCTCGCTCTCGCGAGTCTCTCGTGGTGTATATTTTATATACTAGTCGCACACCACACACAACACACACAGAGAGTGTCGCCGACCGGCTAAGCAAGACCGGCGGCGATAGAACGGCACATAGAGCGCGCGCCGTCGGTGTATATGCACGGGCACGCGCTCGAAAGAGCTAGCGACGAGCCCAATCGGGCTCGCTCGCGAGTTACTTCTCCTACGCGAGAGTAACCGAACACGAAGCTCCCTGGTTGATCCTGCCAGTAGTCATATGCTTGTCTCAAAGATTAAGCCATGCATGTCTCAGTGCATGCCGAATTAAGGTGAAACCGCGAATGGCTCATTAAATCAGTTATGGTTCATTAGATTGTACCCACATTTACTTGGATAACTGTGGTAATTCTAGAGCTAATACATGCAAAACAGAGTCCCGACCAGTGATGGAAGGGACGCTTTTATTAGATCAAAACCAATCGGTGGCGGGCGGCTCGCCGTTCGTCCACCGTTTATTTTGGTGACTCTGAATAACTTTGTGCTGATCGCACGGTCCTAGCACCGGCGACGCATCTTTCAAATGTCTGCCTTATCAACTGTCGATGGTAGGTTCTGCGCCTACCATGGTTGTAACGGGTAACGGGGAATCAGGGTTCGATTCCGGAGAGGGAGCCTGAGAAACGGCTACCACATCCAAGGAAGGCAGCAGGCGCGCAAATTACCCACTCCCGGCACGGGGAGGTAGTGACGAAAAATAACGATACGGGACTCATCCGAGGCCCCGTAATCGGAATGAGTACACTTTAAATCCTTTAACGAGGATCCATTGGAGGGCAAATCTGGTGCCAGCAGCCGCGGTAATTCCAGCTCCAATAGCGTATATTAAAGTTGTTGCGGTTAAAAAGCTCGTAGTTGAATCTGTGTCGCACACCGTCGGTTCACCGCTCGCGGTGTTTAACTGGCGTGATGTGGGACGTCCTACCGGTGGGCTTAGCCTCGCGAGGGGCGGCCCAACTAATATCCCGTCGCGGTGCTCTTTACTGAGTGTCGAGTCGGGCCGGTACGTTTACTTTGAACAAATTAGAGTGCTTAAAGCAGGCTACCTTCGCCTGAATACTGCGTGCATGGAATAATGGAATAGGACCTCGGTTCTATTTTGTTGGTTTTCGGAACCCCGAGGTAATGATTAATAGGGACAGATGGGGGCATTCGTATTGCGACGTTAGAGGTGAAATTCTTGGATCGTCGCAAGACGGACAGAAGCGAAAGCATTTGCCAAAAATGTTTTCATTAATCAAGAACGAAAGTTAGAGGTTCGAAGGCGATCAGATACCGCCCTAGTTCTAACCATAAACGATGCCAGCTAGCGATCCGCCGAAGTTCCTCCGATGACTCGGCGGGCAGCTTCCGGGAAACCAAAGCTTTTGGGTTCCGGGGGAAGTATGGTTGCAAAGCTGAAACTTAAAGGAATTGACGGAAGGGCACCACCAGGAGTGGAGCCTGCGGCTTAATTTGACTCAACACGGGAAACCTCACCAGGCCCAGACACCGGAAGGATTGACAGATTGATAGCTCTTTCTTGATTCGGTGGGTGGTGGTGCATGGCCGTTCTTAGTTGGTGGAGCGATTTGTCTGGTTAATTCCGATAACGAACGAGACTCTAGCCTGCTAAATAGGCGTACCTTATGGTATCGCGAAGGCCCCGGCTTCGGCTGGCGGGTTTTTACTACCAACGTACAAACAAATCTTCTTAGAGGGACAGGCGGCTTCTAGCCGCACGAGATTGAGCAATAACAGGTCTGTGATGCCCTTAGATGTTCTGGGCCGCACGCGCGCTACACTGAAGGAATCAGCGTGTGTTCCCTGGCCGAAAGGCCCGGGTAACCCGCTGAACCTCCTTCGTGCTAGGGATTGGGGCTTGCAATTGTTCCCCATGAACGAGGAATTCCCAGTAAGCGCGAGTCATAAGCTCGCGTTGATTACGTCCCTGCCCTTTGTACACACCGCCCGTCGCTACTACCGATTGAATGATTTAGTGAGGTCTTCGGACTGGTGCGCGGCAATGTCTCGGCATTGCCGATGTTGCCGGGAAGATGACCAAACTTGATCATTTAGAGGAAGTAAAAGTCGTAACAAGGTTTCCGTAGGTGAACCTGCGGAAGGATCATTAACGTTCCGGAGGTCCTGCTCTGCGTCGAGAGTCTACCTTCTTTCGGAGAGAGACGCGCGCTCGCAGCAGTCGGCGACTGAATGGACAAAGGAAACAGAAAAGAGAATATATGTTATATATATATACATATTGGAATTGACGGAAGATGTTCGACGCGACGCAAGATGCCGCGCGCCTCTGACAACCCGCGAGCG